>JAOPSE010000409.1:135000-642826 GCA_029449295.1 Zea luxurians | reverse complement strand
AACACAACACCGATTCCGATAGAAAATTCCGAAAACCGATTCCGTTTTTTGAAAAATACCGTTACCCGGTGAATCCGATCGAAAAATTTTGAAATCGGTTTCCAGAATTCCGAAAAATTCCGAAACCGTTTTCATCCCTATCCATCATGGGCCATGATGGGTTCAACATCAGAAAAGATGTACCTCTGTCAGGTACCAAACTTTGGGTTTAAAATGATAAAGCTGAGACCGGGGCGGGTGACTTGCACGAGAAGAGAGTCTCGGTGTAGTGTCTCCGTCTGAGTCTATTAAGGACCGTCTCGATGTGGGCCTGATGATCGAGGAACTTTTAACTGGTCACATGCCTCATCATGGGTAAGCTTTGCCTCGGCAGACTAATACTAGAAAGGCCAACACGCAATGGGAGTGGAGAGATGGCGAGAGTAGTGTGTACCCTCCGTGGCAAGAGGCTGGACGGTGGTGTATCTGTGCTCTCGGTTGGCGTGAACCCAGTCTGGTCTTAAGAACCCCAGTGGGTGAGTTGACATATGCAAGGGTTAGTGCTACATATGTCGTGTGATTGGATATCCTCAGCTGAGTATTAATCGATTCGGATCGCCGTTACTTCTCGATCATGAAGACTTGGTCACTGACTTACACGTAGCATTCCAGTAAAACAAGAATGGTTGATACAAGATGGCTAGTATAGGCCAAGTCTTGAACTAGGGTAAGAAAGAACTCTAGTGACAGATAATAACTTAACTTGCTAATAAAATTGGATTTTTAAGGATCTACTATTAGTAAGCAGTTTTGCAAACAGAGTCTTGATTTTTGGTTAAGCCTTACCTTGACTCCCTTAGGCCAGCATATCCTTGAGAGTCTTTTCTTTTGACGGTAAGAATTGCGAAAGTACACTTCGTACTCAGGGTTTTTGAACCCATGTTGTAGGTGATGAAACGACAGATTTTTGTTGTTTTTGCACTAGGGTGGTGCCCAAGGACGAACCTCAACAGTGAAGTGGTTGCGGGGAGGATGTTGGCCTCCCTTTTGAAAAACAATATACTTTTATGCAGGAAAGGTTTTTGCCTCCTAGGTTTGTAATAACAATAATACTTCTGCACTCTTATAACCTGGTGATGTAATATAATAATACTCTTTCTATATTTTAATCAATGTAAATTAAGTTATTGTAATTCACTTTCGCTTATTCGTTCCTTCGATGTGTTCTAATATTTGCGTGACGGGTGAAAACGCTCTTGGGCGAGGAAAAGAATACAGATACCGAACTTGTCGAGTGATTATGTGCATCTACAGGGTTGTCTAAGGTCCGTTGGACAAGGACAACTGTAGGTGGGCCTAATGACTTGGGAGGTTCTGTCACACGACCACTCTGGAGTCCTAGTGATCTACAATGTGTGAAGAACTTGTTTGCATGGACAAACCTGAAGTGGTTTCATACATGACTTTGTGAGCCACTGTCAAGTCTGTTTACAAGCAAAACCCGGTAGATTTGCTTACCCTAGGCAAACTGCAACCACTACCAGTGTCGTTGTCTGCATGGCACATAACCTCATTGGATTTCGTCGAGGGTCTTCCAAGGTCGGGAGCAGTGGACTGTATGTTAGCGGTTGTGGACAAGTTCACTAAATTTAGCCACTTCATTCCCTTATATCATCCATTCTCGGCTGCTTTTGTTGCTAATTCGTTCCTGGCAAAATGTATATCAGCTTGATGGTTTTCTTGTCGCCATTATCTCTGATCGTTATCCTCTATTACAAGCCAACTCTGGAAACATCTCTTCAAGTTAGCCGGGTCTGAGTTAAGGATGAGTTCTTATCACCCAGCATCAGATGGACAGACAGAATGCATGAATTAGTGCTTAGAAACATTCCTTCATTGTTTCGTCAGCACATGTCCGAAGAAGTGGTATGCATGGCTTCCAACAGCTAAATATTGTTATAACACAAGCTTCCACTTAATGGATAATACTGTTGGAGAGGATGTGCTTTGAAAAATATAAAATGTTTTACAAAACAACCATGAATAAAATATTGCTGTTTCTGCAAAATATCTTGAGCTCCACATATTCCATGCATTTATATCTGATTTCCCCATTCCGCGGGTGAAGGTGGGCTGCTGAATACGTTTGTACTCACCCTTGCTTATTTTTTGTTTTTCAGAAAAAGGAGATCAGGTAAGAGTTACGCCTATTCCCAACCTTGCATGTGGCTGTTGGACCGCTGATTTGCTTCGCTGCGTATATCGGGCTGCTTCAGCCCTACTCTGATGTTATGTCCCGAGTTGTGGACCAACTCTTAAAGTTGATCACCACCTTTATAGGTTTGTCTCGTGTAGGCAGATCTGGAATCATCTGTTGTATAAATGTGTTTACTAGCCTCCTGGGACTAGTAATTGTATCACATTTGAGTTCCAGAGGATTGGGGCGCTACACAATAGTATCATTAAAGAGTGACATCATAATTATCAAGTTGAGTAGTAGCATAGTGTTTATCCTAGGGTAATCAAGGAAAAGGGTTGGTATTCCTAGGAAATCCTATTTAGGCAAATCCCATCAAATCATGCAAATATCCAAAAGTAAACATTATTATTTGAATTATTTGGGTACAAATAGAAATGCAGAGGGAGAATCCACTTGCCTTGCTCAAAGGTGTCCTGCGGATCGTCTTTAAACGTATTTTGGTTATCTACCACAAAATCAGCTTCTAATATAGATTCGCATATCGTACATACAAAAGAAAACATTCACCAAATAAATAAACATACACCATTACATGAATAACATACACCATTACATGAATAACATTCACCATACAAACCATACTTTATAAAATGTCTAGAATAACATCTAATTCATATTTCTATTATTAGTCTACACATATTGATATCTATTTGCTAAGACATAAACTATAAACTCTACTTTGGGTTGCCACTAGTGAAAGTTATATGGACATTCGACTATGAAATTATTTTACGTAACTGGTTTAAATGAAATGATTTAACCAATCCTACAGAAATAAATCAATTATTAATTAATTATTTCTACTATGAACATGGGTCTCATTTTAGTTTTATCTTTTCTTTCTAAAAGAAAATATCATTATAATAATCAGGGGTCAAATCATTTTAATAATAAATTAAACCACTGATTAGACTACAATATTTGAATTATTATGAACACTGTACTACTTATCACTTTCGTGTTAAGAAACATTCTATTATTTATTTAGTGGGTCTAAATGAACCTATGAATATAAACATCTAGATTAATTCTAATCTATAATAAACAAGTTAACTATGAAATTACTTATCTAGTGTTTTCATCACTAACACATACTTATCTAGTGTTTTCATCACTAACACATGGTCTACCAAATTCTGTCATCCTTCTTTCTAATCCCAAATTCTAAAGTAATTGTAAACCAATGTCATGACTGATAATAATATACTAATTCATCGCACATATACTCAAATCAATCATTTACACACATGAATTCCAAAATCACAATATTCCCAAATTACAACAAATAATTATAAAATTCATGAACTAATTCAAAACATAATTTTGAAGACGTCAACAAAAATATTCGGGTTGTCTTCAACCTTGCGATGAACGGAGAGGTTCGGTCACGGCGAGGTGGGGCACGGTCAGGCATGGGGCATGGCCGGGACAGGCACGACAAGGCGAGGGTGCGGCGAAGTCGGGCAGGGCACAGCGCGGCGCTGTCCGATGAGGCGAGCGCGGGCGAGGGAGAGAGAGGAGAGGGAGAGAGCTTAGGTGAGGGGAGGAGCAAGGGGCTCGACTAGCTTTTATAGAGGGGAGGAGGGAGGAGAGAGGGCGCTAGGGGAGAGGGAGAGTTGACGGTGCCATCAATGCCATTGATGGCGTCAACTGTAGTGAAGAGGAGGTGGGAGAGAGGGGAGAGGATAGGGTGTCGTCGGTTTTGGGTCCGAAGGAGGTGAGGAGGCGCGACCGAGGTCGGGCACGTGGGCGGCTCGACCGGGTGCGGTCACGCGGCGCTAGCGCGTGTGTGCGGTGGCTAGAGGAGGAAGAAGTGGTCGGGTGGTGCCCGCATATAAGCGAGAGGGAGAGGGAGAAAGGGGTGGTGGCGGCTGGGCCGGTTGGGCTGCCTAGATGGGCCGGTTCAGACAATCCGGCTAGGATTTAGTTTTTTTATTTTATCCTCATTTCCCATAATAATATAAATCAATATATTTTTAAATATTTCTAAAAATTCATAATAATTATCTAAAAATATTTACCATTAAAGTTTTTATTTTTGGACCAAGGTTCCCATATTAATTAATTGGGTTTTCATATAAAAGAAATTTCATGAAAATAGTCATCAATCAATTATGAGCAAACAAAAATCATTCTAAAGATAAAAGATCAAACACTTGATTTAAAAATTTCTTTACTTTACTCTCTACTATATTTTAAATGCATTATTTTAATTGATGATTTTGAGGTGTTACATCGACACAGGAGGTAAATCTATAGATCAAAAGGTATACCAGTCGATGATTGGATCTTTTACTCTATTTATGTGATTCATGAATGGATATTATGCTTTCAGTATGCATGGGTGCACGATTCCAAGCCGACCCTAAGGAAATCCACCTAAGGGTCGTGAAAAGAATCATGAGACATTTAGTTTATACTCCTAGGTTTGGGCTTTGGTACCCCAAGGGATCTATCTTCGATCTAATCGAGTATTCTGATGCTTATTATGGCGGATGTAAGATTGATAGAAAGAGACCTCAGGGACTTGTCAGTTTCTGGGGAGATCCTTGGTGTCATGGGCTTCACAGAAACAATACTCAGTAGCTCTATCCAACGATGAAGCCGAGTATATTGCTGCAGGACATTGTTGTGCACCATTACTCTGGATGAGGCAAACTCTTAGGTACTATGGCTATAAATTGAGCAAAGTCCCTCTCCTATGTGACAATGAGAGTGCAATCTGCATGGCTGACATTCCTATTGAACACAGCCGCACAAAACACATAGACATCTGGTATCACTTCCTGAGAGATCACCAACAAAGGGGAGATATCGCAATTGAACATGTTAACACCCACAATCAGTTAGCTGATATCTTCACCAAACCCCTAGATGAAAATACTTTGAGTAAGGCTATGAATGAACTAAATGTCTTAGATTCTCGGAACTTTGATTGAAATATTGCACACATTGCTCATTTTGTACCTTTGATCATGGCATGTCTCCTTCATTTGGTATAAATGCATATTTCTTATTATTCTTGTGCTAAAGCTAAGACTAATGTGGTTTCAAGTGTATTTTTATACCTAGTCTTAGATTGAAAGGAAAATGGAGTTGTAGGCAAAGACAAGGCTTCCACTGCATCTTCATCGGTATCATATACCCTTTTCCCTACTCATGTACTTACATTCATATGTTTTTTTATTACAGGCCTCTAGATTTCTTTGTTTTTGGCGCTTACTGCCAAAGGGGGGAGAAATTAATAGGCCAAAGCAAGAGGACCTCACCACCACCCCGTTTTCAAAAAACTTTTTATCTTCCAAATTGGTACTATTGCATTTGCAAAAACCCTCTTGACAGCTAAGGGGAGAACTTCTTCAGGGGAGCTTTTATTTAGCCAAAGGAAAACCATTTGAAAGGGGGGGGGAATCTTTCAAACTTGAAAATGCTTTTGAAAAATTATATTCTTATACCTTAGGCTAATTGCAAAATAAATTGAAAAGATTTTTTCAAAATAGTTGCAAAAACAAGCTAAGTGGTGCAAATGCGGTCCAAAATTTTTAACTATATCAAAGCATACATATGTACTTAGAACTGCTTTCACTTTAGTAACTTATGCACTTTTGTCAAAATTGTAAACTAGTTACTTTTCTACACTTTATACTTGCTTTGGTTTATGTTGGCATCAATCACCAAAAAGGGAGAGGCTGAAAGGGAAATGGTCTTTAACATTTTCTCTAAATTGATTTTGATTATTGATGACCATCTAGACCTAATGGACTAACTGGTTTGCCTAGTTGATTAATTCTTAGGTGCATAATTCCAACCATCTCAATTCTAAGTCGACTATTTGGAATACCATAGATTATTCTGGATAGGAGAAGCTTTTTGAAGAATTCACCTATGCATGGATCGTCCAGGCCCTTCTGGTGGACCGTCTGTGACACCTCGGTGAGCCTCGGACAGGAACTATGAAAAACTCACATTTGTACTACAGACTATCCGAAGGAGAGAAGAACACCATCCGAGACCAAGCTCAAACCGTCTGGCCTCAAGCACGGACCGTCCGCCCGTTGTAAATCAGAAAAACCCGAAGGTGCCAAGTTCCGTAAAAAGGAATTATAGCATCCTCACGGACCGTTCGGGGTGCACAGCCAGAATGTCTGTGAATACTTATCTGTCATCTAACGACACATTTAATGCACTTGTAGCTGTTGATATAGCCGTTACTGCTGACCGTTGTGATTTCAGCCATTGATGTGCAGGGGCGGACCGTCTGGGCCAGGAGCGTGGGCCGTCCGCGGTTGGTAGAAAGTGGGCAACGGCTAGAAAGTAGTTGGTGGCTATAAATACAACCCCAATCACATCCGTTCACTTCATCCAAGCATCCTGTTCACTCTCATTCAATACAAGAGCAAACACTTCATCCTAAGACACATTCAAAGTTTCCAAGCTCCTCCAAGTGCCATAATTGTGACTAGTGATCATTAGTGATTAGTGCCTTGGAAAGTCCAGAGAGAGTGTGATCTTGTGATTTTCTTGTTGCTCTTATTGCTTGGCTTTCTTGATCGTGCTTTCTTCATCTCCTTCTAAACTCTCAAGTGACTTGTAAAGCTAGCAAGAGACAACTAATTGTGTGGTGATCCTGGCGGGGTCTAAGTGACCCTCGAGATTAAGAAGAAGCACTCAACCGGTCTAAGTGACCATTTGAGAGAGGGAAAGGGTTGAAAGAGACCCGGCCTACGTGGCCTCCTCAACGAGTAGGTTCTTTGGAACCGAACCTTAGGAAACAAATTGTTGTGTTCATTTGTGTTGATCATTACTTTACAGTTTGATTCTTCCTCTCCCCTTTCTTTAAGTTCTCTTGCTTGCAATGATTTTGAGTTAGCTCTTAAAGTTATCTGCATTGATTGAGCAACTCATTGCAAGAAGAACTCTCTTCTGCACTCCGATTTCATTATTACTCATTAACTCTAACCCCGGGTAAAGTTAGTGTTTAAAGTTTATAATTTTTATGTTTTGGCTATCCACCCCTCTCTAGGTAACTTTCAGTTATTCCACTATAAACTACCCCAAGATACATAGAGCTTATCCACTTAGCTTGGGGCAAAATGGACCAACTCTTGGAATACACAACTAACGACCACACACTTTTCATGAAGTTTCTTCACATCGACGCACCCTTCATGATGACGCCACATGCCGCCTTCAATTCCAACCGAAACCGCACCACCAGATTTTGAATGCTAAATTCGACAAAACTAGCCCTTTGTACATTTGGTAGTTTTGAGGCTCAACCACTGAAATCATCGTGGGTAGCATACTCCATACACGTCCCCATGTCCTAGACACGTGTTCCACCAGTCTGTGACCATACCTGTGACACAACCCACTTCTTCATGTCCTCACGCTCGTCAGCGTCCCTAGGTGTCAGCCACCATGACTATTCACCTAGCTTCTCCAGTCCCTTAGTCAAAACTCATCGCTCATCCTTCACTGCTCCCGGTCCATTGGCACAAACTCGCATGACCTTCAATTTCGCCATTGACCACCGTCTCCCAACTCCACACCTATGCACCACAAGTCGAGAGACATGTTACACAAAACACAAACTCATACTTTGGTTAGTCAAATGGCTCACACCAAAGCAGTACCCATGTTGGCAATCACTTATCATCAACTCGAACCACAAGGGACAAGTTAACATTGTGTCTGCATGGGGATTTGATCACCACCATTAAAACGGACGGTGACAATTTAAGTGTAATGTCATCTGTGACCCATTCATGGTGGCATTGATTTGGACATCCTCCACTATTACCCGTTGGCAAAGACACGATTGGACCAGTTGGCCCAATTGTAGTTGGACGGCGATCGTGTGATCCTCAGAATTTTGGAGCTTACTAAACTTGGGAGGAGGAAGTCACCTTAAAAGGGAGAGCCACCTTTCCACCAACGGACTAGTCTTTTAGGGCAATTGGGCTTTTCCCTGAGTTGGTGTGCTTACTGAACTGTTGGGCTCTAGGCAACCCTAATTTGTTGGGTCTCGGCCAACCCCACTTGAGCTAGGTGTATCATCTGATATCAGAGCTAGGACCCATTTTAAGAAGGTGGGAGTGATGGGGACATCCTCCACTATTTGGCACACCTAGATTTAAGCGGCAAACCTGGGTGCGTCGTAATTGTGTGGTAGGATCAAGTCTCACACATATGATGACTCATGGTATAGAAACGAATGTCACATCTTTACTATATAATAGGATTTCTGTATAAAGTAACTAAATAATTACATCATACAAAGACAACAATCCTCCGCAACCATAGTTGACTGGAAGACGACGACCTAGATCTCTCACGAACTCGTCGCAGCCTCCTTCATGCTCCTTAACTTGTGGTACCTGTTCTTAACCTAGGGGTGTGAGTACAACAAGGGTGAGCTCACATACGTTCATCGCTCAACAAGTTGTGGGGAATAATATGCATGAGCTCACTTATGGTGGGGGCTCATGTGAAGTGTAAGGCTTTTTAAAGAAGATGGTTAAAGCTGAGCATTGCTTTTAAAGTTGGTCAAAATTTTATTAGCAGCTACTAAGTGTAAGTAGATACCAAACCAATTAAATAAGATATCATAATTAATAATAAAACCCACAATGCAATGCATATGTCACATTAAGTTTAATTCCATAAGCTAATCATGCGAGAGTCCCGAGTCGCTCTTGACCATGAGCACAACTGATATACCAGTTTTACACTCTACAGAGGTTGCACATCTTTACCCACAAAATTTGTTTCCCGATTAGCCAAGGTTAGCTAGACCCTTAGACACTTCCAAGGTGAATGGATAGGGATCCACTACGAGGCCTTTCCAAAGTTCCACTAGTTTGAGAAAACCCGCTACCGATTCAAGATGAAGGAAGCATAGGAATCCCTCGTCCGAAAAGCTTTACAGACAATTCGACCCGAGGACCTCCCTATACTCTACAGTGATATGCCTCCCCACTTGCCCCTTTTGGGTAAGGTAATCTCTCCCTAGCTTTCCTAATTACTTGGCCAAGGGCGTCCCATTCCACCCTTGTGGTAGCACTATTATCTCAAGTTAAGCTCCATGTTCTAATTAACACAATAATCTTGTCAGGAACAATAATTAAACCAACAACAAAATTAGAACATGATCATAATTCAGATATAGCATTAATCCCAAAACCAGGTAGAGCAATAGCAATTCTACCCATAGTTCGCTTGTTTGCAAGGTGTGGGGTAAACAAAACTAGGGAAATTTATTGGGTCCCATCAAATTAACCTGGGCATGACACAGTGATTAACAAAGAGCATTATTAGGTAAAGAAGAGTGATCAAGGGTAGAACTTGCCTATGACTCGAGTTTCCAGGTACCTCACCAAGTTGGTCTTCGGTGTCTTGTAACCTCGCTTCTATGCATAGCAATACATACAGATAGGCATGGAATATATAAAAATAACATTACACCAAACATGAGAATCAACCACACAATAATATTCTACGCGTCACTACGAGAGCGTAGGTTCGAGAACTACTAAAATCAGGTTTATGATTCAGAAGATATGGCTTTATGAAGTTTTAGGTGATTAAATAGTAAAAATATGATCTGTGTTTATTTTTGAAGGAATTATTGTAAGTAACTAATCCAAGTTATAATTTGATTAGAAATCATAAAGTTTTCTTGTAGACAAATTGAAATAATTTACTAACCATGATTAGCAAGTTTAATGATAAGTGAAATAGGTATTTATCTACTTTTTAGAACATTTGATATGATGGAACAATGTTGTTTACTGCATAGGCATTTTTATTATGAAGCTAACGCAACTTGAACGGGTCAAATCGGAGTTAAAATGAGAGATCTATGATTTTTCTAAGATCTCGAAATTATTTTTATATGAAAATTAATTTTCAGAATTAATTTAATAAGAAAAATAGAAACCTTGGACTACAAATGTTAATATTCACAAGTGCAGGGTGCTCAGCATAAGTTCTAGGACCTATTTGTTTTGTTCTTTCTATAGGATTGGATTATGGGTTCATTAATGTAAATCACAGGATCTCTTTTGCAAAAATCCATGGCTGAAGGGGTACATGCCATCCAGGACCGTCTGATTAAAAATGGGCTGACCAGATCGGATCCAAGAGTTTATGAAGGTGTACGCATATATCCACTATTGGGTCATGGATCAGCGGTCGTGGTTTAATGAAACGAGATCCTCCCGATTACCTCACGATTTCAGATCAGCGGTGGTGATTCAATCCTGGTGAATGGTTCATAAATTTTAATCCCATGCGTTGAGGGCAGATCCGATGAACTGAGATCGCCTCCCTGCACCTAACCCCGCACAGGCGGCGCCACCCACCCTCACGGCGACGGACATCGCCGAAGACCGATCTGATGGTGACCCTGAGCCCCAACCGCTGATCTGATTGGTGCGAAACAAAGAGGAAAGGATTGCAGACATAGAAGGAGACTCATTACCATGATTCAGGTAGCAGGACTCCATGCTGATGGAGCAATGCGGGTCGGTGCGGTGAGGTTGCTCCAGTGAGCAATCGCCACGCCGCCTTGGCCTCCCGCGCTAGCACACGACGACTCTCGCATCTGGTACTTGCCAGATAACACCCTCACCCACGCACCGAGATCCTATGCCGCGATGTCTCCCAAGTTCATGGTGGTAGTGCTCTCCGCAGTGTTGTCTCTCTATGCCCGCGACGACTTCACATCTCGGGCAGTTCTAGGGTTTGACGCACTCTGATCGACGGCGAGGGCGAGGCCCCGCATTTATTTTAGAGCCAAGTCTGCACTGGGATCGACAATGAGGATCACGGTGGAATCCGTTCAATCTTGAGAAGGTTTTGGTTCTATTTCGACTACTGGGGTGTCCCACCAGTCAGTGGTGTGAGCGACGCGTGTGGTGTCTGATTGGGCGTGAACTAGGCCGGTCATTTTGGCCCGATCCGTTGAAGGGAGGGTAAGATAGGGCAATTGGAGATGGGCCAAGGTAAGAGAATTGGACCATGGAGGGATTTGTGAGAGCACCTAGAAGGGGGTGAATAGGTGATCCTGCGAAATTCAACACTTAATAGCAAATACTTGGTTATGAAATGTTAATGTGATTAAAACCAAGTTGCTAGAGTGTGAACTTAGGAAGAAAGCCAATCACAAAATAAGATAGACACAAGACACAATGATTTATCCCGTGGTTCGGCCAATGCCTACTTCCACGTTGTGGTGACCTCCTTCGGTCAAGGATTGCACTCAATCCCTCTCAAGCGATCCAATGATCGACTTTGAGTACCACGACTATCTTCCTTATAGTCTTTATCCCATTTGCGAGGAATCTCCACAGATTGGAGCCTCTCGCCCTTACAAGTTTATCACAAGAGAAGCACAAAAGTAAGTGAGAGAGAGTAACACACGCAAGACTCAAATCCACAGCACACACACGCACACAAGCCAAGACTTGAGCTCGAAACACAGCACAGAGAGTTCACAACTCAAACGGAGCTCAAATCACTAACACAATCGATCAAATGCCTAGAGGCAGAGTCTTGGAGTCTTAGGATGCTTAGTGAATGCTTGGTGTACTACTCCATGCACCTAGGGGTCCCTTTTATAGCCCTAAGGCAACTAGGAGCTGTTGGAGATCAACTTGGAAGGCAATTCTTGCCTTCTGCCGAGTGGCGCACCGGATAGTCCGGTGCACCACCGGGCAAGTCCTGTAGCTGTCCGGTGCTCGATCCCCTTCCTTATCTGGCAAAGCCGACCATTGGATCTTCGGATCTTGTGGCGCACCGGACACTGTCCGGTGCACACCGGACAGTCCGGTGCGACTATCCGACCGTTGGCTCAGCCACGTGTCACCTGTTGATCGTGCAGGTGATCGTTGGCCACGAGCGCTGTTGACTCACCGGACAGTCCGGTGAACCACTAGACTGTCCGATGATTTTTAGTCACGGCGTCCTCGACGCATTCCCGAGAGCGACAAGTTCGTTGCCGAAGTACTTGGGTCCAGTCGTTGAAGACTCACCGGACAGTCCGGTGCACCACCAGATAGTCCGGTGATTTTTAGCCAAGTCGTCGCCGATTCCCGAGAGCAGCCAGTTCACATCAGGCCAGTCTGAGGCACCGGACACTATCCGGTGCACCATTGGACACTGTCCGGTGCACCATCAGACAGTCCGGTGTGCCAGGCTGGTGCTGGTTTTGGCTGTACTTAGCCAACTCTTCTCTAATTCAAATATTCTTTTCTTGGCACTGTTTCTAGCACTTAGATAAACATGCTAGTATTCAAAAACAATTTACTAAGTCTAGAAACATACCTTGTTCTTTGATTTGCATTTCTCACTCATTTAGCACATATGAACTCAATCAATATGTGTTGGCCATCTAATCACCAAAACACTTATAGAAATGGCCCAATAGCACATTTCCCTTTCAATCTCCCCCTTTTTGGTGATTTATGCCAACACATTTAAAAGCAACAAGAGAAGTGCAACATCAATGCAAATTGAAGACCAAATTCTCTTTACTTAGTATTTGGCATATTTGGATCACCCTTTGCCACCACTTGGTTTGTTTTTGCAAATCAAATTCTTTTTCCTGTCTCTAAGTCAAACACACTTGTTTGGACAAATCGAGAGATATTCCTAGAGTAAGATTGATCAAGTGCCAAAAACTCCCCCGTTTTCCCATAATCAAAATTCTCCCCCATAAGAGACCAAATTTTGCAATAAGAGTATTTTGGACAAAACACAAATTCTAACTCTTACTATTTTCAAAAATCACAAGTGGTCACAAGTGGTTGGCTGATCCATTTGCTTTTTCCTTAGTTTCTCCCCCTTTGGCATTAAGCACCAAAACGGGATAACTTTTGGCCCTTTAATCCCATCGCCTCACCAAAATGTCAAATAAGAGCAAAAAGGCAATGAGAGCATAAGTATGAACTTGGAATTAAATACACTAATACCGGAGTGCAATCGAAGTCTTTTCGTCGTCCAAGTTCTTCTTCCCTTTCAATGTACCTTCTAGACTACTTCAAATGTACTCAAACAACCAAGTTAGTCTCAAAAGGAATCAAGTTGTAGCACATCTCCCCCTAAACATGTGCATCATTTGCATACGGACTTGTGAGGTCCGGGGATGGCTTATACAACTTAAGCACCATAAATAAACAATAAATAATGTAAACACTCAAAGTAACATGATCAAAGGCATAGACTACATGTATGCTCTAGATCAATCCAAGTTACGCGAATCTAAGACATTTAGCTCACTACACAACCCGCAAAACCATTTCTCATCTAAAGGCTTGGTGAAGATATCGGCTAGCTGGTTCTCGGTGCTAATGTGATACACATCAATATCTCCCTTTTGCTGGTGGTCTCTCAGGAAGTGATGCCAGATGTCTATGTGCTTAGTGCGGCTGTATTCAACAGGATTATCTGCCAAGCAGATTGCACTCTCATTGTCACATAGGAGTGGGACTTTGCTTAGATTGTAGCCAAAGTCCCGGAGGGTTTGCCTCATCCGAAGCAATTGCGTGCAACACTGTCCTGCGACAACGTACTGGGCCTCAGCGATGGATAGGGCAACAGATGTTTGTTTCTTGGAACTCTAGGACACCAGGGACCTTCCTAGAAATTGGCACGTCCTTGATGTGCTCTTCCTATCAACCTTGCACCCGGCATAGTCAGAGTCTGAGTATCCAATTAAGTCAAAGGTAGACCCCTTTGGATACCAGATCCCAAAGCAAGGCGTAGAAACTAAATACCTAAGAATTTGCTTAACGGCCACAAGGTGACATTCCTTGGGTCGGATTGAAATCTAGCACACATGCATACACTAAGCATAATGTCCGGTCTACTAGCACAAATATAAAGTATTGAACCTATCATTGACCGGTATGCCTTTTGATCAACGGACTTACCTCCTTTGTTGAGGTCAAGATGCCCGTCAGTTCCCATCGGTGTCTTCGCGGGCTTGGCATCCTTCATCACAAACCTCTTGAGAAGATCTTGAGTGTACTTCGTTTGGGAGATGAAGGTGCCATCCTTGAGTTGCTTCACTTGAAATCCAAGGAAGTAGGTCAACTCGCCCATCATCGACATCTCAAACTTTTGCATCATCACCTTGCTAAACTCCTCACAAGACTTTTGGTTAGTGGAACCAAATATTATGTCATCGACATAAATTTGGCAAACAAAAAGATCACCATTGCATGTCTTTGTGAAAAGAGTGGGATCAGCTTTCCCAACCTTGAAAGCATTAGAAATAAGGAAATCTCTAAGGCATTCATACCATGCTCTTGGGGCTTGCTTAAGTCCATAGAGCGCCTTAGAGAGCTTATATACAAGGTCAGGATACCTGTCATCCTCAAAGCCAGGGGGTTATTCCATGTATACCTCCTGCTTAATTGGCCCATTGAGGAAAGCACTCTTCACGTCCATTTAGAACAGCCTAAAAGAATGGTGAGCAGCATAGGCTAATAATATCCGAATTAACTCTAGCCTAGCAACAGGAGCAAAAGTCTCCTCAAAATCTAAACCTGCAACTTGGGCATAACCTTTTGCCACAAGTCGAGCCTTGTTTCTTGTCACCACCCCGTGCTCATCTTGTTTTTTGCGGAACACCCACTTGGTTCCCACAACGTTTTGCTTTGGACGAGGCACCAGGCTCCAAACTTCATTCCGTTTGAAGTTGTTGAGCTCTTCCTGCATGGCCAACACCCAGTTCGGATCCTGCTAGGCCTCTTCTACCCTAAAAGGCTCTGTTGGGGACTTGTTCTCAAATGCTATAAATTAAGAACAAGGCAACACAAAAATGTTAAGTATAAACGCCCTTCGTCCGCTAAAGCATTATCTCCCCAAGGATTTAATGAGCTTCGGACGAAGGTCAAGATTAAAATATTACGAAGATTTCACTTTCGTAATCATACTCGTAAAACAACAAATAATGAGAAATGAAATATAAAGTATAAAATATATTCACATGTTTTATTATATGACCATATGAGTATTAGAACATAACGTTTGAGTACAATTATACCTTCGTCTTGGCGGAAAGCAACAATTCAAGCGTAATGAGCCAGTGATTACAAGATCGCGTGAACAGTGCCGGTGTACTGTTCACCTATTTATAGGCACAGGGTGCAACCTGCGTAAAATTACATTTAAACCCTTTACAATTGATTACAATAATGACGCAAACATCATGGGTCTTTGAGTCAATCCATCTTTAAGTCGGTTCAGCCCTTCGTCTTAAGATTTATCATTGTGCCGAAGCTCTCTAAGTAATAGCTTTGGCGCTTGCTCCTGAGAGTGTCTGCCGAAGGTGTTCTCTTTCCTTAGGATCTTCGGCTACGAATCACACCCCCAACAGTAACCCCTTCGCGGTGCTAGATCATTTTTCGTAACGAGCTCGATCCGTGAAAAAGTATTCTATGCTTCAGGATGCCGAAGATCCGAAAAACACTTTCCCTGAGCTCGTTGGCGAGAAACGATTAAAATATTCCGTGCTCGAGGTGGCTCCATCTTGCAGCAGTTACGCGCGCCCTGGTGATTCACCCTCTCGAACCCTGTGGCCCACCGTTCAGCGAGTGCGGGTGACTGTTTGTTCGGTGCGGGAGTCTTTGACGATTCACCTTCTCACCTGCGGCACTATATAAACAGACGGGTAGGTGTGAAGTTACCACAACATTCATTGCTATTGCACTGTCTTGCTGCCAAAATTTTAGTCATAGCCGAAGCTTATTCATCGTGCTCAGACGAAACCCCACTTTTGAATCTGCTTCGTCACAAAAGGAAGAGCTTCAGGAAAATCAGAAAAGTCAACAACGAAAAATTTCAAGAAAGACATAATTAAATGGCCAGAGTTCGCTCCCTTGCTAGGGTTGATCGCGAGGGAGATGAGACCGAAGCTGTTGAGACCGTTCCGATTTTCGAAGCTATGAAGCGGTCTGGGCTGGTAACATCGGAGGATGTCCCTGTCGCCGAGGCAGAGCAAGTTGATTATAGCAGCGCTGTGCCGAGCAAACCCAGCCACCTTGATTTTGGAAAATCCACAGTCTCCAAAGGTGACCTACCTAAAATGTTGAAATTGGGGTATTTCAATGAAGAGAATAAAAAGCTGATTCGCTTTGGTGGAGAGGAAACTACTCCTAAGCCGGAAAAAGATGAAATAGTAGTTTTTAAGAGTTTCTTCAAAGCTGGTTTGAGATTTCCCTTGAATAAGATGATTGCTGATGTGCTAAAGAAGTTTGGGATCTACTTCCATCAGCTAACTCCTAACGCTATCGTTAGGCTTAGCGTTTACATTTGGGCTCTCCGAAGCCAAGGGGTGGAACCGTTTGCCGAAGGTTTCTACCGAGTACATGAACTGCATTACCAAACCAAGGCCAGGAAAGATGGGTTGCATGAAAACTTCGGCTGCTACAATTTTGCCTACCGGAAGACTACAAAATTTCTTGTGATCAGCTACCGAAGCAAGTGGCCGGCAGGCTGGAAATCGGAATGGTTCTATGTCAAAGTTGACGATGATAAGGAGAAGTTGGTCTAGAGCCCGCTAAAGCTGATCTTCGGAGAGACCCGACCCCCGTGCAACATGTTACCAGGGAGTCCAAGTCAGATTGCTCTAGCTGAATTTAGGATTATCGCAGAGCACATTGGTACTAGAGACTTAGTGTAGGAATTTTTGGCTTTCAAAATATTTCCAACTATGAAAGAGTGGGCCATGCCGAAGCTTGAAGGAAAAAAGAAGGAAGGAGAACTTATCCGGCTGCCCTACCATTACAAATTCAAGAGACGTTTCAAAGTACCCTGCCAAGAATGGTTGGATACAATCGAAGTGATGTGTAACGAAATTCTTGGAAATTATTCTAAAAAGGAAGATCAATTGATGACAGCAGCCTTCGGCACCCGTCCGAAACGAAGGCTAAATCGAGTGATGGATGCTATAGGCTTTGAGTATCCTGACTACGAGCTACTGGACAAGGGTGTTGAAGGACAAAAAAGAAAAAGAGTGGCTAGTGCTCTGAATAAGGACGACGAAGATCAATCAAACAAGAAAAAACAAGAGTCTGAGGCGAAAATAGTTGCTTCGAAGAAAAGAAAAACCTCGACTTCGAAGCAAAAACCAACTGATGAAGAAGAAAATACTTCTGTGACATCCTCTGCTTCTGAAATAGAGGAAATCCTGAAGGTAATGACTGAAACTTTGCCTGTCAAACTAAGTCCACTGGGGTTACATCTGACGAAGCTTTTTCAGAAGGAAAAGGAGCCCATAAAAATGAAAGCACCTAAGCCGAAGAGGCAAAGAATCGTTACTGTGATAGAAGTTATTGAAGCAACTCCACCAAGAGCTTCAGCTCCGAAGGTGCCAGCCATTGAAAGCATGACAGCTACCGAAGCTGTACCTTTGGAGGCTCTCGCAGAAGAAGTCAGAGCCGAAGATGCCAAATCCGAAGATATTAATTTAGAGAGCGTAGCTGCTGATATAGACAAGATGCTACTAAACATGGCTCCGGAAGAAGCTGCCGTAGCCACCGAAGAGACTACGGCCGCAAAACCCGAGAAGGAAGAGATGATCAAAGATACTTCAGAAGATGAAACCTTTGACTTTCAAAACTTAATTGACCAAGAGCTGACAAAAGCTGAGAAAGAGGAACTAAAAGAATATGCTATATCCTGCGGGTATCGGCTGGGAGCACTTCTCTTCGGTGGCATTGATGATGAAAAGTTAGGCTGCATACAAGATCAGACTGGCGCGAAGGTCATCGGTACTCTATCAAAGAGTATCGATTTCTCGAAGCTCGAAGCAGATATCAGCCGCTACCGACGACAACACATTGTCGGCAGTTTGTTCTATTCCAATTTTAAGGTAAACATCTTGCGTCTAGCCCTTACTATTTGTAACAACACAAATATTTTCTAACGAAGGTCATTTGTCCACAGAGTATGCTTTTGAGCAAGGCCTTAAAATGCAGCAGGACTTAGAAGATAAAAGGCACGAAGTTATAATTGGGAACTTAGAAAACAAAATAAAAGAGCAATCAGCTGCCATTGAAAAGAAAGACTTCGAGCTTCACTCAGACGAAGGCTTATTAGCGGATGCTGAAGCCAAAATAACAGAATTAAATTTGAAGCTTCTTTCCTAATCAGAAAATTTTGAACAAGAAAAGCTGAAACTTGATGTAAAGCTTGAAGCCGAAATTCAAAAAAACTCGGAGCTGAAAGAATCCTTGACAAATCTTCAGAATAAATGCCTGGAGTTCAGCAATCGATGCATCCAATAGTTGAAGCAGGTGTTTCATTTTGTCGGAGCTAGCAGCAAAAAGTTCACTCCTTCGGCTGAAGACCTGCCTGGTGCCGTCGAGCATATTGAAGGTGAAATCAATGATCTTGACGAAGTCATAGCTGGGCATGGAGATTTCTGTGCCCTGGCAGCTTCTCGGGGCACAGCTATTGCCTTTTTGAAGTCTGGCTGTGAACATGGAAAGATTATTAATAGACCCAACTTTAGCCTGTCACCAGAAGACTTAGATAATATTCCCAGCCTGGCCCGAAGTATTGCGAATAGATTCATAAAATTAGTATGGACAAAGGGTGGCCAGAGCAAAGCTGGTGACGAAGCTCGAAGCCACCTTAAGCTGGTAACGAAATCATACCTTATACTTACCTTTTCCTTTGAATTTTGAATTTTGCTTATAATACTTACATACAGGTTGACCAAGCCGAAGCTGAAGCTGTGGAGTAAAAGGATGAAGCTCTATGGGTGTTGTCGAAGCTCGAATAGTCTGTTAAGAATAGCTCAAAAAACTTTGTATAAAATATGATGTAATCAAATTTGACTTTGTAATATAATCTTACTTCTCCGTCAATGTATGAAATGCTTTGGTGTGGACGAAATTAATACTTTTGAGCCGAAGGCGAAAAACACCTTCCCTTCTTTGCGTACACAGCGAAGCATAAAATTGCCTCTTTTTCCCTTTTTTCCGAAGCCTTCTCTTTCAGAGCCGAAGGAAGTTTGTATGTTATGATGATGATGATCCTATATATGTCTAAGTGAATGTTTATGAATGCAAATGTATGATGTAATGTATCGTGCAAATGAATGTTCGAAGACACATACGAAACCATAACCACAACTCTTATTCCCTTAGGAATAACAAATCTTTGCCGTTTATTTTTCGGCTTCATCGCTTATTTTTTGGTGTATCAGCGCTGACTTTTCGCTGTAAGCCTCCCTTAGGAGCTTCTTCGCCTTTTACTTCAGCGGAATCAGTGTTTATTTTTCGCTGTAAGCCTCCCTTAGGAGCTTCTTCGCCTCTTACTTCAGCGGAATCAGTGTTTATTTTTTCGCTGTAAGCCTCCCTTAGGAGCTTCTTCGCCTTTTACTTCAGCGGAATCAGCGTTTATTTTTCGCTGTAAGCTCTGCATTCCCTTAGGAATGACTTTTGAGCAGAAAACTTATGCTGCGCTCCTTTAGGAACGACTTTTTGTAGCTTCGTCATGCTCTGCATCCCCTTAGGGACGTCTTTCAAGCTTCTCCCTGTTTTTCCTTTTTCTCTTTGCACTCGATGGTGCATGCCCAGTTTTTACATTTACATCTTTGGGGGATATTGCTCTTATAGAGCTGGTATAAGAAAAAGAGAAATTACATGCTATGGCCCCATTAAAAACCTTTCTCCCCCTTTGGAAAGGAAAAGGGTGCCATAGGAAAGAATAAAAAAGATTACATCAAGTTACACATAATACCGCCGAAGCTCATCCGCATTCCAAGATCTAGGAATGTCGTTGTCGTCCATATCCTTCAACCTGAAGGAACCGGGTCTTGACGAAGATGTTACCAGAAAAGGTCCTTCCCACTTTAGCTGAAGCTTGCCTACTGTGTCGGGGTTGGCCACTCTCCGAAGCACCAGATGTCCTGGCTTAATATTTTTTAACCAAACCTTTCTGTCACGCCATTTTATTGTTTTTGCTTGATATTTATTGATGTTCTCCACAGCCTGAAGCCTGATCCCTTCTATAGCATCTTTTGCCACAGAATAATCAGCTTCGGTTTCTGCCGAAGCCACTGTTCTTATTGATCCCGTTTTAGCTTCTTCTAGGGTTATTGCTTCATCACCAAACAGCAATTTGAATGGTGTAAAGCCTGTTGATCTTGACACTGTTGTGTTGTGACTCCACACCACTTTGATTAATTCATCTGGCCACTTTCCCCTGGGCTGATTGAAGATTAACTTCATTATTCCTGTCATTATAATGCCATTAGCTCTTTCAACAAGTCCATTTGACTCCGGATGCCGAACCGATGCAAAATGGATCTTCGTGCCAATTCGTTCACAAAATTCTCTGAAAGCTTCGGAGTCAAATTGTGTTCCATTGTCCACAGTGATAGCCTTTGGCACCCCGAAGCGACACACAATATTTTGCCAGAAAAACTTTTGAACAGTGATCGAAGTTATTGTGGCTAAAGGCTTCACCTCAATCCACTTAGAAAAATATTCTACTGCCACCACAACATATCTTAAATTCCCTTGTGCTGGTGGAAGTGGGCCTAGCAAATCAAGGCCCCCACCTTTGCAATGGCCAAGTGGGTTGTATTAATTGAGTTAGAGACGAAGGTTGTTTTTGGTCTCTTGCACATTTTTGACAACCTTCGCACTTTTGGACTAATTCTGCTGTATCCGAAGCTGCCTTCGGCCAATAAAATCCTTGACGAAAAACTTTACCCAACAAAGGCCTAGATCCAATGTGAGATCCACACAGGCCTGCATGTATTTCTTTCATTAGCTCTATACCTTCAACTCTGGATAAACATTTGAGTAATGGAGAACAGACTCCATGCTTATATAACTCCCCTTCTATTATTACATATGGACGGGCTCTTGCCGCTATTCTCTTATGATAAGCTTCGTCATCTGAAAGGAAATTGCCCTGAAGAAAAGATATGATCTCAGTTCTCCAATCTTCACTATAGACGGGAGATATATTGAGTACTGCTCTTTCAAGAAGTTCAACCGAAGGTGCTTTTATTGTTTCAAAGAATACTTCCGAAGGTAAGGGCAGCCCCTGTGCCGCTGACTTGGCTAGTAGATCAGCGTGCTCATTTTCTCCTCGTGGAATATTCTTGACAGAAAACCCTTCGAAGGAAGCTTCAAGTCTTCGAACTGTATCCAAATATTTCTCAAGCTTCGGATCTATTGCTTTGCAACTTTTGTCAACATGGCCAGAAATGACTTGAGAATCAGTTTTGAGAATCACCCTTCTTATCCCCATTGCCTTCAACTTCCGAAGACCCAAAAGCAAAGCTTCATATTCAGCAATATTATTTGTACAACTAAAATCAAGTTTAACTGCGTAGCATGTTCTGACTTTTGAAGGTGCAATTAAAACGGCAGCTGCACCTGCCCCGAAGGTTCCCCAGGAACCATCGCAAAATACTGTCCAAGCTTCGGCATCTTTACTTGCTTCTTCTTCCTGAGCCCCTGGCATCTAGTCAGCGATGAAATCTGCTAGCGCCTGGGACTGAATCAAAGATCTATGCACATAATCAATGTAGAACTCATTGAGTTCCGCAGCCCACTTTTCAATCCTTCCCGTAGCTTCTCTGTTTCTCATAATATCCTTCAAAGGCTGTGATGAAGGAACAATTATATGGTATGCTTGAAAGTAATGTCGAAGCTTCCTGGAGGCCATTAAAACAGCATACAGCACCTTCTCCAATTCTGTATAGTTTTTCTTTGATAAACTGAGAACTTCGGAAACAAAGTATATTGGAGCCTGCTTTTTCAATTGCCCTTCAAGCTTCTCCTAAACAAGCGCCGCACTTACTGCAGAGTGCGAAGCTGCCACATACAGCAGCAGAGGAGCCCTTAGCGCTGGTGGAGTTAAAGTTGTTAGATCTATCAAATACTGTTTCAGTTCTTCGAAAGCTTTTTGCTGAGCTGATCCCCATTGAAAAACTTCGGCTGACTTCAACACTTCAAAGAATGGTAAATTTCTCTCTGCCGATCTGGATATAAATCGATTCAAAGATGCCAGTCTTCCTGTCAGCCGCTGAGCCCCTTTCTTTGTGCTTGGTGGCTCCATCCGAAGGATAGCTTCGATTTTATTTGGATTAGCTTCGATTCCTTTTGTTGAAACCAGACAACCAAGGAATTTCCCCTTCTTTACCCCGAAGACACACTTTTCCGGATTCAGCTTCAGACCAGCTTGCCTAAAATTAGCGAATGTCTCCTGCAGATCAGCAATGTGATTTTCTTGCTTTGTGCTTTTTACTATGATATCATCAACATATGTTAGCATGTTTCTGCCTATCTGAGAATGAAGGACCTTTGCTGTCATTCTGCTGAAGCTTCCTCCAGCATTCTTGAGCCCCTCAGGCATCCGAAGGTAACAATATGTACCATTGGGGGTGATAAAGCTGGTTTTTGGCTCGTCTTCTTTCTTCATCCAGATTTGATGGTAGCCTGAATAACAATCTAGTAAACTCATGAGCTCTGACGAAGCTGATGCGTTTACCAGAGAATCTATCCTTGGTAATGGAAATTCATCCTTCGGACAAGCCTTGTTGAGATCAGTAAAATCAATGCACATTCTCCATTTACCATTGGCTTTCTTCACCATAACAGTGTTAGCTAGCCATTCTGGGTATTTTACTTCTCTGATGACTCCAGTGCTAAGGAGTCTTTTCACTTCATTCCGAGCACCTTCGGCTTTGTCA
Source organism: Zea luxurians (assembly GCA_029449295.1). Classification (NCBI taxonomy): domain Eukaryota; kingdom Viridiplantae; phylum Streptophyta; class Magnoliopsida; order Poales; family Poaceae; genus Zea; species Zea luxurians. Next base: position 619,856 of record JAOPSE010000409.1, on the reverse strand, counting down.
TCAGACATCTTCCGAAGCCTCTGCTTCCTGGGTCTGAAGGATGGGTCCACATTGAGCGAATGTTCAATAACATCCATGTTGACACCACAGAGATCATTAGCTGACCAAGCAAAAACATCTTTGTTGTTGAACAAAAACCTTATCAGGGTTTTCTCCTGTTCTTCAGACAATTGGGAACCCAGCAGCACCTTCTGCTCTGCAATATCTTCACATAAAAGCATGGGCTTCGGCTGATCGGCCGAAGCAGCCTTCTCCCTTCTGTACTTGTACTGCTCACAAGCTTCGTTTCCATCTATATTATGGATTGCCTTTGAATCTGTCCAGTTCCCTTCAGCTTTTCTGGCAGCTTCTTGACTCCCATGAATAGCAATAGGTCCCTGATCCGAAGGTATCTTCATGCAAAGATATGTTGGATGAAGAATTGCTTCAAAAGCATTAAGTGTTCCACGACCAATGATTGCATTATAGAGGTACTCCATGTCAACAATATCAAACACAACTTGCTCAGTTCTGGTGTTGTTAACAAATCCGAAGGTCACTGGCATGGTGATCTTGCCAAGTGCTACAATCTGTCTTCCTCTGAAGCCACAGAGAGGGTGTGTAGCATCATGAATCTTGTCTTCTGGCTCTTGCATTTGTCTGAAGGCCTTAGCAAATATGATATCAGCTGCACTGCCTGTATCAACCAAAACATTGTGGACTAGAAACCCTTTGATAACACAAGAAATAACCATAGCATCATTGTGAGGGAAATCCTTGAGCTGAAGATCCTCTTGGGAAAAGGTAATTGGAATGTGAGACCAACTTGACTTGATGAAGGGTCCCTGCACCCCGACATGCTGTACTCTTCTCTGTGCCTCCTTCTTCTGTTTCTTGTTGGCCGGCTCTGAGAATGAACTGCCTGTGATCGGGAGGACAAGCTTCGAAGCCGAAGCAGTTGCAGCCTGGTTCTTGAACGAAGCCATCAACTCAAAAAGTGGAAGTGAGTTCACCGGAGGTGGGCGCCAATGTTGGGGACTTGTTCTCAAATGCTATGAATTAAGAACAAGGCAACACAAAAATGTTAAGTATAAACGCCCTTCGTCCGCTGAAGCATTATCTCCCCAAGGATTTAATGAGCTTCGGACGAAGGTCAAGATTAAAATATTACGAAGATTTCACTTTCGTAATCATACTCGTAAAACAACAAATAATGAGAAATGAAATATAAAGTATAAAATATATTCACATGTTTTATTATATGACCATATGAGTATTAGAACATAACGTTTGAGTACAATTATACCTTCGTCTTGGCGGAAAGCAAAAATTCAAGCGTAATGAGCCAGTGATTACAAGATCGCCTGAACAGTGTCGGCGTACTGTTCACCTATTTATAGGCACAGGGTGCAACCTGCATAAAATTACATTTAAACCCTTTACAATTGATTACAATAATGACGCAAACATCATGGGTCTTTGAGTCAATCCATCTTTAAGTCAGTTCAGCCCTTCATCTTTTTAGATTTATCATTGTGCCGAAGCTCTCTAAGTAATAGCTTCGGCGCTTGCTCCTGAGAGTGTCTGCCGAAGGTGTTCTCTTTCCTTAGGATCTTCGGCTACGAAGCACACCCCCAATAGGCTCAATAGAAGAGACAAACGAGTAATGCTCACAAAAATTAGCTAATCGTGAGGGAGTAGTTACTCCCTTGCTGATGTCACCCAGAATCTGATCAACGGGTTGATGTCTTTGGATCGTCGCTCAGACTTGGGTTGGAGGGGCCCGTGGTTCTTCTTCCTCCATAACCTGTTCTTCCTATGCTCCCCCTTGATCCTGCCCCTCTTCTTGAGGTACATGTACATCGTCTTGAGTTGGGGGATGCACCATTGTTGAGGAGGATGGCTGATCTTGTTCCTGTAGTTCTTGTGGTCGCACATCACCTATCGCCATCGTGCGCATTGCGGCCGTCGGAACCTCATCCTCATCTACATCATCAAGATCAACTTGCTCTCTTGGAGAGCCATTAGTCTCATCAAATACAACATCGCTAGAGACTTCAACTAATCCTGATGATTTGTTGAAGACCCTATACGCCTTTGTATTTGAGTCATACCCTAATAAAAACCCTTCTACTACCTTGGGAGCAAATTTTGAATGTCTACCTTTCTTCACAAGAATGTAGCATTTGCTCCCAAATACACGAAAATAGGAAACATTGGGTTTGTTACCAGTTAGGAGTTCGTAAGAAGTCTTCTTGAGGAGGCGGTGCAGATAGAGCCGGTTTATGGCATGGTAGATTGTGTTCACAGCTTCCAACCAAAACCGCTCAGGCGTCTTGTACTCTCTAAGCATCGTTCTCGCCATGTCGATTAGTGTCCTGTTCTCCCTCTCTACCACACCATTTTGCTGTGGTGTGTAGGAAGCGGAGAACTCGTGCTTGATGCCTTCCTCCTCAAGATACTCTTCAACTTGTAGATTCTTGAACTCGGACCCATCGTCGCTTCTTATCTTCTTCACCTTAAGCTCAAACTCATTTTGAGCTCTCCTTAGGAACCGCGGGTCCCTTGGGTTTTGGATTTGTCCTGCAAAAAGAACACCCAAGTGAAGCGAGAAAAATCATCAACTATTACAAGACCATACTTACTTCCCCTAATGCTGAGGTAGGCAATGGGTCCGAAGAGATCCGTGTGAAGAAGCTCCAGTGGTCTTGATGTTGTCATCACATTCTTGCTGTGATGAGTGCTTCCCACCTATTTCCCTACCTGACATGCTGCACAAGGTCTGTCTTTCTCAAAACAGACATCGGTTAGTCCTAACACATGATCTCCCTTTAGAAGCTTATGAAGGTTCTTCATCCCAACATGTGCTAGACGGTGATGCCAAAGCCAACCCATATTAGTTTTAGCTATTAAGCATGCATCTAGATCGACATTCTCTTTCGAAAAATCAACTAAGTAGAGCTTGTCGTCTAATACACCCTTAAAAGCTAATGAACCATCACTTCTTCTAAAGACAGATACATCAATATTTGTGAATAAACAATTATAACCCATATTACATAATTGACTCACAGATAACAAATTATACCCGAGCGATTCAACTAAAAACACATTAGAGATAGAATGCTCGGATGCGATGGCTATTTTTCCCAACCCTTTGACCTTGCCTTGGTTCCCATCTCCAAAGATGATCGTATCCTGGGAATCCTTGTTTTTGATGTAGGAGGTGAACATCTTCTTCTCCCCCGTCATGTGGTTTGTGCATCCACTGTCGATAATCCAGCTTGAGCCCCCAGATGCATAAACTTTCAAGGAATTTAAGCTTGGGTTTTAGGTACCCAACTCTTGTTGGGTCCTGTAAGGTTAGTCACAACAGTTTTTGGAACCCATATACAAGTTTTGTCTCCCTTGCATTTGGATCCCAACTTCCTAGCAACTACTTTTGCATTCTTGCATAAAAGTACAAAGGAAGCATTGCAAGCATGATAAACAGTAGTAGGTCCATTGTAAACTTTCCTAGGAACATGAGAAGTAGCATAATTTCTCCTAGGTCTACTTCTCCCATGAACAAAAGCGGAACTAGTTGCGAACATAGCATGAGAATTAAATGTAGCATCACGATAACCAATATGATCATAGCATCTTTCATTATGAGCACGATTAGAGAATTTCCTATCATAAATATATGCATGGTTCTTTTGAGAACTACTAGCCATTGGGGCCTTCCCTTTCTCCTTGTTGAGAGCGGATGTCCTTTGGCTTGTTAAGTTCTTGGTTTCCTTTCAAAAACCAAGTTCATCCTTAATTGAGGGGTGTCTACCCATAATGTAGGCATCCCTAGCAAATTTTAATTTATCATAATCATCTTTGCAAGTCTTAAGTTGAGCATTAAGACTTGCAACCTCATTGTTTAATTTAGCAATAGTGACAGCATGCTCATCAAAATTAACATCTTTACACCTATTGCAAATAACTACATGTTCTACACATGAACTAGTTGCATTTGCTTTCTCTAGTTTAGCATTTAATTCATCATTTAACTTCTTTAGACTAGAGACAGATTCATGACAAGCAGACAACTTAGAGGGTAGCATTTCATTTCTTTTAATTTCTAGAGCAAGAGATTTTTTTAACACTAACAAATTTATCATGTTCCTCATACAAGATATCTTCTTGCTTCTTTAGCAATCTATCCTTTTCATTAAGGGCATCAATTAATTCATTTATTTTGTCTACTTTATTTCTATCTAATCCTTTAAACAAATCAGTATAGTCTACTTCATCATCAGATGACTCTTCATCACTAGAAGACGTATACTTGGGAGTGTCCCGAATACGTACCTTCTTCTCCTTAGCCATAAGGCAAATATGGCGTTCGTTGGGGAAGAGCGAAGATTTGTCGAAGGCCAAGGCAGTCAGTCCTTCATTGTCAGAGTCGGATGAAGAGCAGTCAGAATCCCATTCCTTTCCAAGATGCGCCTCGCCCTTCACCTTCCTGTAATTCTTCTTCTTCTCTTTCTTCCCATGCTTTTCTTGTCCCTGGTCATTATCATTATCGGGGCATTGAGCTATGAAATGACCAGTCTTACCACATTTGAAGCAGGAGCGTTTTCCCCTTGTTTTGTTCTTGTTGGGGTACTCCTTGCATCCTTTTAGCGCGGTTTTGAAGTGCTTGATGATGAGTGCCATCTCATATTTATTGAGCGCGGCCACCTCTACTTGTGCCACCTTGCTTGGTAGCGCCTCCCTGCTGCTAGTTGCTTTGAGAGCAACGGGCTGTGGCTCGTAGACGGGCAGCGGTCCATTCAAGGCATCGTCCATGTATCGAGCTTCTTTCACCATCATATGCCCGCTCACGAATTTTTTGAGTATCTCCTCGGGCGTCATCTTGGTATACCTGGGGTTTTCACGAATAAGATTCACAAGATGAGGGTCAATTACTGTAAATGACCTGAGCATGAGTCGGATGATGTCATGATCCATCCATCTTGTGCTTCCATAGCTTCGGATTTTGTTGACCAGGGTTTTGAGCCTGTTGTAGGTCTATGTTGGCTCCTCTCCCCTGATCATCGCGAACCTCCCCATCTCGCCTTCCACCAGTTCCATCTTGGTGATCATAGTGGCGTCGTTACCCTCATGTGATATCTTGAGAGTATCCCAGATTTGCTTAGCGTTGTCCAAACCACTCACTTTATTGTACTCATCCCTGCAAAGAGATGCTTGCAAAATAGTAGTAGCTTGGGCATTTTTATGAATTTGTTCATTTATAAACACAGGATTATCCGTACTATCAAAATGCATCCCATTTTCCACAATTTCCCAAATGCTAGGATGAAGAGAAAATAGGTGACTACACATTTTATGACTCCAAAATGAGTAATCTCTCCATCAAAGTGTGGGGGTTTTCCAAGAGGAATAGAAAGTAGATGGGCATTTGAATTATATGAAATACGGGAATAATCAAAGGAGTAGTTTTGATTAACCATCTTTTTCTTGGACGAGGAGTCGTCGTCATCCCTTGGTGAAGAAGAGGAGGCGTCGCTTTCGTAGTAAATGATCTTCTTGATGCGCCTCTTCTTCTTCTCGTCCCTCTTCTTGTGACTCGAGCCTGAGTCAGTGGGCTTGTCGTCTCTTGGCTCGTTGAAGAGGGACTCCTACTCCTTATCATTGACCACCATCCCCTTACCCTTAGGATCCATCTCTTCGGGCGGTTAGACCTTTAAATAAAGAGTACAGCTCCGATACCAATTAAGAGCACCTAGAGGGGGGGTGAATAGGTGATCCTGCGAAATTCAACACTTAATAGCAAATACTTGGTTATGAAATGTTAGTGTGATTAAAACCAAGTTGCTAGAGTGTGAACTTCAGAAGAAAGCCAATCACAAAATAAGATGGACACAAGACACAGTGATTTATCCTGTGATTCGACCAATGCCTACTTCCACGTTGTGGTGACCTCCTTCGGTCAAGGATTGCACTCAATCCCTCTCAAGCGATCCAATGATCGACTTTGAGTACCACGGCTATCTTCCCTATAGTCTTTCTCCCGTTTGTGAGGAATCTCCACAGATTAGAGCCTCTCGCCCTTACAAGTTTATCATAAGAGAAGCACAGTAGTAAGTGAGAGAGAGTAACACACGCAAGACTCAAATCTGCAGCACACACACGCACACAAGCTAAGACTTGAGCTCGAAACACAGCACAGAGAGTTCACAACTCAAACGGAGCTCAACTCACTAACACAATTGATCAAATGCGTGGAGGCAGAGTCTTAGGATGCTTAGTGAACGCTTAGTGTACTGCTCTATACGCCTAGGGGTCCCTTTTATAGCCCCAAGGCAGCTAGGAGCCATTGGAGATCAACTTGGAAGGCAATTCTTGCCTTCTGCCAAGTGGTGCACCGGACAGTCCGGTGCACCATCGGACAGGTCCTGTAGCTATCCGGTGCTCAATCCCCTTCCTTATCTGGCGAAGCCGACCGTTGGATCTTTGGATCTGTTGGCGCATCGAACAGTGTCTGGTGCACACCGGACAGTCCAGTGCGACCATCCAACCGTTGGCTCAGCCACGTGTCGCTCGTTGATCGCGCAGGCGACCGTTGGCCGCGGACGCTGTTGACTCACCGAACAGTCCGGTGATTTTTAGTCGCGGTGTCCTTGGCGCATTCGCGAGAGCGACGAGTTCATCGCCGAAGTACTTGGGCGTAGTCGTTGAAGACTCACCAGACAGTCCGGTGCACAACCGGACAGTCTGGTGATTTTTAGCCAAGTCGTCGGTCAATTTCCGAGAGCAGCCAGTTCACGTCGGGCTAGTCTGGGGCACCGGACACTGTCCGGTGCACCACCGGACAGTCTGGTGTGCCAGACTGGTGCTGGTTTTAGCTGTATTTAGTCAACTCTTCTCTAATTCAAATATTCTTTTCTTGACACTGTTTCTAGCACTTAGATAAACATGTTAGTATTCAAAAACAATTTACTAAGTCTAGAAACATACCTTGTTCTTTGATTTGCATTTCTCACTCATTTAGCACATCAGAACTCAATCAATATGTGTTGGGCATCTAATCACCAAAACACTTATAGAAATGGCCCAATAGCATATTTCCCTTTCAATTTGTTCTTTTTTGTGTTATTTGCTAATGCAAATTTGCAACACATATTTAAATAGAGTTTGAAGTCCAAACTAAAATGTAAATGCAACACTCATTAGTCATTTAAGAAAATATTTGAATATGGAGTCAAAAGGTATTTTTAAATGTTTATTAATTATTTGTTTTGCTAGAAAATATTTTCCAAGGAATACTCTTTATAAAAAATGCTTTCATATAGATTCCTTAGAAAGATTTTATTAATAAAAAATAGTACTAATAACTAATTGAGGATTCTCCTATGTATTCCTTTGGAGTTTCAGATTAAATTACCATTTCAAGGTTTTAGGATATATACATATGTGTTAGCTAATAATACTTTTGTATTGCCCTCTATTTCTTTCGGGAGAAAATAACTTCAGAGCGAGAAACTCATATTAAGAGTCATTTCAAATTATCAATCTTTTTGAAAAAAAATCTTTTCCTAAGTTCCAAAATAGGAATTTCGGTGTTACACTATTACCCGTTGGCAAAGACGCAATTGGCCTAGTTAGCCCAATTGTAGTCGGACGGGGACCGTCTTAGCCTCAAAATTATGCCAACTTGCTTAACTTTGGAGAAGGAAGCCACCTTAAAAGGGAGAGCTACTCTTCCCCTATCAGACTAATCTTTTGGGGTAATTGGGCCTTTCCCTAAGTTGGTGTGCTTAATGAACTATTGAGCTCCTGATAACCCTAATTTGTTAGGTCTTGACAAACCGCATCTGGGCTGGGTGTATCAGACATGGTTCACCTGAAGGGCAAATAACAAGACCCTTTCAAGGGCAAACAACAAGTCCTTTTCGAGGGCACACAAAGACCCTTCCAGGGACATGGGATTGCTAAGTCCTAGGGCTCGGATTTCATACAGCAAGCCCCTTTTGAGGGCAAACAAATAGCCCCTCTCGAGGGCACTAGAAAGACCCTTTCAAGGGAAAACATCAAGATGTTTTCTAGGGCACACAAAGGGCATGTGATTGCTGAGTCCTAGGACTCGGCTTTCTTATAGCAAGCCCTTTTCGAGGGCAATCAGAAAGCCCCTCTCGAGGGCACCAGAAAGACCATTTCAAGGGCAATAGATTGTAGAGTTCCCGAACTGGGCTCACTAACAAAAAAGACCCCTTCGAGGGCATCTTTAGCAGAAAAGTTTCCTCTCAATCGAACGACTGAGCCTGCACAACTCAGCCTTCAACAACATTGGCACGAAAAAGCTCTTTAGGGAAGGTACTAACATTGGCCCAGCCAATAACCTTGTAGATACTGCGAAGGTATGGCATACTTACTTTATGGAAAATTACTATGTTATATATGTCATCAAAATAGTTTTACAGGTATCAAATAACCAAGTCCACACAATCTGGACTCGATAAAACCGTCTGAGTAACTCATGCAAGGATATCACCAGGTGTCCATATCAATCGTCCTTTTGACTTGATCGACATGGTTTATTTATCTATATACTGTTACACTTGTCGATGTCACCAGGTGTCGTGTCGGCCACCATAGTCAGTCTTCGGCTTCTTCACTCCCTAAGTGTAGTCCTCGATGTCCATTTTTTGCAGCTCTCAGTCTATTGGCATAAATCCGCTTGACCTTCACCATCATCGTCGATCACCATCTCTAAACTCCATGCCTATGCATCACAAACAAAGAGACATCTTGAACAATGAACAACACTACACTCACGCTATGGTTAGTCTCCAAACATAACTAAAGCCGATCGGCTTCTTGTCACCTATTCATGACGCTTAATCACTGTGACTCTGCGAGCATATATCAACCACGTGTTCGCAAGTAGCCGGCAAATGTTATATATTTTTGTTTTTTTTTTACAGATACGAAAAGGACATGAAAAAAAACCCGGGTCATCTAGGATCCTACTCATGACCGTACCCCACGCACCGAAAGTTCGATAGTATTTTTGAGTCCACCCTTCGTGTCCTTTCGGTCAGATCAGACCACAGCTGAAGTAATTGCCGAGCTTTTAGTGAACAAGAGGGTGGGCGGTAGCATGCAAAAAGCCAGAACAAAAGAAGCCAGTGTCTTGATAAGCTGATCGATGGACAACCACAACCCTGCTCGTTGCATTTCTTGTGCTATTCAAACGAACAGAGAAGTTTCACAAAGCATGCAAAGTACTGGTTTGAGAGTTATGTGGTTGACTTTCAAGATCCTAAGTTTAAATTTTCGTAGAAACAAAATTTTTAGTTGGGGTTAAAAAAAATATATCTTCTTGCCTGTCTTCCCTGGTCATATATGCCTCCTGAGATCAAGTTGTTTGCCCGTGGCCTGCCAGTCATCAGCAGCCGCCAAGCAATAAAAAAGGAATCTTCTAAGCATGATGTGCGAACCAATAAACAAATTTGTTATGATTTGTACCCTTATCTCACTTTGGAAAGATGATCCAACTCCATATCTTTTTTTTTCTTTTTATTATTTAGGATAACCCAACGCAACTTGATATCAAGTAGCATCCACGGAGTGATGTGACGCAAAGCATGCATGCAGATTTGTTTGACTAACTAACTATATGGCATTGGACGTCAGCATATAAGTATGTTTGAAACAGTTCCACGAACTCCAGATTTACTGAAAATAGTTCTACTTTTACGAACAGTTACCCAACCATGGCTGCAGTGGTGGATCTAGACTTTTGCTACAGGGTATGCCAAGTTAAAAAAACAACTTCATTTATAATTCAGTAAAATATATTTAGAAATTCAATAAGGAATGATAAAATATGTGCTATATTTTGGTATTCAATGTAAACAAGTATAATCATTCTTATATTTACAAATTATAAACTAATAAACTAATGTTGTATCTACGGTTCAATCATGATTTAATGGATTAGAAGGTTCGTTTACACGCTTGGACCTAAGTCGTTGCCACCAAAACAATCTAACTCCACCGGTACTGGGTCCACGCATCGGTAGACTCTACGAGTCAGATTCATCATTTTGGTGTAGCTCGTGAAGAGGTGCTCTACCAAATTCAAGTTGGCGAAGTTGAGAAAACAGTAATGTTGCTGTCCTAAACAAGCCCGTATCATCTTGGCATATAATGCATCGACAGCGTAGCAGCTTCACGATCAGCATATGATGGGCGTTAAAGATAATTTATACAATGATGATGACTCAATCGAATCAATGCACGGAACCTCGTGAGATCACCTTCACCTCCACTCAAATCCTATCATATATATATATATATGAAAAATATATCGGTGCCATTTTATACCTTTCGGTTACGAGGGATGAAATCCCACTATGGATTTAATCCAGGTCGATTTAGGTAAATTTATACTTCACACACATTCGCATAGTGGGATTAATCTATCATTTAATATATGTATCTCTTAAAGATAGTTATTCTTTTGATCTATGAATTCTAATATAAATTTATGCAATATCTTTACGGATTTGTTCCATATCTAATGAGATATGGATAGAATTCATACTTTCTATAGTTTAAAATTTTTTCAAAGCTTCCGTGATGAGTTAAATCAAAAATAAAAAATTTGAGTATGCTTGGATTATTTAGAGGCATAGGTTCAATTCATACTAATTCAGAGCTAGATTGGTGTAAACAAATAAGTGCTTACTGTTCTGATTATTTACCGATGGAGGATATTCACCTTCACCACACATTTCAGTTAGCCGCCAAGGATAGATTATGCTGCTGACACTGTCAACTTAACTTTAAACGATACTACGTTTTCATAGGTCGGTGAAGGAGAGAGCAAAATTCGAGATATATATGTCAGTGTTGGTTACTTATAGCATGTGTTTGGTTTTGGAACGATGTGGGTCGGATCGGAGCCGACACATTTTTCTGGGTTGAGTTGGATCCGTTTCTTGTTTGGTTTCAGTGACACGTTGAACCTAGTTTCTTGTTTGATTAGAGTTAAAGTGGGTTGGAGCTGCACCATCTGTTGTTTGTTTCATGATGAAGGATGAACTGAATATGATCACCTTTCTGATCATATTACCACACTCATGATGATATCTTCAATTCAATAAAATAACACCGTTCAAAATAAATGAAACCGACACTATTTTAATATTTGATATATATAAATTAATGCCATTATTAACCAAGTCATAAATTTTTAGTGATGAGGTCTCACTGTTATATTTCAGTTATAATTAAAGGAACATTCCAACAACATCAAGATGCATTTCAGTGATGTAACATTAGCCATGACTAGCAGGCTAGTCTAGACGATGACGAGCACTGACCTTTACCTGTTCGATGACAACACTAGTAAGGCTCGTGGGTTGTGCCTACTGGAGAACACGCCAGCATCAGAGGGCAGGCCAGCGAGGCACTGACAGTGGGAGGTGCAGCAAGCTAGTGGGGTAGCCTGACGGCGCTGATGGAGGCCAGCACACTAGAGAGCAGGCCAATGGGGGACTGACGATGGGATGCAGGCGGGAGATTAACGTCGGAGGGTAGGCCAGCGGGGGTCCCTCGTTCCAGCAGGCCGGCAGTGGCGGCGCGCCCCTGTGCTAGTCTTGAATGGATAAGGAATGGGTGACAAGAGGATGAAGAGGAAGTGGGTTGAAATGGTTCGCTTGTTTTTATGGAATCATTAGAATCCACATTTTCAAGAAATATTTCGACCCAGGACCAACCTAATCCGCGAGCCTTTTTGAACCAAACACGGGTTGTTGTGGATTGAACCTGTTCAAACCCGCATCAACCCGCTAACCATAGTTATCCTAATGTAATGGCTCAATTGTCCCATTATGCATGTATAGGAAGTTTTGAGATTGTTTCTTTTTCTCTTCTCATTAGTAGGTTTGAGAGATGTGATGTAAGGGCTTGTTTGAAAAGGGGATTGAGGGTATGTTTGAGAGCAAGGGGATTATAGAAAATTAGGCTAAAATCCCTTTGCTAAATAGTAACAGAATGTTAGCCCCTTCAATCCCTTTGCTCCCAAACACACACTAAAGGGAGCTTAGGAGCTATGCCCTCAATTTAGAAGTGATGAAAAGGATGAACTATATTGTCTTACAAACATCGGAGCATCTTTTCCAAAGTGATGGCACCCTTAAACTCTATTGTTCAACCAATCCAATGCCCATACCGCCAGACATTTTTTTCTTAATCATACATGATTGTAGGGTAAACAAACCCGTACACAGGAATATGCCATGGCGTGTATATGACGACGTGTGTGATTTACAGTTGGTCCAAACAACTTTGGCATCCATCATGTCAAGCAGTATAGTACACAAGAAAATGGCCAAATGAGTGCTGCAATTTGTAGAGCCAGTGAGTAGGGTTCAACCACCCTTGCGCAACCATTTGAGAAACCATGACATATACGATGTTCCTGGTATTAATTCTAAACGACTAGATTAGGCGACTATAGAAAATTAAAGCTAATTATTTTTCCCTAAAATAACCATTGTTTCAGTCAACCCTTTAAAACCTCAAAATCTTCAAATAAGGGTGTGTTTGGTTCAGCTTAATTTCTAAACCACATTTGCTGCCAAAAAATCAAAATCCCAACCAAATTGGTAAAGTAGCATAATAGATCTTGAAAATCTACATATTTCTTTAGTTCAATTCAAAATCACCTCCTAACCCGGATTTTCTAAAGTCCAAGTATCCATATTACCAAGCTATCATGCTCTTAAATAATCTAAAGTTGACAATTATGTTAACCAAATATATTTTAGCTTTTCTAAAACCCACTACTCATAGCAGATTTCTCACAGCCAACAGCTAGAATCAGATTTTCATAATCTACAACTCAACCAAACAGACCCTAAGTAGTTCTTGAGCCAACTGATGACTGGATGTACTCTAGTGTGACCAGAAAACACAACGTAACACTCAAACCAATAGAATAGCCAACACACACACAAAACATTTACTTCGAAACTTGATTGTTGATCTCAACCTCAATAAAGGTGATGAAAGAGCACACACAAATCATCTAAACCAACCGGTGATCTATTGATTTGAAAAGGTTTATAGACAAATTAGAAACTCATCGGAACAAACGGATCAAAGTTTAGACACCCGAAACTCAAAAGGCACTCAAAACACAAATTATACAAACAAAGGCGGTCTGTCTAGGGTGAAGGGTTGGCCTAGCCAGATTTGGCGTTTCTAGGCAGGTACAAAGTTGGCCTAGCTGGGTTGTAGGGTCGGCTGAATCGAGAACTCGACCTGGCTGAGATTGAAGAGTGACCTAGGTTGGTTTGACATATTTAACTCCCAATTTTTCCTCCAAAAGTACAAAATGCCTTAATTGAACTCATATAAAGATGAAATTATGTACAAAGTTTAACAAGGGAGTTAGGAATATTATACGAGAAGATCAAGCCCAAAATCTAAATTACACTCTAGAGATCTTAAAAGTCCCACAAACTAAATAGGGATTTTCTCAACTCTTCTCAAAATTCCGCCAAATCGTACATGTGATTAATTTGACTAAATAGGTTGGTAAATATGTTCCTCTGAGGTCCTAGATCGTATTTAGCCATCCCAATCAGTCTTAAATCTTTAGAAATATAACATTAGCCAAAAACCAGGATTCAATAGAGGAAAAAACAAAACCGAAATCAATGTAAGCACAATAGCGCATTATCTATATTAGGAGCTAATAAAAGTCAAGAGATCAAAACTGTACACTAACAGTTTGAAGGTAGCATTGGAAAGAACTTGCTTTTCGTTTCATAAGAAAAAGATGGCTTCATGAATTTCATGGGAAAGGTTGCTTTGACTTAACTCTAGTAGATGTTACCACTTCGCTAGAGTTTACACAAATGACAGAATTACTAATTTTAGATCTGTACATGTGGATCTCACTCAATAGTCTAGGGAAAGAGGGAACATAACAAGAATAAAAGAAATGATACGCTAAAGAGATAATTCTGGTTAGATCAACTTCTTATTTATTTATAGGGATATTACACACTCCTAGCTTATCTCTAGGTAATCAGAGTCGAACCACTTAACCTTGGGGGCATTATGGTCTAACTCAAGATCAATAGATCTAATGACTGTAAGCTCTCAACGACTTTGTTTGGCATTGACACAAGCTTCACAATGATGCCTCCCATTCCCATCAAAACACCACCTGGATTTTGAGGCCGAAAACTAAGAGTCTTTTGTCCAGTGGTTTCGAGGCCCAAACCACCAAATTACTCTAGAGTAGTGTATCCTCTATTGAAATATTAGACATTTTCCAGATTAAATTCCAAATATAGATCATGACCAACAATAAATAATCTAGGTGTCTGTTCCACAACAAGTAACCTAGCAGGTTACCTAACAGCATAATCATAAAAATGCAACACACCTATACCATAACAGATGAACTGAAATATAAGGTCAAATTAGATGATGCGTACTGATCAGACATACTGGTAGACGACGTGGGCCTGAAGCAGCAGGGTCGACAACGTCGAAGCAGCAGAGCTGATGACATCGAAGCAGCAGGGTCAACGACAAGATCGCGAGCAGTCGCGTGAGGACGCTTCCCAAAAACCTTATTCTCCCTCTCCCGGTGCAGGATCTCGAAGGCGAAGGGTTCTGGAGACCTGCTCTCCCGAACGCAGATGCACGTCGGAGGTCGGGATGAAGAGAACTACGACGGCGGCGCAGTTGTGAGCAGAGGCACAAACGTAACTTGTGTTGGGATGGGTTTAACGCTAGCTGCCAGGCACCTTATGTAGGGTCGTGTCCATGAACCGATAGCGATCCGCGATCCAATCTGCATGCTATCCACGAACCAATAGACTCGCGTTCCGTTCATATCCTTATCGCGATCGGTTAGGGCTCTAAACTTAACAGCCAAGCAACCAAAAAATAAAACGGCAAAAGGAAATCGTGCCCCCGCAAGGCGAGGGGCCGGATTTTGGCGGACCATTCACGCGCATATCGTGCGCCCACGCCCTTCGCCCCGCCCTAGCCAGGCGAGGGGAGCGAGCACGCGTGTGTGTGGTTCTCCACACTCTCTTCTCTCATCCATGACTTGGTGAGTGAGTGTAGCCTCCTTATTTAAACTAGTTCCACTCCACTTGGACTAGCAATATGGCACTATTTGTTCCACCATTCCCTAGCCATACCCATACATGGGCTTTCGAGATTTTTCTAGGATTTAATTGAATTTCTCAATTGGGCCTAGCCCATAAATCCAACAATCCCCCACCAGATCTCAAATGCCCCATCTGCAGTTTTGCCACTGTTCACTACTGTTTAATATACTAGTGTTTCAGCAGAGACTGTTAAGTTGAACTTCCGCCTAGAACTCCAAGCTACACCAACCCACAACTTGGACAATGGACTATGCCTTGAATTGCAAGTTTTGTGTGAACAGGTTTCACTTAAAGCCATAACCAGTACCTGGCTACCAGTAGTCCCCTTCTTGGGTGGAGCATATACGTCGTACTCCAAGGTCTCTTCATGAGTTTACTAGAGATCACCCAGATCTCATAGACTGCGGTGTTAGATAGTCTAACTCATATAGGTGTGTTCTTTCAAGAATGTTCTGTTGTCACACCCGGATTTAAGGAACAAAGCCGGGTGCATCTCATATATGCGCCAAAGAAGACAACACATATAATAACAGAGTGTATAGAGATAAATGTCACAATAACATTAGAGTACTTATTACATTGCGGAAGTCTTACAAAATAAAAGATAAATATAAAACGAACTAAGGATCATCCTTTGCGCCATAAGTCAACTGGGAGACGCCACCTAGATCAAGTCGAACTCCTTGCTATGAGGCTCCTCTTGAACCACCTGTTCTTCTCCTATGGGGGGGGTGTGAGACAGCAAGGGTGAGCTCACACATGTTCATCGCTCAACAAGTTGTGGGGAATAATGTGCCTGGACTCGCCAAAGGCGGGAGTTCATGTGATGTGTAAGGCTAATCAATAAAATAAAGGTTAAAGATGAGCATTGCTTTTATAACTTGGTCAAAATTTTATTAGCAGTTACTAAGTGTAAGTAAATACCAAACCTTAGCAATAATAAATATAAGTAATAATAAAGTAATCCCAATGCGATGCAAATGAAAAATTGAATTTAATTCGATAAATTAATCATGTGAGTGTCCGAGCCGCTCATGACCGTGAGCACGGCTAGTATACCAGTTTTACACTCTGCAGAGGTTGTACCCTGTACCCACAAGTCGTGTATCCCATGTCGCCAGGGTTTGCAAGGCCCTTAGACACTACCGAGGTGAATGGCTAGGGATCCACTACGAGGCCTTTACAAAGTTCCACTAGCTTCCAAAAACCCGCTACAGTTTATGGGAAGAGCACTTGCAAGAATCCCTTATCTGATCGCCATAGCAGCAAAATCAACTTGAGAACCTCCGTGCATGCAACTCCCCTACTGCCCTTGCCCCTTTTGGGTAAGGTAGTCTTCCACTAGCTTTCCTAATTAGTTAGCCAAGGGGTCCCATTCCTCCCTTGTGGTGGCACTGTTTTCCCGGGTGGTTCTCCATGTTCCCATTAACATAATGATCTTATAATAAACACTAAATAATAAACTGATAACAAAAGTGTGAACATGAGTAATGTATATCTCTATACCCAAAACCACATAAAGAAATAGCATATGCTACCCAAAAACTCAGTGGTAAAACAAGGTATAAAGATAGCCAAAACTAGGGTAACCTATTGGATCCCATCAAATTAACCTATGCAGATCATTATGATTAATAAGAACATGACTGGGTAAAAAGAAAGTGATCAAGGGCACAACTTGCCTTCAATGAGCTCCTGCTCAGCAACTTCTATCTGCTGGGCACCAGGATCCTTAGCCATTGGCTCCTCTACTCGCCACAATACAAACAAGCACAATATGAAGGAGAAATTAACATCACACCAAACATGTAAATAAAATACATAATAATAATATACACATTAAAATAAGATCATAGGAATAGGAATCATTAATTTTGGAGTGATAGATTTTAAGTTATGAATTTCCAAAGGTTTCATATGCTTGATATATGATTAATTGAGAAATTAATTTTACTACTGTTTTCATGTCAAAATAGAGACTCTAGGTGATAAATAATATTATTACAAAATTTTAGAAACTGGAATGGATAAATTTGGACCTAATATGAGCTTTCTATGAATTATACAAATTCTAGGAATTGTTTTCATATTAAAAACTCATTTTCTAATTCATTTTCCTGATTTCCCAAGTCCCTGGACTGCGCCTCAAATACCGGAAAAGGCAAGGGGTCTGGCATAAAAATCCCTAAGACTCAGCGCACTGTTAAGTTAGATTGCGGGTTGATTTCAGTAAAGCACGGGGACTCATGCAAAAATCACACGCCAAAACGGTATGGTGCAATCCAAGCCATCAGATCTGAGTGAACGGCCACGATTAAATCCTACACCCGTGTGAACCGGTACGTAGCGTGGTCCCTCAGATCCAGATCCGACATCCTAGATTTAATGAAGCCCAAAGCGAGTGACCATCATCCGATCCCGATCGGACGACCCGAAACCGCCACCCGAATCGTTACAGTCCATTCGATCACCACCACACAGAACTCATTTAACAGCCGAGGCGCTTACCCTAGAATTTCTAATCTCGGTCGTCGGTTTCAAGATCAACAGCACGAGGCCCTTCTCCTACCTCCGGTGACCGAGCGCCTCCACGCAAACCCAGCCGCGGCAGACGCCATCGCCGAGCTTCCGGATTCCGCGATCTAGCGCACTATCCTTCGTTCTACGGGGTGCTAGTGGGCACTGATCGGAGCTGACCACGGCGCAGGTGGCTTCTCGAACTCCGACGAGAAATTCCCGAGTCCCCAAGGGTTCTCAGCTCAAATTGAGGGCTCTTGCAGCTTCACTGGTTTCTAGCGAACGCCCTTGACCACGCGCGCAGACCAGAGCGCAAGTACAGACGAAAATCACCGACGGCGGCTGGTTCACTCTCGCGGAGCACTCAATTGGTGGCGAGATTCAAGGTGATATGGGACACGACGAGCAGGGAGTATGAGGGGAGGGGTTGCGAGAGGGGAACCCGACTTTTATCTCCCCAGAGATGCGGAGACGTGGAGTACGCGCCCATGATGGGGCGACGCAAGGTCCACCGCGTGACCCGCTCTGGTTTGTTAGCGTCGCGCTGGCCGGGGTGACAGGTGGGACCCACTCATCGGCGATAGCAACGGAGGTGGCGCATGTAGGAAAGGGTAACATCCAGCTGACCGGGCGGCCCCACAAGTCAGCACGGATTCCTTGGTTTGGGCCGCGCAGAAAGATAGGCGCGATAATGGGTCGGGTTCAAGGTTTAGGCCCGCGCGCCAATTTCCCTTTTCTTTTCTTTTTATGTTTTCTTTTCCTTTTTATTTTTCCTTTCTCCTTTTGGATTTCAAATTCAAATTTGAATTTTGGTTATGGACTTGCACTTATGTCAAATATACCGAATTAAATTTGGGGATGAAAAGAATATATTTATGTATATATTTATTTCCTATGTTTTATGTGGTATTTCTTTTCTTTCTCCACTTCTAAATTCTAGAATTTCTTTTATATTCTAAATTCCACTTTGGGACTTTAATATATTTCTTGTCACATTATTTTTATATTGTCACAAAATGCACATAGAATAAAGTCCAGCATGATGCAAAATTTAGTGGCATATCTTTTATTAATTATTTGTTTTTAAATATGATGTTCACATGTGATGGTAAATAGATACAACACACGCATATAATTAAAGGAATTAATTTTTCTCCTTTTATATTCTCTCTTACAAATTGGGTATTACAAATCCTACCCCCTTTAACAAGAATCTCATCCTCGAGATTTAGGAAGAACTAGAGAAAATATGGGGAAAATCTATCTGAAGCTCTTCTTCTCTTTCCCATGTTGGTTCATCTTCTCCATGGTGACTCCATTGCACTTTGCACATCTTTATCACTTTATTTCTTGTAACTCATGTCAAAGTGTCAAGAATCTGGATAGGATACTCCGTGTAAGTCAAATCACCCTGAACACTAAGATCCTCCACCGATAGCTGCTCTTCAGGTACCCTGAGGCACTTCTTCAGTTGTGACACGTGGAAGACATCATGTACATCCGCAAGATGATCGGGTAGTTCTAGTTGATATGCAACTTCTCCCACTCACTTTAAGATCAAGAAAGGTCCAATAAAGCGAGGGGACAACTTCCCTTTGACTTTAAATCTCCTCATACCCCGGATCGGTGACACCTTCAAATACACGTGATCACCCTCCTTAAATTCTAGCAGTCTTCTCCGGGTATCAGCATAGCTCTTCTGCCTTGATTGTGCAGTTCTCATATTCTCCCTTATCATTCATACTTGTTCTTCTGCCTCTTGTATAATTTCAGGCCTAAAGAACTATCGTTCACCAGTTTGATCCCAATACAGTGGAGTCCTGCATTTTCTGCCATATAGAGCCTCAAACGGTGACATCTTCAAACTGGCATGGTAGCTATTATTGTAAGAGAACTCCGCATATGGTAAGCTCTTATCCCAACTACCACCATGTTTAAGGGCACAAGCTCTCAACATATCCTCCAGCACTTGGTTGGTTCCCTCGGTCTGCCCATCAGTTTGAGGATGGTAGGCAGAACTGAAATTCAACTGTGTGTCCAAGCACTCGTGCAACTTCTTCCAAAACCGAGAAGTAAACTGTGATACTCGATCTGACACGATCTTCTTAGGCACTCCATGTAGACAAACTATCCGAGTCATATACAGGTCTGCTAGTTTGGCTCCCGTGTAATTAGTCCTCACAGGTATGAAGTGAGCCACTTTTGTCAGACTGTCTATAATCACCCAAATAGAGTCATACCCTGCAGGAGTGCGGGGTAGTCCAACAATGGAATCCATACCAATTTCTTCCCATTTCTACTCAGGTATCTTAAGCGGGTGCAATAGTCTAGCTGGTCTTTGATGTTTGGCCTTGACTCTTTGACACACATCACATTTAGCCACATGTGCAGCCACATCTCTTTTTAGCCCATACCACCAGTACTTCTGCTTCAAATCTTGATACATCTTAGTGCTACCAGGGTGAATAGAATAATCAGAGTCATGGGCTTCCTTCAATATAGTCTCATGTAGGCTATCAATTTCTGGAACACATATCCGGTCCTTGAACTATACTATGCCTTGCTCATCCTCCATGAATTCTGGACCTCTACCTTCAGTAATAAGATCCTTGATCTCTTGAATTTTAGCATCACCAATCTGACCTTTGCGAATTTCTTGTTCTAAGATAGGTTCCACATCAATAGTAACTCCTTTAGTGTGAGCAACAATTCCTAGGTTTAGGCTGCTGAAATCCTCAACAATCTCCTCAGGTAGCTGGGCAACAATAGCTGAATGAACGTTCTCCTTTCGACTCAAGGCATCCGCAACCAGATTCGCCTTGCCCGGGTGATAGTGAATTTCCAAATCATAATCCTTTATGAGTTCCAACCATCGGCGTTGCCTAAGGTTGAGATCCTTCTGAGTGAATATGTACTTCAAACTCTTGTGGTCGGTGTACACTTGACACTTGGTTCCTATAATATAATGTCTCCATACCTTCAGCACATGCATTATGTCTGCCAGTTCTAAATCATGAGTGGGGTAGTTCAACTCATGTTTCCGCAACTAAAGAGACGAGTAGGCAATCACAGGTCCTTCTTGCATAAGCTCACATCCCAAGCCTTGGCCGCATGCATCACAGTAAATATCAAATCCCTTCTGTAGATCTGGCATAACCAACACTGGGGGTGACATCAATCTCATCTTTAATTGATCAAAGATATCTTGGCACTTCTCGTCCCACTTAAACTCTCTTCCTTTCTCCAGAAGCGAGGTCATAGGCTTAGCAATCTTAGAAAATCTTTCAATAAATCTCCAATAATAGCCTGCAAGTCCCAAAAAACTCCAGACCTCAGTAACTGTAGTGGGTATGGTCCACGCCATTATCTCCTTGACTTTAGCAGGATCCACTGATATCCCACCATTAGAAATGATATGTCCAAGGAATGGTACTTCATCAATCCAGAACTCGCATTTGCTATACTTGGCGTAGAGTTGATTATCTCGTAGCTTTTGTAGTACCAATCTCAGATGTTCCTCATGATCACTATCACTCTTGGAATAAATAAGAATATCGTCGATGAATACCACGACGAATCTATCAAGATACTCCATGAACACCTTATTCATCAGATTTATAAAATAAGCTGGTGCATTAGTTAGTCCAAATGGCATGACTGTGAACTCATATAAACCATATCGGGTTGAGAAAGCCGTCTTGGGAATATCAGATGGCCTAATCTTCATTTGGTGATAACCCGATCAGAGATCAATCTTCGAGAACACCCTAGCACCTCTCATCTGATCAAATAAATCCTCAATGCGGGGTAATGGATACTTGTTCTTTACAGTAACATCATTAAGGGATCTATAATCCACACACATCCGCTATGATCCATCCTTCTTCTGTACAAACAGAACCGGCGCTCCCCAAGGTGAGGAACTCGGACAAATATACCCAGCCTCTTGTAACTCTGTTAACGGCTTCTTAAGTTCTTTTAACTCTTCTATAGACATCCTGTATGGCCGTTTAGAAATAGGAGCAGTCCCAGGTAAGAGATCAATGACAAACTCAACTTCCCTATCCGGTGGCATCCCTGGTAACTCCTCTGGAAAGACATCTGGAAAATCCCTAACAACACGGATGTTGTCACCAACAAACTCCTCATCTATAAAGAATGTCACATGTCTGGTAGAGGTAGTTACTTTAATTTCAACGTCAAATCTTTCTCCTTTAGGGTTGGTGAGTTCTATCGTACCCCTACCACAGTGTATAATGGCTTTTGTCTTTCTTAACCATGACATACCAAGGATCAGGTCTATACTGCTTTCCTCTAACATTATAGCGGTAGCCTAGAATTCTCTTCCTATAATTGTCAATGTCAATTTATGTGTCATATGATTTGCCTCAACAGGCCCCTTAGGTGTAATTACTATCATTGGTGTTTTCATATTTTTCAGTGGTAACTCACTTGTGTCGGCATATCGAGTGTACATAAAGGAATGTGTAGCACCAGAATCAAATAATATTGTTGCAGGAATTGCATTAATATAAAACATACCAAGTGTGATGTCAGCTCCTTCAACAATAGTATCCACGCTGACCTGATTAACCCTGGCAATAGAGAATCCCTTGCCAGATCCTGGAGTCTCCTGCTTGTTCTGCACAGGTGTAGTAGCACTCCACTGTGGATGTCACATTCAGGTTTCGGGGCACCAAGACCTGGGCGCAAACATAATCACCAGGTGTGCTGGGACCAAGTCTCACACATATGATGAATCATGGCACAGGATCGAATGTCACATCTTTACTACATAACAGGAGTTCTGTACAAAATAAATAAATAATTACATCATATGAAGACAACGATCTAGCAACCCAAAGTTGACTGGGAGATGACGACCTAGACCTCTCATGAACACATCGCAGCATCCTCCATGCGCCTCAACCTGCGGTACCTGTTCTTGACCTGTGGGGGTGTGAGACAGCAAGAGTGAGGTCATGTACGTTCATCGCTCAACAAGTTGTGGGGAATAATTTGCATGAACTCGCCAAAGGTGGAAGCTCATGTGAAGTGTAAGGCTTACCAAAGAGAATGGCTAAAGTTGAGCATTGCTTTTAAAGTTGGTCAAAATTTTATTAGCAGTTACTAAGTGTAAGTAAATACCAACCCAAATAAGTAGTAGCTCCAAAATTGATAACAACACCTGCGATGCAATGCATATGACAAATTGAATTTAGTTCCATAAATTAATCATGTGAGTGTTCGAGCTGCTCATGACCGTGAGCACGGCTAGTATACCAGTTTTACACTCTACAGAGGTTGCACATCTTTACCCACAAGTCATGTTACCCATCTGCCAAGAGACGACCAATCCCATACACCTCTACCGAGGAGGTGAGGCAGGGTAACACTACGAGGCCTTTACAAAGTTCCACTAGCTTCCGAAAACCCGCTACAGTTTATGGGAAGAGCACTTGCAAGAATCCCTCGTCTAACCGCCATCGCAGCAAAATCAACCCGAGAACCTCCCTGCATGCAACTCCCCTACTGCCCTTGCCCCTTTCGGGTAAGGTATTCTTCCACTAGCTTTCCTAATTAGTCAGCCAAGGGGTCCCGTTTCTCCCTTGTGGTAGCACTATTTTCCCGGGTGGTTCTCCATGTTCCAATTAACATAATGATCTTAACATGAACAGTAAATAACAACTGATAAAAGTATAATCATGAATAGTGTGTATCTCTATACCCAAAACCACATAAAGCAATAGCAGGTACTACCCAAAAATTCAGTGGTAAACAAGGTATAAAGATAGTCAAACTAGGGTAACCTATTGGGTCCCAACAAAAATAACCTATGCAGATCATTATGATTAATCGGAACATGAATGGGTGAAAGAAGTGATCAAGGGCACAACTTGCCTGGCACTTGAGATTCCAGGTACCACCTTGCTTCTTAGATGACTCGTATCCTCGCGCTAATCGTAGAAATACAAACAAACAGTGTATAGGAAAAATTAACATCACACAAAACATAAGAATACACTGCATAATAATATTCTACGCTGCGTAACGAGATCGTAGCAACGAGAATTACTAAATTTGGAATTACTGTTATTTAGTTATGAATTTCTAAAGTTATTTAGCACTTAAAATAGATTAACTCAAGTGAACAATTTTATTCCAAGTTACATGGTTAAACAAAGGTACTAGGTGATAAACAATATTAATACAAAATTATTGCAACTAGAATGACTCAAATTGAAGCTAAAACGGATTTAATATGATTTATACAAGTTTCTGAATTTATTTTTGTATTAAAAATAAATTTCCTGAACTATTTCTTTATTTTTATTACACTCTGGACCGCGCATCAAATTCTGTAGAGTACAGGGGCCCCTACGCAAGTGTTCCCAAGACACATAACAACATCCGCATGGTCGGCGGGTTGAATACTGGAAACCAGGGGGTTTCTTTTGTAACAGTCGCAAGGCCCAAGCGGTATCCGTCTATCTCATCCGTTGGATCAACGGCGCGCGGCCACGATTAGACCGAACCAGTGTTAATAACCAAGCCGCACATCTAGAGATCGGCGGCCAGGATCAACGTCATTGTGAATCGTCCGATCAACGAGGTATGCTCCAGATTTTAACACTTGAAACACTACCCTTCCTCGAATCAGAGCCGTCCATTAGAAGATCTATGGCCTCAGTACTTTTCCCCTATGCCCCATACACCAAGCGCTTCCCCCAGGCAGCGGCGGCGGCACGCGCACGACGGAGGCCATCGTCGGCCGTTCCCAATCCGAGATTCCGAGCGCAGTATTTCAATCTGAAGGGTAATACACAAAAAGGGATGCCAGCTAACCGCATGGTGACCTTCTCACCTGCGATAGTGAGGCGGAGCAGTCAGCCCGCGGAGCAAGCAGGCATCACGGCGGAGCACCAACTCCAGCATGAAACTGGTGGCGCTTTGGTCGATAACTTCACACGGAGAGGCCATGGAGAGGTGCAGAGTGGTACGGTGACTCTCCAGGACCACCCAATAAGCTCGGTGCCGCAGCAACCCATCTTCGCGTCCTACGCTCCGCAACGATGGTGATCTTGGCTATGGTGCTCATCCAACCAACCACGGGATCCGTGCACACTAAAGATTCTCCAGAACCACACTACTAGGCTATGCAATGGTGGGGGCGTGGATCACCACCAGGCGGCTCTTGGTTCTTCTCTTTTCCCGGCGGCGATCGATTCCCCAATTCCCAGCGAGCTACCCCTGCTAGCACCCAGAGCCAAGGGAGCAACGACCCTGGTTTTATACGCAGGTTAGGGCATCAGTTGGCGAAGAAACCGGGAGGGGGGCGAGCATTTGATTGCGAGATTTCCGGCGACGGCCATGGCGGCCAACAAGTTTGATTTGTTGTGCGATTTCAGTGGAGGGGAAGAAGAGTCTGGCCACATTGGCCCACTCACAAGAGGCACACGGCGCCCACTGGTTATCCTGTCCACGGGACCCATCAGTCAGAATCACAGATGCACACGCGGTTCTATTGACAAGGGGGCCCCGCAGGTCGGAGGTGATGGAAGGTGGGCTGGCGCGGAAGCAAGGGAGATGGGGCGCATGTGGCAATTTCGGCCTAGGTGAGGTCTTTCTGTTTTTTCGAGTTTATTTCTCCAATTTCAAACTTCAAGTTCAATTTAAATCTAGCTTTAAAATTCAAACTCTATTCAAATGCACCAACAAAATTCCAATATGCAAATGCAAAAATATATATATTTGCTTATTTATTTACTTATTATTACTTCTCTTTAAGTAGATGTTCCAAATCATATATATATATATATATAATAAAGATGAATTTACTTATTGTTTGTTTTAGAGAAAAAAACAAATATGATGAGTGGTCGTTAATTCAAAAATGAATATTTGTTTCTTACTTACTTTGAGTGAAAGATATATATATATATATATACTTTATATTTATTCACTCTTTGTTTACTCTGTTGCCATAAGTGTTTGTACGCATGAAATTTAATAAGCATGAGATCTACAAATTATAAGTATTTTGATATAAGATATCTTACCATCATTTTTTTACTTAAGAATATAATTTAAGGATATAACCAAAATTTTATATTTACCATTTCCTAAATATTTAACTTTTAGGGAAATTTCTTATTCCATCATGATACAATTTTGATGCGTTACAGCGGACAAACATTAGCATAATGACCTGTCTTACCACACTTATAGCATGTGGTACCAGCACTCTGTCCTGAGAATTTCGCCGGGGTGCCAGTGGGGGCAACCTGACGAGTCGGTGGAGTCCCCTGAGGTGTGGACTAAGCTAGACGCTGGCCTCCTCTAGTGCGAACTGGTGTAGCCTGGGGTGGAGTGTAGCGAGGACGAACGCTGCTACTTCCATGACCCTGGGATATAGCCTTCCTCTTCAGATCTCCCAGCTGAACACGTTTGTGTTCAATAGCTAGGGCCTTGTCAAGCAGCCTCTGGAATGATGGAAATGTATGAGCCACTAAAGCATACTGCAGAGGTCTATTAAGTCCTTCAATGAAATGCTCCTGCTTCCTCTCATCTTCAGCAACTTCATCCGGTGCATATCTGGAGAGCTGAATGAATCTGCAGCGGTACTCGCTGACTGACATGCTCCCCTGCTTCATCGACAGAAACTCTTTCTTCTTAATCTTCATCAGTCCAGCAGGTATGTGATAGCTCCTGAACTGTGTAGTGAACTCTGCCCAAGTGATAGTATCAGCAGCATCGTGGGCAGCAGTATAGGAATTAATCCCACCAATCAGCAGCAGGACCTGTCAAACGACCAGAAGCATATAGAACCTTCTCCTGATCAGAGCATTGGGCAACATTCAACATCTTCTCCACTGACTTCAGACAATCATCAGCAAGTTAAGGATCTGGAGAGCTGGCGAACGTCGGTGGCTTGTGGCTCATGAACTCCCGGTGCTTGTCCCGGGGTGGAACTGGTGGTGGTGGTGGAGGCAGTGGTGCTTGCTGCTGTTGCGCCCTCCTCTCTTGGCGCATCTCCTCTCTCTCCTAGCGCATCTCTTAGCGTTCCTGCCACATCTGCGCGTGCATATCCACCAAAGTGTCTGCCATCTGTTGCATTATCCGCATCTGAGCTACAACTGCGGGATCACCTCCGGTTAGTGGAGGATTCGGAGGATTCATCTTGGCTTGCTGTTGTTGTGGTTGTCTAAATATCCTCCGAGTGAGTCGATTGGGAGGTAGATCAATTCAACCACCCTTCCTAGTATTGACCATCTAAGTTAGAAACATATGGTAAGAAAGAAAGGATTGTAGACAAGGCAGTAATTACGAATCATGTTACTTTGGGGGATTTATTAGCTAAGTAGATTAGTGTTTTACCTACTAAAGCTAATTCATTACCTTATGGTGGTAAATGCTAAGATGTCCATTTATAATATCTCAATCAATCAAAGAAGCAAATCAAGCATTTATCATCAGAACAATCAACCAACATTTTTAAATAGAGAAATAGTTTTAATTTCGTCTTAGGTTCCCTATCTCTTAAAAAGGTCATAAATGTAGGATTCCAAGGTGTGAAATCCATCATGTCTTAGAGTAGAAAAGGGTAAGAATGATCAGAGTATGACAACAAAAGGTGAGACAGGATCAAGATAAGTATAGAATGAATTAGAGTAAGGTAAGTAGGTAAGGGTTTTTTCCATTTCTATCTAGGTTTCGTCCTATAGTCAACATTTCCTCTGATACCACTTCTGTCACACCCGGATTTAAGGAACAAAGTCGGGTGCATCTAATATATGCGCCAAAGAAGACAACAGATATAATAACAGAGTGTATAGAGATAAATGTCACAATAACATCAGAGTACTTATTACATTACGAAGGTCTTACAAAATAAAAGATAAATATAAAACGAACTAAGGATCATCCTTGGTGCCATAAGTCAACTGGGAGACGGCACCTAGATCAAGTCGAACTCCTCGCTATGAGGCTCCTCTTGAACCACCTATTCTTCTCCTGTGGGGGATGTGAGACAGCAAGGGTGAGCTCACACATGTTCATCGCTCAACAAGTTGTGGAGAATAATGTGCCTAGACTCGCCAAAGGCAGGAGTTCGTATGAAGTGTAAGGTTGATCAATAAAATAAAGGTTGAAGCTGAGCATTGCTTTTATAAGTTGGTCAAAATTTTATTAGAAGTTACTAAGTGTAAGTAAATACCAAACCTTAGCAATAATAAATAGAAGTAATAATATAGTAATCCCAATATGCAAATGACAAATTGAATTTAATTCGATAAATTAATCATGTGAGTGTCCCATGTGAGCACGACTAGTATACCAGTTTTACACTCTGCAGAGGTTGTACCCTGTACACACAAGTCATGTATCCCATGTCGCCAGGGCTTGCAAGGCCCTTAGACACTTCCAAGGTGAATGGCTAGGGATCCACTACGAGGCCTTTACAACGTTTCACTAGCTTCCGAAAACCCGCTACAGTTTATGGGAAGAGCACTTGTAAGAATCCCTCGTCTGACCGCCATCGCAGCCAAATCAACCCGAGAACCTCCTTGCATGCAACTCCCCTACTGCCCTTGCCCCTTTCAGGTATGCTAGTCTTCCACTAGCTTTCCTAATTAGTCAGCCAAGGGGTCCCATTCCTCCCTTGTGGTGGCACTATTTTCCCGGGTGGTTCTCCATGTTCCCATTAACATAATGATCTTATCATGAACGGTAAATAATAAACTGATAACAAAAGTGTGAACATGAGTAATGTATATCTTTATACCCAAAACCACATAAAGCAATAGCATATACTACCCAAAAACTCAGTGGTAAAACAAGGTATAAAGATAGCCAAAACTTGCGTAACCTATTGGATCCCATATAATTAACCTATGCAGATCATTATGATTAATAAGAACTTGACTGGGTAAAAAGGAAGTGATCAAGGGCATAACTTGCCTTCAATGAGCTCCTGCTCAGCAACTTCTATCTGCTGGGCACCAGGATCCTCAGCCACTGGCTCCTCTACTCGCCACAAGACAAACAAGCACAGTATAAAGGAGAAATTAACATTACACCAAACATGTAAACAAAATATATAATAATAATCTACACATTAAAATAAGATCATAGGAACAGGAATCATTAATTTTGGAGTGATAGATTTTAAGTTATGAATTTCTAAAGGTTTCATGTGCTTGATATATGATTAATTAATAAATTAATTTTACTACTATTTTCATGTCAAAACAGAGACTCCAGGTGATAAACAATAATATTACAAAATTTTAGAAACTGGAAAGGATTAATTTGGACCTAATATGAATTTTCTATGAATTATACAAATTCTAGGAATTGTTTTCATATTAAAAACTCATTTTCTAATTCATTTTCCTGATTTCCCAAGTCCTTGGACTGCGCCTCAAATACCAGAAAAGGTAGGGGGTCTGGCATAAAAATCCCTAAGACTCAGCGCACTGTTAAGTTAGACTACGGGTTGATTTCGGTAAAGCGCGGGGACTCATACACAAAAATCACACGCCGATGCGGTATGGTGCAATCTAAGCCGTCAGATCTGAGTGAACGGCCACGATAAAATCCTACACCCATGTGAACCAGTACGCAGCGTGGTCCCTCGGATCCAAATCCGATGTCCCCGATTTAATGAAGCCCAGAGCGAGTGACCATCATCTAATCTGGATCGGACGGCCCGAAAATGCCACCTGCGAACGTTACGGTCCATTCGATCACCATCACACAGAACTCATCTAACGGTCGAGGCGCTTCCCCTAGAATTTCTAATCTCGGTCGTCGGTTTCAAGATCAATGGCACGGGGCCCTTCTCCTACCTCCGGTGACCGAGCGCCTCCACGCAAACCCAGCCGCGGCGGACGCCAACGCCGGGCTTCCGGATTCCATGATCTAGCGCACTATCCTTCGACCTTCGTTCTATGGGGTGCTACACAATCGAAGAGGGCTAGAGAACACGACGCAAGGAGTACTCAACGGAGATGGGCACTGATCGGAGCTGACCACGGCGCAGGCGGCTTCCCGAACTCCGGCGAGAAATTCCCGAGTCCCCAAGGGTTCTCAGCTCGAATTGAGGGCTCTTGCAGCTTCACTGGTTTCCAGCAAACGCCCCTGACCATGCGTGTAGACCAGAGCGCAAGCACAGACGAAAATCACCGGCGGCGGCTGGTTCACTCCCGCGGAGCACTCAATCGGTGGCGAGATTCAAAGTGATATGGGACATGGCGAGCAGGGAGTATGAGGGGAGGGGTTGCGAGAGGGGAACCAGACTTTTATCTCCCAAGAGATGTGGAGACGTGGAGTACGCGCCCACGCCAGGGCAGCGCAAGGTCCGCCACGCGATCCGCTCTAGTTTGTTAGCGTCGCGCTGGCCGCGGTGACAGGTGGGACCCACTCATCGGGATAGCAACGGACGCGACGTGCGCAGGAAAGGGTAACGTCCAGCTGACCGGGCGGCCCCACAAGTCAGCGCGGATGCCTCGGTTTAGGCCCTCGCGCCAATTTCCCTTTTTCTTTTCTTTTTCTGTTTTCTTTTCCTTTTTATTTTTCCTTTCTCCTTTTGGATTTCAAATTCAAATTTGAATTTTGGTTATGGACTTGCATATATGTCAAATGTACCAAATTAAATTTGGGGATGAAAAGAATATATTTATGTATATATTTATTTCCTATGTTTTATGTGGTATTTATTTTCTTTCTCCACTTCTAAATTCTAGAATCTCTTTTATATTCTAAATTCCACTTTGGGACTTTAATATATTTCTTGTCACATTATTTTTATATTGTCACAAAATGCACACATAATAAAGTCCAGCATGATGCAAAATTTAGTGGCATATCTTTTATTAATTATTTGTTTTTAAATATGGTGTTCACATGTGATGGTAAATAGATACAACACACACATATAAATAAAGGAATTAATTTTTCTCCTCTTATATTCTCTATTACAAATTGGGTATTACATCTGCAGGACAACATCTTCGCTAATAAAAGCCAACAAAACACATTAAGGCACAAAGCCAACCTGTCTTACAGCATTTGAGAGTATTGCATCTTTACATAGAGAGGGTCAAAGGTTACTCTCCTCAGTTCACCAATGGCTTGTTCTTCCCAGGACCTAATGTCGGTGTTTAGAGTCCGACCGCACACCCAGGGCTACCCCTTGCGGTGCTTTTGGGCAGGACGGTGTTGTTGACTGTAACTCAATGGTTCGTGCTGAATGCACGAGAGAGGGACAGACGATTTTCTGCAGGTTCGGACCGCTTAGAGAGGCGTAATAACCTACTTCCTGGGATGGATCAAGATGTGGTGGGTTACAAGCGTGGTCTCCTGAATGGAGAAGAGCTAATGAGTTGGGTGGATGGTCCATGGAAATGATGGGGTACCCCCTGGGCCTTATATACACGACCGTGGGGCACTCCATACGTACATGAGGATCATATATCTGCTAAATAATAGTGAACCGACTTAACTAATCTCCCTACAATCTTGCCGACTTATCCCTAACCTGCCTCGATATTCGAGGACGCCATGCGCGGGAAAGTCGGGTGGTTTCTGTGGATAGCGCATGAGCCGACGGATTGTCTGGGCTTGAGTCTGTTGCCTCCTCAGGTCGGCCCATTCCACTAGTAGCTCTAGCCTGGTCCACGAAGGGATGGCCTGGCAGGGTAATTGGCCTGAGGCCCCGCGCGAGGCCTTCTCGCCTTCTAGTGGAACCGAGAGATATATGTCCCTCACAAGCCCCCAATCTTTGAGTTGATTTTGAAATAATCAGCCCATAGATTCTTGGTCCGGCCTATGGGTTTATTACATGGCACGATTTCTGCTTCTGCCGATGGGGCACCGAAGGTGCACCCATTGGGTGTAGCCCTCGAGCTTTGAGTGGATTTTAGAAATAATTCATTCAATGGTCTTCATCTTATGCTTTAGAAATCAGCATTTTTTCTTCATGTGACTAAAAATCTATTGGGTGCATCGAAGGTGCACCCATTGGGTGTAGCCCCCGAGCTTTGAGTGGATTTTAGAAATAATCCATTCAAAGGTCTTCATCTTATGCTTTAGAAATCAGCATTTTGTCTTCATGGGACTAAAAATCTATTGGGTGCACCGAAGGGTGTAGCCCCCGAGCTTTGAGTGGATTTTAGAAATAATCCATTCAAAGGTCTTCATCTTATGCTTTAGAAATCAACATTTTGTCTTCATGGGACTAAAAATCTATAGGTGCACCCAATGGGTGTAGCCCCCGAGCTTTGAGTGGATTTTAGAAATAATCCATTCAAAGGTCTTCATCTTATGCTTTAGAAATCAGCATTTTTCTTCATGGGACTCAAAATCTATTGGTGCACCCAATGGGTGTAGCCCCTGAGCTTTTAGTGGATTTTAGAAATAATCCATTCAAAGGTCTTCATCTTATGCTTTAGAAATCCAAATGATGCCACCTGTCCATGCCTTGTTAGGTCTGAAATCAATTTGATCGGTGACAGATTGGATGTCTGGCTAGTTGAGGCAAATGGTTCTCAGCTGGACATCACCCTTCTCTATGTTTCAATGCTTCTGTTGATTAGACTTGCGCTTCAGTGGCCATATTTGGACTTCCCTCCATCTCAGCCGATCTCCTTCTTTTGCCGTGGTACATTCATTGCGTATATTTTGTGGATATGACTCCTTCAGAAAATCTTTGGAAATTCTGGACGACACACCCAATGGGTGTGCCCAAAGGGTATCTTGGTACGCAGAGTGTTTACCGCGCTGTCCTGGAGTAGTAACTTGATGTGACCGATAGGTGTAATCATTTGCCTAAGTAGTCGACTTAGGTCCAACTGGTGTCGTGTTACGCAAAGTGGCGCATGTTGCCTGACTCATTTTTATGAGGTTTGAATTGCTTATTGAATTCTTGCGACTGTTCGACGAGCGTGGTAGAAAGTGGACGGTCACCCCCGACCTCTATAAATAGCCTGCTTGCCCTGTTGTTCTCTTCACTCATCCTTTGATCATCTGCTTTCTTCTTCTTCACTCCCTCCCTCTCCAACCAACCATGGGCAGAGGTCAGAGGGGTCAGGATTTGCCTCGCCGTGCTGGCGGCAAGTGCAAGTGCGCTCCAAGTCCTCCCTTAGATGACTTCAGCGATTCAGAGTACTCAGAGGAGGCCTCCTCCGAGTCCGAGCGATTGCCTGCTCCGGCTTCTCCCTCGGCATCATCTGAGGACTCGGATGATTCCATGGGGCTCTCCACCGTGGCTCGGGCGTACTGGTGCTGCATCGAGCGTGCCGGGCTTGGTGGGTCGGATGAGTCGGGGGGTCTCCTCTGACGAGGTGGACTCCTCCGACTCCTCTGAGGAGTGGAGCGGCGGCGATGGCGATGACAAGGGCAACGACAGTAGCAGCGGCGAGGGCGACGGCAGCAAGGATGATGGTGATGGTGGCAGCGGCGACAGTAGCAAGGGAGACGGTGACGGTGGTAGGGGCGATGGTGGCGGCGGCAGGGGTGACAGCGGCTGCAGTAAGGCCAATGGCGCAATGCCACTGGTTTAAATATTAGTATAGATAGTAGTAGTAGTAAGTAGTAAGTAGCAGTAGAATAAGGTAGTGTTAGTTAGTAGCGTAGTGTAGTGTAAGTAGTAGAGTGATGTAATGTACTTAGTGACTAGGGGAAAAAGGGGTGATTCATAATGAGTCGGCTTCGAGTTTGTATTACTCCCCCTATTACTAATCAAGGATGAAGTTGCTCTAGATAATCACTGTTGTTTGCTTTTCATTTGTGCGCTTGAAAGCTTGTTCGCGCGCCTGACAATGATGGCATTTTAGAGGTAATGCCCGAGTGACGATTGTGGTCTTTACTTTTTCGAGTGGTGATCTGGCACTTTAGAGGTAATGCCCGACCTAAGGAGTCCACTTATACTCATGTCGACGTGCCTTATTGAGTTCCGAATCCTAACTCTCACTTTTTCCTCTGCCACTTCTCTGCTTTCCTAAATTCTTGAGCCCGCTCGTTTCGCTCGAGAGATTGCGATGGCTCCCAAGCGAAAGAGACAGAGCGTCGTTGCTCCTATCATTCCACCCATCGATCCCAACAGTCAGCTTCCATTCGCTGGTAATCACATGTCCATAATTTCTGAATCAGACCTTTTGCATCTTGTGGAGACTAGGGTTTTGCCACCAAAAGAACTGTGTTCTTGGCGGATCTGGCGTGGGGTCACTATTCCGACAGAGGACACCACGAATCCTTTGTTTATGTGCCGTTCCTCATACGCGGGCTTTCTCTTCCCATTTCTCCCTTTTTTCGCGGCCTCCTCGACTTCTATGATTTAAATCTAACACATTTAAACCCTAACTCCATTCTTCAAGTTGCTATTTTTGTACACCTTTGTGAGGCTTTTCTTGGAATTCTCCCCCATTTTGGACTCTGGAGGAACCTTTACCACTGTCAGCCCGGCATGGCTGGAGGACAACATCAGCTTGTCGGCGGTGCCAGTTTGGAACTTCGCCAGGGGTGGAAAGTGGAATACCTTGATATTCCCCTCAAGGACGGCATCAAGGCATGGCGCTCGAGTGGTTCACCATGGAGAATCACAACAAATTCCTCCCCCCTCGATCAGGAAGGCAGCCCGACGTTCGCACGCCTAGCTAGGTGGAGTACCCTACTTATTCAGAGGCAGCCGAAGCCAAGGTTCTGCTTGCTGAAATTTGCTCACTGAAGGACAGAGGTCTGACTGCTGATGTTGTGGTTGCCGACTTTGTCTTCAAGAACATTCAACCTTTGAAGGGCAGAGTTTACCCTGCTTACTTGTACACTGGCATCAATGATTCAACCCGAGTTACGAGCAAGCAAATTCCCAATGGAGACCTCCTAAGCCGACTTGACATGATACTGAGGGGTAGGATTTCGAATGTTGGTGCTCCTTTATCTTACTCTGCATGGAATCTGCCTCCACATAGTCCCTTCTCTGATTTTGTCTCCAATCCTCCTGCTCAAGATGGTAGCCCGAGCCATAGTGTGCGGCCCTCCCCAGAGGATATTGAGGCCTTAATTGCTCCCCTCAGGAATCTTCCCGAGGATCAGAAGCAAACTCACTTTGAGATGTCATCTAGCACCGATGATGTTGAGATGGATGCTGTTCTTAGCCTAATGGCTGGAGAATCATCCGACTCTGCCCGTACTAAGCCGATGGCAATTGCGACTGGGCAAGAGTTTGGCGAAGACGAGGAAATTCAGAGACCAGAGCGTGCTCGCCGGAAACGTTCACGCCGAGTGAACCATCTAGCTGTACCTACTGATGAGAAGAAGAAAAGGCGACTCCGGTGGTTGTCATGCCTGGAACAAGACGCTGGCCCTTCCACATTATTCCTTGACGATGGCCCGGCGAGCGCCCTCCCCGAGGACAATGCTGAAGGTTGTGATGATGCTCAGGCTGCTGGCAGTGTGCTTGATGAGGGAGAAGAGGAGGAAGAAGAAGAAATTCCACTGATCCGCAAGAATAGTCGTCACCACAGGGGCAGTGATATTCCTGCGCAGGCCTTGTCAGCACTTGTCAGCCTTCAAGGGTTGTCAATATCTAATTTTGACCAGGTGCTGGAAGAAGTCATCGCTGAAGACATTCTATCAGAGCCTCTTGAAGCTGACAATCCCACTATCTATTCAGAGGTCCCAGATGATGGTCTTCTGCTGCATGATTCTGCCAGGCAAGAGGTAACCTGGGTAGTTTCTCATGCCTCATCGACCTTAAAGGGCGGTCTTCCCTGCAAAAACACTGATACGAGTCATCCAGCTCCTATGGACGTGGCTGAGGAATCTTTAGCCCTAGAGGTGGCTGCTCCGGAGGGCCAAGCCCCCGAGGGTGGTGCTGGTAGCGACCCAGCCCCTGAGGGTGTCGGGACAGGCTCGCCCTCTACTGCTTCTATGGACGTCCACGTTGGATCGCCCCCATCCCGGCCCGAGGAGGCTATGGTGACGCATCTTTCTGCTGGTCCGGTCACTTTAGGATCCAGTGAACCAGACGCCAGGAGTCTGCAGCCCGCTGATGGGGTCAAAGTTTCTCCGAGTCATGCTTTTGATATCATTCCTGCTGCTCTCCCCTCATCAAGCAATGCATCAACTCTCCTTGCTTTGGGTCTTCCCCTGTTCCTCTCCAATCTTCAGGTGAATCAACTTTCACTTTTTTACTGTTCATGCTAGCAAACTAGTTTCTTTTACTTATCTTTCCATGGTCATAGGATGCTCTTGGTGGTGTATCTGCCCAACTGAGATCCTGCGGTGCTCCTATCCCTGATCAAGTCTTGTCTTTGATGCAGTGGAACCCTCTGCTGCTCCAAAAACAAATAGATGACCTAAAGGCGTCAAATATTGGTTAGTGAGCCCATAGTTTTCTTATTTGCTCTCATTATTCAACTTATTCTAAGTCATGCGCTCTTCTTCTGCTGCTTTATCAGATTTGGCTCGGTGGTGCTCTAACATTGAAGAGAAGTATTCACAGAGCTAGGCCGACTTAAATCAAACTTCTGCTTTCCTAGACGGTGCTCGCTCCTTGAACTCCTCTCTGAATGCACAGCTCGACTCCGAGAAAATGGCACATGAGGTAAACTCTCTTGACTACTCCTGCTTTGCTCTTCCTGCTTTCAATGCTTAGTGTTGTTCTTGTTTGCAGGAGGAGAAACGAGCTCTCATCGCATCTTGTGATAATCTAGACAAGTTGTATCATGATTCTAGTACTTCCTTGACCATTCTAGAGAGGAGCCATCGCTTTACCATGCATAACTTGGACCATCATCGCAACAAGCTGCAGGCATCTCAGGATGAAGTCTCTTGACTTGGCAAGCTGTTGTCCACCAAAGATTCCACCATCAAGGAGTTGCATGCTTCCAAGAAACTTGCCACGTAGGAGCTGGAGGCCACCCGTTTCACAATCAAGGCCTTGGAGGATGACTTTGTCGTCTTGAAAGCTCAACGTGACAGGGCCATGGATAAGGCCATTCGCGCTGGGCGGATCCTGATGAGGAGACCTAGTGTCGTGGTGCCTGATGACATCGTCGCTAATGTTATGGTCGCGCCTGACGCTGCAAGCCGTCCATCTTCCTCTATCGCTCCCACAAAAGATGTTGCCTACAGGGATACTCCAGCGCAATGATTTGCCTGAAAGACATTTGTTTACCGAGTTAGCATCTTTTTAGAGAAAAGGTGTAATGTGAGTCCTGTATGCGCATAACAGTTATGTTTGAACCGATTGCTCCATGGGTAGGGTGCTGAAAAACACCCCTGGCACTGTAAGTGAAATATTTCTTTTTTCGAAGTACTCTCGATTTGAGTTGACTATTTTGCTACTAGGGTATAGTGATCACCCTAAATCATGTGAGCGTGAGCATGTCGCACCGACTTAAGGCGTTCCCGACTTAAGCCGATTGCTCCGTTAGTAGGGTATAGTGATCACCCTAAGTCAAGTAAGCATGAGCATGTCGCACCGACTTAAGGCGTTTCTGACTTAAGCCGATTGCTCCGTTAGTAGGGTATAGTGATCCCTAAGTCAAGTAAGCATGAGCTTGTCGCATAGACTTAAGGCGGTTCTGACTTAAGCCGATTGCTCCGTTAGTAGGGTATAGTCATCACCCTAAGTCAAGTAAGCATGAGCATGTCGCACCGACTTAAGGCGTTTCCGACTTAAGCAGATTGCTCCGTTAGTAGGGTATAGTGATCAGCCTTAGTCAAGTAAGCATGAGCATGTCACACCGACTTAAGGCATTTCCGACTTAAGCTGATTGCTCCGTTAGTAGGGCATAGTGATCACCCTAAGTCGAGTCATGCTGATTTCAAGTCGAGCCCATCCTAAGTTAGTTGTCAATCAAGAGTTTGAACGCCTTTGGAAAATGAAAGCTTTATTGATGATGAAACCTTCTGGTTATGGAATACAACTTTCATTTGTGACTTTTGAGGCATCACTAAGGGTAGAACTTTCTAAGGTGCTCAATGTTCCATGAGTTTCCCACTTCTGTGCCGTTCATCTGAGTAAGCCGATAGGATCCTAGCCGTGTGAC
Source organism: Zea luxurians (assembly GCA_029449295.1). Taxonomy (NCBI): domain Eukaryota; kingdom Viridiplantae; phylum Streptophyta; class Magnoliopsida; order Poales; family Poaceae; genus Zea; species Zea luxurians. The sequence continues at coordinate 582,121 of JAOPSE010000409.1, read as the reverse complement.
CTCTGCTACGATGAACGGTCCTTCCCATGGTGTTGACATCTTGTGTCGCCCCTCCCCCGTTAGAATTCTATGGAGGACCAAGCCTCCCACTGCAATGGATCGGTGCCGCACAGCGTTGTCATGGTAGTGCCTCCAGGTCTACTAGTACCTGGCCGACTAAATTACCGTGTTCAATCGCTCTTCTTCCACCACATCAATGTCTTCCAGCCTGGTTGCTTCTGCCTCAGCTATGTTTTCAAAGGTCAGCCTCGGTGCCCCGAAGATCAGAGCAACAGGCAACACTGCTTCCGACCCATAAACCATGAAGAACGGGGTATTTCCATGCAGAGCTCGACTGGGCTAAGTTCACAAGCTCCAGACCACGTATGGCAGCTCTCTGATCCACTGTCCTGCAAGCTTTTTGCTCTTGTCGAATACCTTTTTTCTGAGTGCATCCAGTATCATTCCGTTGGCCCTTTCCAACTGGCCATTTGCTCTTGGATGTGCTACTGATGCATACTTTTATCAGGATGCACCTTTGCTCACAGAAATCGAAGAACTTTGAGCTGGTGAAGTTGGATCCTAGGTCAATGATGATGCTATTTGGTATCCCAAACCTGAACATTATATCCTGGATAAACTCCACTGCTTTTGCTGAGGTCAAGGAAGCAATTGGCTTGTACTCTATCCATTTTGTGAATTTATCAATGGCAATCAGTACATGAGTATAACCTCCTTGGGCCTTCTTGAAAGGTCTGATCATGTCTAGCCCCCAGTAAGAAAACGGCCAGGTTACGGGAATGGTCTGCAGCTGCTGCACGGGCAAGTGTTGTTGCTTTGACAAGAATTGGCATGCCTCGCACTTCTGGACTAACTCGGCAGCGTCGCTCTTCGCAGTTGGCCAGTAGAACCCAGATCTGAAAGCCTTTCCCACTAGATTCTTTGATGCTACATGCACACCACACTGCCCAGCGTGAATTTCATCTAATTACTGTCTCCCAGTGGCCGAGTGGATGCATTTAATGAAGACTCCTCCTGCGCCTCTTCTGTACAGCAAGCCCCCTATGACGGTGTAGTGGGCTGACTGCCTTGCGATGCGCTCTACTGTAGCCTTGTCATCTGGCTCTTCTTCAGTTTTTATGTACCTGATGATAGGCTCCCTCCAGTCATTGAGGTCTGTCTCTGGCTGACTCAAGGCGTTGCATTCTTCCATCTAGTCCGTGATGATGCTTGGTTGTGATATTTCTTGGACGAAGATCCCAGGCGGAGCCTAGGCCTGACTGGATCCCAGCTTCGACAATGCATCTGCTGCTACATTGCGATCCCTTTCCACGTGATGGAACTCCAATCCTTCGAATTTGTCTTCTAGTTTTTGCACAGCTGCACAGTATTTGCTCATTGAATCAGTCGAGCAGTCCCAATCTTTGTTTATTTGGCTTGTGACTACCAGTGAGTCGCCATATACCATCAGCTTCTTGATGCCGAGTGATACCGTGATGCTCAGCCCATTGACCAGTGCTTCATACTCTGCTGCATTATTTGATGCTGGAAACAACAGCTAGAGTGCATACTTGAGTTGTTCACCTCCAGGAGCAATGAAGAGAATCCCTGCACCCACTCCTTGCAGCTTCAGCGAGCCATCGAAGTACATTCTCCATACTTCAGCAACTTCTGGGCTATCCAGGACCTGGTGCTCAGTCCACTCTGATATGAAGTTGACCAATGCCTGAGTTTTTATCACTGTGCGGTGTCGGAACTCTATGTCATGAGCCTCGAGCTCGCATGCCCACTTGGCTATCCTTCCAATAGCTTTTTTGTTGTGGAGAATATCACCTATCGGAAATCCTATAACTACTATGACTTTGTGGTCATCAAAGTAGTGTCGGAGCTTGCGAGCGGTTAGAAGTACTGCGTACAGCAGCTTCTGAACTTGAGGATACCTTATTTTTGAGGGCCCAAGGACTTCGCTGATGAAGTAGACTGGATGCTGCATAGGGTATGCATGTCCTTCCTCCGCTCGCTCGACTACTAAAGCAGTGCTTACCACGTGAGTTGTGTAGGAGATATACAGGAGCAGATCTTCCGTTGGCTGACCAGGCGTAGCTCGGCGCGGCAGCTTGAGTACTGGCGGTGTGGTCAAGAACTTCTTTAGTGCCTCTAGGGCCTCCTGTGCCTCTGTGGTCCACTAAAACTTGTCCACCTTCTTGAGCAATTTGTAAAATGGCATCCCTTTCTCGCCTAGCCTTGATATGAACCTGCTCAGAGCTGCCATGCATCCAGTAAGCCTTTGCACCTTTTTCTACGACCGTGGCGCTTCCATTCTCATGATGGCCTCGATCTTCTCTAGACTCGCTTCAATTCCACGGTGGCTGACAATGAATTCGAGTAGTTTTCCGGTCAGTACTCCGAAGACACACTTTTCTGGATTCAGCTTCCACCGGTAGTGCCTTAGGCTGTTAAAGACCAGCTGCAAATCTTCGATGAAGTTTTCTGATTTTTCTGTCTTGATAACCACATCATCGACGTAGGCTTCCACCTGCTTGCCCGAATGACCGGCTAAGCATGTTTAGATGGCTCTCTGGTAAGTCGCTCCAGCGTTCTTGAGGCCGAACGACATGGAGGTATAGCAGAAACCTCCAAATGGGGCGATGAAAGCAGTCTTCTCCTCATCTTCTTTTGCCAAGTTGATCTGATGATATCCAGAGTAGCAGTCTAGGAAGGAGAGCATAGAACAGCCAGCAGTCGAGTCAGCTACCTGATCTATTCTAGGGAGCCCAAAGGGATCCTTCGGACAATGCTTGTTAAGATCGGTATAGTCAACGCACATGCGCTAATCAACTTTATTCCTTTTGAGTACAAGAACAGGATTTGCTAGCCACTCGGGGTGCAGCACTTCTCTAATGAATCCTGCTGACACTAAGCGAGCTAACTCGGCACGAATAGCTTCCCTTTTGTTAGGTGTGAAACGACGCAACTTCTGTCAAATCAGCCTTGCCTAAGGATACACCTTCAATTTGTGCTCAGCCAGTTCTCTCGAGACTCCCAGCATATCCGCAGGTTGCCATGCGAATACGACTCGGTTATCTTGCAGGAACCGGATGAGCGTGCTTTCCTATTTGTCATCAAGGCTGGAATTGATGATGGCGGTCTTGCGCTCATCAGCGAATCCCAGACTGATCCTCTTAGTCTCTTCAGTCGACCGTATAGAGGTCATGGCTTGAGCTTCATTGGCGGGTATCATGAGACCCTCCTCCTCCAGCTTGGTGTTCATCTATGCGAGGGGAGCTGTCGAGGGCCCAGCAGCGAGAGCTGCTTGAATGGCTCATCGAAAGCACTTCACGGCGCCTTGGAAGTCAGCACGCACAATGATGATTCCTTGAGGTCCTAGCATTTTTATATCATGTACGAATAATGCGGAATAGCCATGAACTTCGCCAATCCCGGCCTTCCGATGATGGTGTTGTACCCGCAGTCGAAACGTGCCACCTCGAACCTCAGGAACTCGGTTCTATAGTTCTCTGGGGTCCCGAAGGTGACAGGCATGTAGATGTGCCCGAGCAGGTACTCCCCTTCAGTCGGCACGATGCCGAAGAAGGGAGTATCTGACTCAGTGAGGTCTTTGAGTGCGATTCCCAAGGCTAGGAGCATCCGGGGGAAGGTGACGTTGATGCTGCTTCCCCAGTCCACTAGCGCTTTCTTCACCTGGCTCTCTCGGATAGCTGGATCAACGAGGAGTGGGTACTTGCCGGGGTGATCAAAGATGAGCCATTGATCAGCTCGACTAAAGGTTATCGTGTGCTCCAACCACCAGTAAGGAGCTGGGGCACTGGTGGTGGCCACCAGGACTTGCCGATCGTTGAGCTTTTGCTGCCTCCTGTTCTCCTGTGCTCCGTGACTTCTGAAGATGACATTGACCCCCTGTCAATGCGCGGAAACACTCCACCCCCTCCCCTTTCCTGCTGCTGAGGCTACCTAGGCTCGCTAGGTTCTCCTCACGGTGGGGGAGGCGGTAGAGGTTGGAATGGTCGGCCATGCCCGACAGAGTGCTTGAAGTCCCTGCAGTTCCATAGGGTGTGGCACATGTCCTTGTGATACGGGCACTGGGCGTCAAGGATTTCATCCAGTGTCGGCACCTCTCCGTGGGGTGCGCCGCTGGTTCGAGCGGCAGGTGGCCTAGCGGCGTGCTTCTCCCAGCGCCTATCTGGCTGCTGGTTCACGTCACGCATGGTGCGGGTGGCGCGAGTTTCATACCTCTGATAAGGTCCTAGGCATGTTCATCCGCGGTGATGTAGAGATCTGCCTCTTGGAACAGTTGTTCGGAGGTGGTGGGTGCTTTCTGTAGTATGGCCCAGACGAAAGCCGAGTCATTGGATCCCTGGTAGAAATCTTCAATCACCGTTGCCTCGGCGACTTCAGAGATACGGTTCCTCATGGTCTAAAACCTCTTGAGGTACGACCGGAGTGTTTCATCGCTCTGGCGCCTGATGGATTTGAGGTCCCATGGCTGCGCCGGTTTGTCAGAGAGAGACTGAAAGTTGGCGATAAAATGCTAGATGAAATCGCTCCAATCGTCGATGTAGTGACATGGCAGATGTCGGAGCCACTGCATTGCGTCTTGCCCTAGGACGATGGGCAAATATGCCATCATTGCGTCTTCTGTTGCCCCGGTGGCCCGGACAGCGGTCATGTAGATGGCCAACCAGCCACCCGGGTCCTGCTTGGGCTCGTACTTGTCGACGTTGGAGACCTTGAAGTTGGGGGGCCACTAGATGGCCCAGAGACGCGGAGTAAGCGCAGAGACTCCGCACGTGTCTTCCTGTCGGAGTTCGTGAGGTCGGTCCCCGGGGAGGGGAGCCAGTAGTGTGTCATCTCAACCGTCCCCGGAACGAGCCACTAGTCGAGGTCGTAGCCGACTCAGCTCGGGTGGCACGACTTCGAGCCAGGACGCTGTGATCCCGGTCATACTCCTCCCAGTGCCTTATCTCACTTTCGTGTCGTTGATCGCGTGAAGCATTGATGGAGCTCCGTGCATCTCACCGGCTGTTGATGGCATGGCGTAGGTCGCTCAGAGGATGAGCGATGGGTAGAAGGTGATTAGCTACTTGAGTAAGTAGCCGCGGTAGCCTTCCGCGTCTGGAGTTTGCGGGAGGCCGTCAGCTATCTAGGCCAACACCCCTCCGACTTCACTCGGCGTGTTCATTGCGTGAGAAAATTTAGGGTACAAGTTCCAAGTAAAGAGAGGATTCTCTCGGCGCAGCCTTGCACCTTGCTTGGCTTGCTCCCGTTCTCGGTCCTGAGCTTGTCGGTGATCACGACAGCGAGAGTTCCGCCTTTCTCGGTGTACTCGCTCGTTGGGAGTTTCTCCCACTTCTGAGGCTTCATCCCAGGATTGGGTCTTTTTGATGAATTAAAGAGTGTATTGGCCTCTCTCGATTTGAATATTGCTGATGTGAGAGGACAAGGATATGATAATGGTTCAAATATGAAGGGGAAACACCAAGGCGTTCAGACTCGCATGCTTCAGATTAATCCAAGAGCATTATACATGCCATGTGCATGTCATAGTCTAAATCTTACTCTTTGTGATATGGGAAAATCTTGTAGGTAAGCTATTATTAATTTATTTTTCATGATACAATATACCATTATTTGGGAAAAGATACAATCTTACTATTTGCCACATTTTGGATCTTGTAGGCAAGCTATTACTTTTTTTGGTATTATCCAACGTATATACACATTGTTTGCAAAATCTACCAAAAGGTGGAAACTTTTTGTTGACAATGTCCCAGGATTGACAGTTAAGTCGTGGTCTAATACACGGTGGGAAAGCAGAATAAAAAGTGTTCAGGCTATTAGATACCAAACTCCTCAAATAAGGTCCGCTCTAAAAGCATTAGAGGAGATGAGTGCACTTGACAATGACCCCTCGACAGTTAGTGATTGTCAATCTTTGGTGAGTGCACTTGAGAATTTTGAATTTTTAGTTGGATTGGTTATTTGGCACGATATTTTATTCTCTATAAATAAGGTGAGCAAGAAGTTGCAATCTAAAATTGTGAGTATAGATGCTACTCTCAAACACATTGAACGTGTCATAACATATTTTAAGAAATATAGAGATGAAGGCTTCACTTCTAGTATAGATACAACAAAAATCATTTCATCTGAACTGGATGTCGAGCCAATATTTCCTACAAAAAGGAAAGGAAAGAGAAAGAAACATTTTGATGAACGAGATGATGAAGATGAGGAAATGCAACAGTTTGCTATAGACTTGTTTAGAAGAGAGTACTTCCTTGTTATGATTGATGCTGCAATTGCTTCATTGACTAGTAGATTTGAGCAGATGAAAGCATTTGATAATGTTTTTGGGTTCTTGTTCAACTCTGGAAATTTAAAATCCTTGGATGAAGTAGATCTTTGGTCACATTGCAAGATCTTTGCAGAAAAATTTACTCATGAGAACTCATCCGATGTTGAGATCAATGATTTTTATTCAGAATTAAAGGTGTTGCAAGTGAGTTTGCTAGATTCTTCTACGTCAGTGCCTGAGATTCTGAAGTTTGTTATGGATGCAGATTGCTATCCAAATGTTACAGTTGCCTATAGAATTCTCTTAACTATACCTGTGACTGTAGCTTCGGCTGAAAGAAGTTTCTCAAAATTGAAGTTGTTGAAGAACTATCTAAGATCAACTATGTCGCAAGAAAGGTTGAATGGCTTGGCTATGTGCTCTATAGAGAAGGATATCTTGGACACTATTGATTTCAATACAATCCTTAATGATTTTGCATCAAGAAATGCCCGAAGAAGTATCTTTTTATGAGGAACATTGGATGTCATGGAGTTTTATTCTTCATTAAGATAACCATATTAGCTCCAATATGTCAATATATTTTTATTCTGAACGACTTTATTCCTCAATAATTATTTTATATGTTAAATTGAATATATCAATGTATTTGTTTCTGTGTGCAAGTAAAATTAGCGTATATATATATTTATATGTATCATAGATTTTTTTTATATAGTCTAGAGGGTCCATCGCGATAAATTCGTCTGGGGCCCTCAAAATCATAGGACTGGCGCTGCCCATAGCACTTAAGTGTACATATATTAGAATGCATAAACAAAAGATATTCGGATGGTGTATTCAGAATAAGCCATAAGTTATATACATCTGTCAGTGTTTCGAAGGCCTAACTCTAAACTTTAAATGTCATTCCTGCGGTGTATGGTATATTAGTTCTTTCCAAGTTTTGAAAAAAAAGATCGCGATGTAAGTAAAGGACTGCAACACATTATATGCGTGAAAATGTACGATCGATTATTGAATACATAGTGAAATAGATCATGAGAGGGGAATTTAGGACTTTCTACGGTGACTTCATATTTGCAATGTGGTCATTAGGTAAACATATGCATAGTACACACAAATCAATATGTAGGGGCAAATTAAAAGGTAACAGTGACTTGAAAGAAGAAATTAAGTAGCATTTACATAGACAATAAGAAATAACACAACATTTACCTATATGGCTGGGTCGCTGGAAGATCGGTTCCTGCAAATGCGCACTTCAGTCCAAAACACAAACAACTACAGAAGAAAAGACTGAGCATAAAAAAGAGTGCAAAAAATAGAATGCAGCCCTAAATACAGGCAATGAGTGAGGGGAAATAGTAAGCCTAAATACTGGAATGATGTAGCAATGTAAGTATAGCAATTAAGGACATTCAATTTTATGTAATATCCTTTTAACGGAGCCTTCAAAGAACCATGTGTAATCTAGAATCATACAATATGCCTTTTAAGTGAGCACGAAGCATGGAAAACATACATGAAGACTTATAAAAGTTGTTTGCTCATACTATCTGAAACATGAATTTTTAAAAAATACTTTCAGAAGCCAATATAATAAGAAGAAATAACCTAGTTAATACGTGACTGTATCAAAAAGGAATATTTTCTGCAGGAGATCAAAAGAAGGGAGTTTAGTAAGAACTCTTCCCTATTTAGGAAAAAATTTGCACCCTAAACTTGCCTTTTTTTAGCGGTTAAGAAATCCCCCTCTTTTGGAGATCTTACTACCCAATGTCGTTTTTTATGCGAGAAAAGAACATCTAAAATCTAGGATTCTTCATAGAACGGTGTCGCTAACTGAAAAGCATATATTTTAAATAGCACTGAAAGTGCAGGAACAAATGGGTGAGGGTTTGAAAGGGCAGCAAAAGGCTAAGGCAGGTGGACAACATACCGGTATAGGTGTTGCAATATATCGGTATTGCAATATTTTAGGAAAAAGCACATACGGTTTCGAAGAAATTTTGGAAAAGGGGAGAAAAGACATGCATGTTTATTGGTGTGGATGAAGAGTCCATTATGATGACTTCAATTTTTTTTGCAAAGTAAAAATTAGAAAAAGATGAATGAATCGCGCACATAAGGTGAAGGACTGAAGGTGCAGCGAGTAACGAAAAGGGAAGACGGAAGTGTGGGACTGATATATTTACTGTAGAAAGCGATGGTCAGGCCGGCAAAAACAGCTACGTCGTCGACGACGGAAGGCACAGTGAGCAACGAAAAGGGAAAAAGGTAGAGAAGTGTAGAACATATATCTTTACCTTAGAAAATAACGATGGGAGGAGCTAGAAGCCGGCGGCAGCAGCTTATGCCGTTGTCCTCCTCAGCAGCATCGTCTCTTTCTGCTCACATCGGCAAGAAGATGTGAGAAGGATTCTCTCATATTTTCTAATGTGAAGCGGCGACGAAGATGTGGCCAATATTTTTTCTCACTTTTTAAATGCGGTGTAGTACGTGAGTTGACAGAAGCTAGATACTTCGAGAGGAGGCATGATAGTGGCCAAGTTTCATGTGAGCCGTTGTTTATTTTTTATTGGCTAAATAGGACAGTGGTCAAGGTCCATAGGAGCTAGACGGCAAGTTAAAGTAGCACCGGACATGTGAACGGTGAGGATTTTTTGTACGACGTGGACATAATGCTTGGCGAGGAAGCCGCATTGGTTTAATTCTATGTAGAAATGGGTTCAAGGTAGTTTTGTAGTCCAATAAAATAGTTGTGTCTAAGTCTGGACAATTTATTGGTAAAGGCTATGATTGCAGAGGCTTATTCCGCTTTTCTCTGTTAGATTTCAATATTAAGTCTGTGAACCATATTTGCGCTAATGTTTATGATCTTGCAAGTATTTGCCATTCTCGTTTGTGTCATATTAATTTTGGCTCTATATCTCGACTTTCCACCATGAGTTTAATTCCGAATATCACCATAGTCAAAGGTTCTAAGTGCCATAGTTGTGTGCAGTCGAAGCAACCTCGAAAGCCTCACAAGGCTATTGAGGAGAGACACCTGGCACCTCTAGAACTCATACATTCTGATCTTTGTGAGATGAATGGTGTGTTTACAAAAGGTGGCAAGAGATACTTCATGACATTGATTGATGATGCGTCTAGATTTTGCTATGTATACTTCATGACATTGATTGATGATGCGTCTACTTTAAAATCTATAAGGCTGAAGTTGAAAACCAACTAGAGAGAAATATCAAACGTCTTAGATCAGATCGTGGTGGCGAATTCTTTCCCAAAGTCTTTGATGATTTCTGTGCAGAACATGACATTATTCATGAGAGGACGCTTCCCTATTCACCCGAATCAAACGGGATTGCTGAAAGGAAAAACCGTACGTTGACTGACCTGGTGAATGCCATGTTAGACACTTGTAGTTTATCTAAGGCATGGTGGGGGAGGCAGTCCTGACTTCATGTCATGTCCTAAATAGAATTCCTATGGGAAAAGAAGAGAAAACTCCTTATGAGAAGTGGGTTGGGAGAAAACCATCACTTTCATACTTGCGCACTTAGGGGTGCATGGCAAAAGTCAATGTACTAATTAATAAAAAGCGCAAGCTTGGACCAAGGACAATGGATTGTGCCTTTCTTGGATATGCTTCGTGTAGCATAGCGTATAGATTTTTAGTAGTTAAATCTGAAGTTCCTGATGTGTATGTTGATACTATTATGGAATCACGTGATGCTACTTTCTTTGAACACATATTTCCAATGAAAGACATTCATAGAAATTTTAGATACTCTTCTGAGATAACTCCTGAATATAGTACACCTATTGAGAGTTCTGAACAGCCACATGAAATTGTCCTAGACGAGGATGACAATGATGCTCCTAAAAGGAGCAAGAGACAAAGGGTTGAAAAATTCTTTGGTGATGATTTCATTGTGTACCTTGTGGACAATACTCCTACTACCATTGCGGAAGCATGTGCATCTCCAGATGTAGATGATTAGAAAGAAGCAGTTCATAATGAGATGGACTCCATTCTTTCAAATGGTACGTGGGAAGTCACTGATCGACCCTATGGCTATAAACCTGTGGGTTGTAAGTGGGTGTTTAAAAAGAAGCTCAAGCCTGATGGTACAATTGAGAAGTACAAGGCTAGGCTTGTGGCCAAAGGCTATACTCAGAAAGAAGGAGAAGACTTCTTTGATACTTACTCACCTGTTGCTCGAATGACTACTATTCGAGTACTACTTTCCTTGGCTGTCTCGTATGGTCTCCTTGTCCATCAGATGGATGTAAAGACAACTTTTGTTAATGGAGAGCTGGACGAGGAAATCTATATGGAACAGCCTAATGGATTTGTAGTAAAGGGTCAAGAAAGCAAGGTGTGCAAGTTATTGAAATCTTTGTATGGTCTGAAGCAAGAACCAAGTAGTGGCATGAGAAGTTTGACATGACTCTAACGTCTGCAGCCTTTGCCATTAATGAGGTAGACAGGTGTGTATATTATCGCTGTGGTGGGGGCGAAGGAGTTATATTGTGCTTATATGTTGATGATATATTGATATTTGGCACAAACATTGATGTGATCAATGAAGTCAAGTCTTTTCTATCAAAGAGTTTTGATATGAAAGATCTGGGAGAAGCTGATGTGATTCTAAACATCAAGCTGATTAAGGCAGATGGTGGGATTGCTCTCTCGCAATCTCACTATGTTGAAAAGGTTTTGAAGCGATTTGGCTTCTCTGATTGCAAACCTTCCCCAACATCTTATGGTCCCAGTGTGACACTTTGAAAGAACAAGAGAATTGGTTTAGACCAATTGAGATATTCTCATATCATCAGTTCGCTCATGTATCTTGCTAGTGCAACAAGGCCCAATATTTCATTTGCTATGAGAAAATTGAGTAGGTTCATGTCAAAACCTGGGACTGATCATTGGCATGCACTTGAGCGGGTTATGCGCTACTTGCATGGTACAATGAGCTATGGAATTCACTATTATGGTCAGCATGCAGTACTTGAAGGATATAGCAATTCGAACTGGATATCTGATGTAGATGAGCTTTATGCCACCAGTGGTTATGTCTTCACTATTGGTGGAGGTGCGGTATCATGGAGGTCATGCAAGTAGACCATCTTGATGAGGTCAACCATGGAAGCCGAGCTAGCTGCACTTGACACAGCAACCGTTGAGGCAGGATGGTTGTGTGAACTCTTGATGGACTTGCTGGTGGTTGAGAAACTAATACCAACTGTCCTTATGAATTGTGACAATCAAACAGTGATTGCTAAAGTGACAAGTTCTAAGGATAATGGGAAGTCATCATGACATGTCAAAAGACGATTGAAGTCTGTCAGAAAGTTGAGAAACTCCAGAGTTATAAGTGTGACTTATATTTCAACAGATAAAAATTTGGCAGATCCTTTTACAAAGGGACTACCACGTAATGTGATAGAAATCGCATAGAGAGAGATGGGTATGAGACCCGTATAAGTTGCCATGGTGGAAACCCAGTCTATGTGATCGGAGATCCCGTGAATTAGGTGTGGGGATAGATATCCCTCGGGTCCACTAGAAGGCGAAAAGGCCTCGCGCGGGGCCTCAGGCCAATTACCCCGCAAGGCCATCCCTTTGTGTGCCGAGCTAGAGCTACTGGTGGAATGGCCCGACCTGAGGAGGCAACGGACTCAAGCCCAGACAATCCGTCGGCTCATGCGCTATCCACAGAAACCACCCGACTTTCCCACGCATGGCGTCCTCGAATATTGAGGCGGGTTAGGGATAAGTTAGCAAGATTGTAGGGAGATCAGTTCAGTCGGTTCACTATTATTTAGGACACACCGAATAATCATTGTCATTTGTTCTTCATGGCTCACATCTGGAGTACAATCACAAATCACAGAAAAATATTTGGCAGCCTTGATGGCCTTTAATATAGTTTGTTTCACACAATCTGCAAGCAGGGAAATGATCTCATTCTGAATTCCATGCCCAAGATAGTGATGATGAATCTCACTGTTTTCAATCCGCCTAATATGGTCTTGAATCACAGGATCAAATTCACCCATCATTTCAATTGTGCCCAAAAAGTTACCATTGTTAGCTTGGTATAGTTTCTCATTTCTCCCTCGAAAAGCCAAATTATGTTTAGCAAGAAACTTGATAGCAGAAACAATTCTTAATAAAACTTGTCTCCAATGCTCTCTCTCCTTTGAAATTTCCCGCTGCAAATCATTGTCAATTGTTTTATTTTTGCTCAACCTCAACCTAAGTTCATTCCAAGTATTCATGTTTGTCAGATGCTCAACACAACTATCATGTTCTTTGAGTCTCGTACTGAGACGCTGCCAGTCCCTCACTCCATCAGATGCTAACAAAGACTTTTGTTTGACTTGAACAACTTGCAACAAAAACAATAAACTTTGTTCACGTGTTTAGAGTAAACCAACCACTTTCTATCAACGGACTCACCATTATTAAATTTCTAGAGTAGTAAGCATATGAAAAATGTCTACCGATGGAATCCTTAGGAAAAACCAGATTCAACTCTCTTATCGGGCCCTTTTCAATTAAGATATCCCTTTTGTTGTTGTCTAGATTATCCCATGTTCTAGGATCAAAGATAGATAAACCAGAAGCATCTTGTTCATCATCATTTGAATTTTCATGATTAGATGAGGGCTGTAAATTTCCCCGCATCATACTATCCTCAACCGCATCAATTGCTGCAATTAAATTTTCTTCCATCGAACCATCTTCATTGACCTCATCTTCCGTATTTAAATTATGATCATGTTCCTCATTATGGTCATGTTGCCCATCATCATGAGCAGGATCAGATTCCCACCCTTCAACTTCGTTGACATCTACATTACTTGAAACGACAAAGAACTTATCTAAAGCACCCTTTTGCGATTCAACCAATTGATCTTCATGTTTTCTCTTTTTTCTTTTCTGATAACCTGACAATGATTTCTTGGGCAACATCTAAGACCTAATCATAAAAACATGTAATTAAAATTTTTAAGAATATATATCATACTATCATGTATGATCATGTGTACTGAAATTAATTTTTTAAATATCTAAGACACTAAATAACATGAAGCGGTATAGGTTAACACTTAGTAAGTAATGCACCAAATCAACTATTCAGTATTCACCTGGGCGATACCGTGGTGGAAGACTCAAACTCGAACGCCTAGGCGGTCGGCGACTGCGTCCTGACTTCTGCGTTCACCGATCGGCGATCGCCGACGCCGATCGCCCCTAAATCTGAATGCCCTGCAGGCTGGCAGGCTGCAGCCACTCGCGTGTCATCGTCGACGACGACGTCTCGGCGACTCGGCGTGTGCTGGACTGCTGGTGTGCGGCGGCAGCGGCAGCGGCGCAATGACGTCTTCACGTCTCGGCGGCTGCCCGTCTGCGACTCCGCGTTGGGTCTGGCGGCCTGGCACTTGGGCTCCGTGGTGGAAGTGGATTAGTGGAACGTGGCACGTGGGCAACCGGCGGCCTGGCAGGGCACTTGGGCTTGCGTGGTGGAAGATTGGATTAGTGGAACGTAGGCAACCGGCAAGATGAGTAGTAGACTATTCATTATCTAGTAAATATTGGGCCCTTTTTTTGGGCCCCAAGCGAGCCCCTCTCGTGCATGGGCGTAGGGCCGGCGCTGGCTATGGGAAATGTATATAGCTTATGGCTTATTCGAAAAACATTGTCGGAGAGGAAATCTCTGGCCGGGTGGCGGAACGCACCCACCCTAAATCCTAAGATAAGGAGGGGCCTTAGCGGTTTGCCTGTTACGTGGATTGGTGGATGAACACACAAGGACACGAGGATTTAGAGTGGTTCAGGCCGCCGGAGCATAAAACCCTACTTCACTGTGTATGGTATTGCTGATGCTCGAGAGCTTGGAGAACTTCTCGAGGGTCTAAGTGAGTCTGAGTGACTTTGTGTGTGAGACTGAGGGTGTTGTGAACATGCCTTATAACGTCGTGTGCCTTCCCTTTTATAGCCCAAGGGAGGCACATACAAGGATGTTGAGCCCCGACATGTGGGCCTAGGAACATAATGGAAGAAAAACCTGGAGTAACTAATGCAAGATACGCCTGTGCAATCTCCTGGCGCCATGATGTCTGCAGCCCGCACAGTATTATTACGCGGCGGCTGCTTCCTTGGTACGTACGAGCAATGATGGGCGTAGCGCACGCGACAGTATGGGTGTGCTGCCTGCCAGCGGATTGGACAGGCACGCCGCCTGCGGAATGGACAGGTCACCGCCTATCAGCGGAATGGACAGGTCTCATTAAATGCCGAGGCGGCACATCGTCTGTCAGTGGAATGGACAGGTGGCGCGCCTTATCCGCAATAAATGCAGGGGCCGCATAACCCGGAGGCCTTACGTTAGGCTCCGTCCGTTGGCTTACGTCACGCACAGTAGGCCACGTGGCAGCATCAGGTATCCGCCTGGGCGAGGAGCAGAAGCGTATGCGGACAGGTCCGCACCAAACTAGGTCTGGACACGTGTCGGTACCGGACCCCCGCCTGGGTCCTGTTCGAGGTCCGGGTGTGTTCTGTCCTAGGACTTTGGGACCCCCCCTGTGGGCGACTTGGACTCCATACAGGGGGTCCGGGTCCCATTCCAGGGCTCCAGCTTGCACACATCGTTTGGGACCAACCTTAGGGGTCCGGACTGTATATCCGGGGGTTCGGCGCTCTCCCTTGGGGGTCCGGACTTACTGTTGATGCCTTGGAGTATATCACCTTCTCTGGACACGTGGCGGCTCCGGACCCACCCATGTGGTGGAGTCGGGCGCTGCTGTGGACCCAGAGTAGCCGCCCGCGTCTAGGGCGAGCCATGGCTTGGTCCACACACAACACTTCTACCACGCAACTGACGGATAGCCACGTGGGTTCTTTGTCTTTGTACAGTAGCAGGGGGTACCCTAGTTTCTACATAGAAGGATTCCGCTAACGAGATTCTTGTGTATAGAAGGGACATGCTGCACGTTCTTCAACTGCACAATCTTTCCTGAAGTAAACTTCAGATCCACTGTGCCAATGCCATGAACCGAAGCATGTGACCCATTCCCCTTTAGGATGGAAGAATCCCGGACACCCTGATAAGAAGAGAACAAATTAATGTCAGAACACACATGAACATTAGCACCAGTATCAAGCCACCAACTAGGTGATTGAAATACTAAGAAGATGAAAGGTAGATTACCATACCCTTTGTCTCCCTCATTGCTAGCGATCACACGTTGACATTGCCCTTTTTGCCACGGCGATCCACTCGATCAGGACAGTCCTTGGCAAAATGACCTGTCTCACCACATGCAAAACATGTCAGTTCAGCCTTGTTCTTCTTCTTCTTGAAGTTGGTAGTTTTGTTGGGCTTGTTAGATTTTGTCTTCCCTTTGCCCTTGTTGTGGTTCTTCTGAACCATGTTGGCGCTAGAGTGGCCCTCGCCTCCTTTAGATCCCGTGTCCTTAGCCTGAGCTTTCTCCTCAACATCCAGAGATGCTATCAGATTTTCAACTGATATCTCCTGTCTCTTATGTTTTAGAGATGTGGCGAAGTTCCTCCATGTAGAAGGCAACTTTGCAATAATGCATCCAGCCACAAATTGGTCAGGAAGGACAATCTTAAGGTGGTCGAGCACCTTGGCTATACACTGTATTTCATGAGCTTGCTTTACAATAGAGTGATTATCAGCCATCTTATAATCATGAAAGCTCTCCATGATATACATGTCACTGCCAGTATCTGATACACCATACTTAGTAGTAAGTGCATCCCACAACTCTTTCCCATATGTGTGTTGCATATTCGCATCAACCAGACGGTCAACAAGGACGCTAAGAACTGCTCCCGTAAAGATAGTATTAGCCTGGTCGTACTTTTTCTCCTCTTTAGGAGTCAGTCCGCCCTCAGGTTTGCCTTTACTAACATGGAACACATTCATAGCAGTAAGCCAGAGCGTGGCCTTGACTTGCCACCTCTTAAAGTGCATACCAGTGAATTTTTCTGGCTTCAGCGCGTCGGCAAAAGCAGCCATAGTTAAACCATGAAATTGTCTACAATAAGGTTTTTGGATTGTTGAAATATTAGACATTTTCTAGATTAAATTCCGAATATAAATCATGACCAACAATAAATAATCTAGGTGTCTGTTCCACAACAAGTAATCTAGCAGGTTACCTAATAGCATAATCATAAAAATGTAACACACCTCTACCATAACAGATGAACTGAAATATAAGGTCAAATCAGATGATGCGTACTGATCAGACATACTGGTAGACGACGTGGGCCGGAAGCAGCAGAGTCGACAACGTCGAAGCAGCAGGGTTGACGACAAGATCGCGAACAGTCGCATGAGAACGCTTCCCAAAAACCTTATTCGCCCTCTCCCGGTGCAGGATCTCGAAAGCGAAGGGTTCCGGAGACCTGCTCTTCCGAACGCAGATGCACGTCGGCGGTCGGGTTGAAGAGAACTACGACGGCGGCGCAGTTGTGAGTAGAGGTGAAAACGTAACTTGTGTTGGGATGGGTTTAACGCTGGCTGCCAGGCGCTTTATATAGGGCCGTGTCTGTGAACCGATAGCGATCCGCGATCCGATCTGCACGCTATGCAAACGGCAAAAGGAAGCCGCGCCCTCGCAAGGCGAGGGGCCAGATTTTGGCTGACCATTCACACGCATGTTGTGCGCCCTTTGCCCCGCCCCGGCAAGGTGAGCGAGCGAGCGCGCGCGTGTGGTTCTCCACAACTCTCTTCTCTCATACATGACTTGGTGAGTGAGTGTAGCCTTAATATTTAAACTAGTTCCACTCCACTTGGACTAGCAATATGATACTATTTATTCCACCATTCCTTAGCCATACCCATACATGGGCTTTTGAGATTTTTTTTTAGAATTTAATTGAATTTCTCAATTGGGCCTAGCTCATAAATCCAACATCCTCTATGCTTTCTTTGTGATCTTGATATTTTCACCATCAACCCTCAACCGTCTGATCACCAAGTTCTCTAGCACCTCCATTTGACTTGATCGACCGCTACCTTGACTTGATCAACTCAGTCTTATTTATCAATGACTCCAGCTGTCAATCACCTACAGCCAGTCCTACAACTTCTCTAGTCCCTAATCCATGCCTCGACGTTCGTACTTCACCGCTCCACACATATGCACCAAAAGTCAAGACACACATTGTATAACACCACGTTCATGCTAAATTAGCCAACACCAAACCAAAGCTGATTATCTTCTTGACAATCACTCGTCGTACTTAGATATTGTGGTCATGTATCAACCACGTGTTCACAGGTTCGTCGCTGATATTTGTCATATTATATATTGTACTGTTTGTGTCCATTTGAGTGGTTGTATATATGCAGTGAGTACTAAAGTCTATGGGTACCATTAGGATTATACGATCGATAATGTTTCCAGGATTACTAGTGATATGATCTTGCCCTCAAGTCTCAGGCAATAATGTCATAGTGTAGCGTTCCATTCCATCAGTGACCAATAATGCTGAACAGATTCACGCTTTACATCCCGGCCGTCTTTTTTGCATATCCCAGTGGACAATGCTTGCATCATCTGCTACTTCTCCATCAGTTGTTGCGAAATCGGCACAATGAGCAGGATCAACTATAGCCGTTAGCGAGATGATGTGATACTTTCACGCGAGATCGAGCTCACTTGGACAGACTTCTCATCTCAACACCCTAAAAGCCTAATCTAGCACAGTTCAAATGAATAAAGCCTAATTTCTTTGTAGCTTTTGGCAGTGCTCGCCAACAACAGCAACTCATCAGCAACCTGAATGATATCAGTACCTGACACTTGAAAGAAAGCCCAGACAGGAGAGCCTTTCCTTTCTGAAAGCAAACAAAGCAATATCCTCCTAGGATACTCTTATCCTTTCTACCTTTATATATATCGCCTTTTCCTGATTATTGGCGCATTGTGATCTGAACTAATATATTGCCGTTTACTATGTTGTGTTCACTCTGGTTTCTACTCATGGGTGCCAAAAATCCAAAGCTGAACGTTGAGGTCACTCATACATAGAGTTCCAAGACAGCAAGAGTACAAAAAATTCAGATGAATCCCATCCTGACCTAACAGTGCCTGTGCCATATACTTGGATATTACACTGATAAGACGGACGCGGAGAAGACAGCACTGAGATGGAATAGAAAGGGTAGCTGGTGAGCAGTCAGGCAAGACACAAGGCCCATGGGCGTCCATGGTCACCTCATATCATCTAAGACAATCTTGTCGGGTTCTTCTTAGAGTTATCATGTGTGGTGCAACTACTATACTAGGCTTTTGGGCTTCTCATGCACCAGCAGGACGTCCTGACCCATCACATTATGAGATCACCTCATATCATCCATGCTCTTGCACTACAAGATTATTAGTAACATAGGCATTAGACGTTCTTGTTTAATTTAGTACCTACAACAAAATAAGTTTATTTACCTACGTTTGCTCCATCTCTTCGTTTGATTTATTTATTTGTAGTATACAATGGATACTTTGTAATGTCTTGTGATAAACTTACGACTTACTTTATACCTTTTCCCATCCATATTATCTTTCTGTGGCGCGCGCACAGTTACTTGTCTTCATTATGTATTCAATTAAACCTTAGCTAAAGTTATAGTATTTTTATCCATATTTTTAGTTAAACTACTCTAGTATGTATTTCTAAATTTCGCTCGTAGTTAACCCAATAATGGCATAAATAGCCGCAATACTCTAGATGTCAAATTTTCTCTATCAAAACACTTTTATGTGTATTATTATTTTTATTTGGGAAAATAGAGAGCTTATATTAAAACTACCAACTACTCATATATATTTGTTAAATATCTCATTCGCTTGCATAGTTATTGCCGTTTACTTTAACTATTGATATAGTTTAAAATGAATTGTGAGTGTCGATGGTCATTACTGCTCTTCATTTTTGGCTAGCAAGCTAGGATAGAGGACAATTATAGTTGGAGATCTAATGAAAGAAACTAATGTAAGGTAATTTTTTTCATCAAAATCTATATAAGAGAAACTTTGAGTTTTTTTCAGGGACTTTTAATTTGGAGTTGCTCTTAGCATAACAAAAAATGTAACCAACCGAGAAGGAACTTAGCTAGTATTTGCTAGCCTTGATAAACTGGTAATGGCAGTGGGAACGAAAATGGATTGCGGGAGGAATCGATGGTGGGAGTGGGACCACTTGTCATACTTTGATTGGTTGGATAAAGTAACGACACGTGCGATTGAGAGCGGGAGATGTCCCCCTCCACTTCGATTCCATTACGGAAGAGGACATTGAAGGTCCAGCAACACACCGCATGTTTCCCGGATACGTTAGAGCCCAGTCCACAGTCAACAAAACTTCAGCCCAACTTGTACTAGCATTTGTTGAGGCCACAACCATATCTAGCTGGCATGCAGGAAATATGTCGTCGTGTCCCGTACGATAAATGAATTCTGCCGTTTAAGGGGCATGTATAACTCGGAGTCACTAGATCGATTTTCCATATATAAGAGCTAAGTGATTGTTTGGTTTCACTAAGATTTTCCATATATAAGAGCTAAGTGATTGTTTGGTTTCCCTAAAGTTTAGAGATGTTTGATTCTCCTGACTCAAGTTTAATTCGTGTCAAATAGGATATTTAAATACCATCACGAGTTTTAAATTATTAAATATGGTCTAATGACAAAATTAATTACATAGATAATACTAAACGATAAGACATATTTATTAAACCTAATTAATTCATAATTAGCAAATGTTTACTAGCGTAATATGTGTGAACCAGGAACTAGTTAGATTTAATAGATTCGTCTTACCATTTATTACTTATCTGTATAATTAGTTTACCTACCACTAGTACACAGAAGCTCTATAGTGGCGGTCCTATAGCTATTTGCACTGGCGTTTTTCAGTACCGCCAGTGCTAGGGGCCAGTAGAAATCGTCCTTTTTCACAGACGGTTGTTTGCCAACCACCAGTGTAAATATCATTAGCACTAATGGTTTTCTTTAGCAGCCCGCCAGTGTAAATATCATTAGCACTGGCGGTTTGCTTAAGAAACCGCATGTGGAAATATTATTATCACTGGCGGTGTCTTAAGCAGCCCGCCTATGAAAATATTGTCTCCACATGCGGTTTCTTAAGAAAACCGCCAGTGCTGATATTATTATCACTGGCGGTTTCTTTAGCAATCCGTCAGTGTAAATATCATTAGCACTGGCGGTTTGCTTAAGAAACCGCACGTGGAAATATTATTATCACTGGTGGTGTCTTAAGCAGCCCGACTATGAAAATGTTGTCTCCACATGCGGTTTCTTTAGCAGCCCGCCAGTGTAAATATCATTAGCACGGGTGGTTTGCTTAAGAAACCACATGTGGAAACATCATTTTCATAGGCGGGCTGCTTAAGACACCGCCAGTGGAAAGATTATTATCACTGGCGGTTTTCTTTAGCTGACCGCCAGTATAATTTTCCTGCCTTTTTTCAAATTTTCAAACAAAACTGAATTTTCACTGGCAGGCTGTTTAAGAAAACGCCTGTGGAAACATTATTATCACTGGCGGTTTTCTTTAGCAGCTCGCCAGTAGAAATAATATTAGCACTGGCGGTCTGCTTACCATTTCAAACAAAACTGAATTTTATACATCAAAACTGAATTTTATACACAGATCTATGTACAATATATTGTTTACAACACATATTTTTCTGTTTACAACTATAAATGTTCAATCAATCAAAACTTAATTAAATTCGATACATTCTATACATCAAAACTGAACATATAAGTTTTCACCTATGCTCTAGCTAGTAACTATCTCGTTTAAGAGATAGTCTACTAACTTCTGTTAATATTCTAAACTCTGGCATAGCTAATGTACTGGAAGCGTCATGATATTTCCCTTCAGCTGGAATGACCTCTTTTAATATGAATGTGCATAGGTCTTCAACTATACCATACAATGCAGCTTCGGTCAAGTTCTCCGGATTTCCTTTTTGAAATTCCTGTAAAGGAAGCTTATAAACATCATCTATTCACATTTGCATCGTTAATTTACAAATACAAACATGACTATTACTAATAATACCTTGCTAGGGTTTGTGATGTATCGTCCGTTCATTCTCATAAACTCGCACGCATAGAACCCACATAGGACCAATCCTTATGGTTGCTTGTGGCACTACATACATAACAGGAGAGATTGGTTATTTAGTTGCAGCATTGTGTATGATATGTATTCATAAATTCATATACTTACCAGCCAGTGATGATGGATGTCTAGTGGAACACATTTTTTGGTCTTGTCGTACTTTCCACCTTTAAACTTATAGAACCTAAATGCTCTGTGATCTCAAGTAGAATCTCCATGTTATTTCAAAATTTTCTCAATGATATAAGTATGCATGCATGCATAGAAAAGACTTACTGCTCTAAGATACTAAGGAATTTTGCATAGGTTGAAGGGTCATAGTTCAAGGAGTCGAGCACCAGCACCTTTCCAACCTTAGGATAAATGAGGAAGCATATCCAGTGGTCCCTGTACGAATCAAATTAATTTGTGATGCATGTGTATTGAAATTATTATTTTTATGCAAAATCACACTTACTTAAAGTTGTAGGGGGCCATTATAGCTTCCCCGTCTTGAAATTTAAGCATTGCATTTGCTATGTAGGTGGCGTATCTTGCTTCAAAATTATTCTTCATACTATTTATGCAATGCTCAACTTCTTCGTCCGTCTTTCCCTTTAACTCTTCATTGTCTTTGCCGATCCTGAAAGTGTGGCTTTCCTCACATATCAGTATTGGGTTCAGATACCCAATCCTTTTACCGGCATTAGCATCGGGCTTGGTACCGTAAAAGATCTCTTGTTGGTCATGTTGCATTCTACAAGTCACACGTGCGTGTGTCAGATATTGAAAATTAATAACACATAGATGTGGAAATATGAGCGACACTTACAGTGCAAACAAAGTCACAAGTTGCACGTCGAGTTTCTGAAGGTTCATCATTAACCACATATCCTCGAATGCAAGAAAATCCTTTTGGTCCGAACCAATAAAATCATGGTCTGGTATATGCACACTAATGGCGTCAATGCCAACTGATGATGCACGCATGTACCAGTCATGCAACCTTTTAATACCAGCAGGGACCTTCCTCAGTTTATAAAGAGTTAGTAGAGGTCTCGCCGGCACATAATGTTTAGGCACATTTTTATAATCTGCCTTGGTTGGGATCTTTATCTTTGCGGCCATTGCCTTAGCCTTTTCTGCACACTCCTCATGCTCGGCCAAATCAACGGTACATGACGTGAGGTCCCGTCCAATCCCTTTCAAAAATCGAGCTATGCCAACAGTAGTAGCTTTACTCTTCTTTTTTCTCGAATGTGGACACCAATTTTGGTAGAGGGAATTTAGATTTCTTTGATTGTCGTGAATCCCTTGATGGCTGTGGAGAAGGTGGTGTTGTCCTAAATGTTGATGCTTGTGGCAGAGACGGTGGATTAGAAAGAGGATGAGGAGCAGCATGGGAAGATTGTGGAGGTGATGATGGATGTAAAGGTATTAAAGTTTGAGGAGGCGGAGATGGTTGGGGATGAGATGACGACGGCGTTGGTGGATCAACCAATTCGACATCCCTTCGAGGCCAAAGGATGAAATTTTTGATGGCTTGTCCAAGTGTCTCGATTCCTTCGGGCATAGGGATGTCTAGCATGTCGTCCTCAGATCCTTGGACGACCATCGTCACTTCTACCCTGCAATAATCATCTGGTATGTCGCTTCCATGAAACTTACGTCCTGGGATCGCAATGCCTGTTCCTACTTTCTTTGTGCGATTATTGTTAATACCATATCTTATAACCAGTGTGCACGTCACTGGCCTTGTTATGTCATCAACTGGATAACGGACCTTATTTCCCGTTGACGCGATAGAGCTTGGGACGGTTGTACAATCGGTGCAAGCCGACGGTTGAGTTGCTAGAATTATTTGCAGCTGTGGAGTGGTCATTTGTTGAACAGACATCGCACTTGCCAACTGCTGCATCAATTCTGGTGGAGGATTTGATAGCATTTGAGACATCAAGTCTTTGAACTCTTTCTTTGCCTCCTGCTTAAAATAATCCGACAACTCTTCTTTGTATCGATCACGTTTCTTGTACAAACCTTCCCACTGTGGTCCGAATCCTTCCTTCCATCCTTCCTTAGACGAGATTCCTCGTACATGGCGTTGATGCTCAGGGTTACCGAGACCAGCCATTAGGATGTCTCTCTCCCTTTGTGGCTTAAATGATCCTTGGCTCTACTTAGCTACCATTGTATATATGTTTTTTGCAACTTCTTCGACATTTGGATCATCAAAAGATACACCAACCTCAGTTTGCCAGGTTTTCTAGCACGGATCCAATTTGCCGTCCTTTCACCAAGTTGCTCGGAAAGCGTCGGCAACCCTGCGGCCTTCTTCTCGGCGTCTTCTTGTCTCCATTTAGAAACTTGATGCTTGTAACCACCTATGCCTAAGTGGTGGTGGTACTTGTTCTTCTTAGATAGTTCTGAATTTGCCTCGCTTAGAGATATGAATTCAGGACTGCTCCTCTGCTCTAGAAATACTGCCCACTGACCTTCTGAGATTTTATTTTTTTTGTCGGGTCTAGGCCTTTCTTTGCAAATTTTGTATTCATCTCAGACCTCCAATTTTGAAAATTGATTGCAAGCTGCTTCATCATGTATTCCTTCACGAGTTCTTCTAAACCCCGAGGTAGAACAAACCTCGTTAATAGCTTATTCCATATTTGATTCTTGACATCATCTGACACATCTTTCCAATGTTGGATTGTGATGTCAAGATTATCCCTAACTAAGAACCCAAGTGCATTCCGGAACTTAGGGAGTGCCTCTTCTGGAGCTAGGGGCTGACCTTTCGGGCTCACATCTGAGATTTTATATGTTTTGTCAGGAAACTTGTTCAGTCTCCTATCACCTCTTTTCTGGTCGCTTTGTGTCCTTTTCCTTGACCTCTCGATGGTTGTATCGGTTGGTACCGGTGCGTCTTCGTCTTGGTTCAGCCCCGGTGCGTCTTGGTAATGTGCCACAGCTTCATCAAGTATCACACGATATTGAGACAAGACTTCCTATTCATGTGTAATAGGCATTGTGAAATCAACTAATTAGGTATACACATACGAAACTAAATATGTGTACTTTACCTCACACTCTTATGGATGATAATCTGGGTCACGATGCAATTGATGCCGAGTGGCCCGATCTATGCTAGGACAAGGGTCGGTAGGCATTTCATATCCTTCATCACTTGAATGTTCTTGAGAAACACCCTTGTTCATGTGGTCGGGCATTAACCCTTGGTCCTTGTTTACAGATCTCATTGAGCTATATATATATATATAAGATTGCAACAAAGATTCAAAAAATTGAACAAACAGTTTGGAACAGAATATTAGAACACAATATATATATATATATATATATATATATATATATATATATATATATATATATATATATATATATATATATATATAATCACACTAGGTTCTTACATGATACGCAGTACATCATACTAAGTTCTTAGATATATAGTACGTCATCCATCATACTAAGATTAATTAGGAACATATATCGTAATTTCTACTCGTCGTCGTCATCCATCAGTGCGGTCCAATCGATCTCATCTTCATCGTCGGAGAGGATGATGACTGGCGCTACCGGCTCCAGATGCACGGGCGCGGAGACAACCTCACGTGCATTTGTCGAAGCTGAGGAGCCCATAATGGCGTGTTGACGGCGGCGGCGACGCTTCGAGAGAACTCTTGAGGCGCACACGAAAATACGGCGTACGGCGTCTTGATGATTGAGCCTCGACTGGCGATGGAGCTCGAGGTGGCGGCGATGCATGAGCCGCGCCGTTGCCAGCCGCTCCGCTAGTGTACGTGCCTTAAGCCGCGCTGCGATGGCATCTGCTGGGTCCATTTTGAGCCTGCGTCGACGACGGAAAAGACTAGATTGAACTATATATATACTGCAGGCTGGCGGCGGCTGCAAAAGCAAGTACGCCCTAGGGTTTACTAACCGGCGCAGCGATGCTTAGGGTTTATGACCATGACCGGCACGGCAGGTGACGGCGGCGGCAGTAGCAGAGGCGAAAGGGAAAGAGCAAATAAAGGGAAAGAGGACAAACCTGAAGGTGGCGTGGGGGCGCGGGGACGGCGCGGAGGATCGCCGCCGAAGAAACCCTCGAGGACTAAATCGAACAGCCTGACGGCGTGATGAGATGAACTGGCTCCAGGGACTTGTAAATTTTTTGAGCTCCCGCTCGCCACTAGTTATAAAGGCTCATTTTGTACTGGCGGTTGTCTTAGAGAACAGCCAGTACAGATTGTTTTCACTGGCGGTTGTCTTAGAGAACCGCCAGTATAGATTGTTTTCCACTGGCGGTTGTCTTAGAGAACCACTAGTATAATTAGTTTCCCACTGGCGGTTTTGTTAGAGAACCGCTAGTATAAAATATTTACAATGGATTTCCTTTGTGCATTATTACATAAGTATCTGTTGGTCACTTGTTGTCAAATGCTATGAGTTAAGAACCACAAATGTTAATGGCTAAAGACCTTCATCCTTCAAAGCATTATCTCCCTTAGGATATAATGATCTCCATACGAAGGTTATGAAGGACAAACCTTCATCGATGACATTTACTATTGGCTAAAGGGTAATCTATCGAGGACTAAGCAGTCTTTTCCGCTTATGTCGGTTTCATTCTCCATCACCATCTTTGTGCTAAGCCGAAGCTTCTCCATCCACATCTTCGGAACTGATTCATCGTTCTTCCAGATCGTGCCTCATACCATGCACACCTTCATCTCAAAGCCAAAACTTCCTATGACAGTATATCATAGGACATTGAAGAAATATATATATTGATCTGAACAATATCTTTTATATCTTTTATGACAACATTATAGGACATTGAAGAAATATATATATTGTTCTCAAACTTGTAGTATAAATGGTCCTAACAATAATTAATTACAAGACAAGTTTATAATCTAGGGCGCTATTATTCTGCCTTGTCCATCGTGGCGGACCCAGGGCAACATTTTATGTGGGATGCTTCGCTCAACGTTCCTTATCTTGGTTGGATGGTCTATGAAAAGAGACATGTTGTTGAATTGGTTAAAATCCTCCATATCAGATACACCATCAACTCCTATAGCTTGTTGTTTTCTAGGAAAAACTACAAGCTTCAATTTGTCTGTGCTTTTCTTCTCGTTGTCAGGGATGATCTGTTCAGCATAGAAGACCTGTGCAGCATGATTAGCAAGGATCCATGGGTCATCTTTGTAACCTACCTTATTTAGATTCAGAACTCGCACCCCATATTTGTCTATCATGACATGTTTGTCTTCAACCCATTGACATCAGAAAACTGAGATATTAAATGTGCCATAGTCTAGTTCCCATATGTCCTCAATAAAACCAAAATATGTAATAGTATGACCAGTTTAATCGTCTATGGCCTCGCATTGAACATCGCTGTTTTGTGATATGCTTCTTTTGTCCTTGGACTTGGTACAAAATGTAAATCCACTAATGTCATATGTTTGCCATGTCGTGACCTAGCGTGATGGTCCAGATGCCAACCCCTTAATGGTTTGTTCTTCTATTGTATCTCTGTGTGGAATGTCCTTCACAATTAGCCATGTGTTGAACCGCAGCTTATGTCACTTCATTACCCAATCATCTGTTTGCCCAGGATTTTGCTCGTGAAGCTCATTGATGTGTTGTTGGATAAATGGCTCCATTATCTCTAGCTAATGTAGGATGCTGTGATGTGCCTCAAGTACTGTATTATAATCGGGTGGGATGAAGGATTTCTATCCCATCCTACCGCTTCCATACAGTCTACCCTCGTGTTGTGACGGAGGCAGACCTATTGCAACCTGATCTTTTAGTATACTATTGCAAAATGGTCCTCCCAACTCAATGGCCTCTTCGGTATAGTACCCCTCTATCATAGATGCCTCGGGACGAGCACGGGTTGATACATAACCATTCAGTATTGACATGAAATGCTCGTACGTCCACATTTCGTGCAAGTACATAGGACCCAATGCCTCTATTTGTGGTACCAAGTGCACCACAAGGTGCACCATAATATCAAAGAACGATGGAGGGAAACACATCTCAAACTGTGATATTGTCTCCACTGCGAATTCCTGAAGAGATGCTAACTCATCCCGGTCAATTACCTTCTGTGAAATTCTATTGAAAAAGTAGCACAATCGTGTGATTGCCATCTTTAAAAATAAAGGATTTATAGCCCTGATGGCAATAGGTAGGAATGTAGTTAACATGACATGACAATCATGTGAGTTGTAGTTGGTGACCGTCAGGTCTTTCATTGACACAATACTTTGTATGCTAGAACAGAATCCGGATGGGACTCTCAAATTCTTGAGCCAAACACACATCGCATGTTTCTCATCTACATTAAGATTGTAGCTTGCTGCCGGGAGATGGTACTTCCCATTTTCTTGAAGAATAGGATGTATTTCTTTTTTTATGCCTAAATTTACCATGTCCACGCGTGAATTGAGCCCTTCTTTTGTTTGCCCTTTATGTCTAGCAAGGTGCCAATTAAGCTTTCAAAAACGTTTTTCTGAACATGCATAGCATCGATTGCATGTCGCACATCAAACTCTTTCTAGTAAGGCAAGTACTCGAAGAAAATAGACTTCTTTTTTAATATAGCCCCCAAAGCTAGTTTGGCATCCTTCCTTGTTTTGCCATCTTTTGTCTTCTTCCCGAAAACAAAGTTGATATTCTTGACTATTTCAAAAACTCTATGACCTCTATTGTTACCCGATGGAGGAGTAGAATGCAGTTCACCATTATTGTCGAAGTACTTATCCATCTTTCGCATGCGGTACCTGTGTCCTTCCAATAAAAAGCGTCTGTGCCTCATGTACACTATCTTCTTAGATGCAGCAAGGGACACGTAAGCAGTTTCATCAATACATACTGTGCAACCAACCTTTCCCTTGAACTGGCCTGATAATGTGAAGAGAGCAGGGTAATCGTTGATCGTAAAAAAATAATTGCTCTTAGTGTGAACAAATCTTTACGATACTCATCCAACATTTGAACACTTGTTTCCCACAGTATTTTCATATCCTCCATTAAGGGCTCCAAAAATACATCCATATCAACTCCAGGTTGTGTAGGTCCAGAAATAAGAATGGTTAACAAAATGTACTTTCATTTCTGCATCAACCATGGAGGAAGGTTGTATATGGTGAGGATCACTGGCCATGTGCTATGCTTACTGCTCCTCTCAGCAAATGGATTCATTCCATCGGTACTCAGTGCGAACCTAACATTTCTTGGTTCATCGGCAATGTCTCGATGATTGTCATTGAAATCTTGCCACTGCTTCCCATCGGCTGGATGTCGAAGCTTCCCATCATTTTTGTGCTCATCAGAAACATGCTAGCTCATAAGTTTGGCATCCTCGGGGTTAGCGAACAAACACCTCAATCGATCGACGACGGGGAGGTACCACATCACCAAAGCAGGAATCTTTTTGAGCGCATAATAGTCTACTTCCTTTCCTTTGCTCGTGGATTTTGAAGTCTTCTTTTGGGCTTTCTTTCGCTTCTTGCCCTTAGACATGGATGCAACACACTCATCCTCTCGATAGTCTTTATTCTTCTTGTACCTACTTGCATTACACTTTGGGCAGCTCTCCAAGTCTTTATAATCATCGCCTCGATAAAGGATACAATGATTTCTACACGTGTGGATCTTCTTCACATCCATAGCGAGCGGACTGATTAGTTTCTTTGCATAGTACGTGTTAGCAGGCACTTTGTTCTCCTTTAGAAGCATGTCTGCAATGATATTCAAGAACGAGTCAAAGCCAGCATCAGACAGACCATATCTAGCTTTTAACATCAACAGCTTTAACACAGACCGGAGCGTCGTGAACTCTTTGGTACAACCCTTAGACTCACCGTACAAAGGCTCTTCTGCTGCTTTCTTCAGGGACTCCATACCTTTCTTGAAGAACAATTATGGATCCGTATGACGATGCAACATTGCCTCTAACAATTCTGCATCTTCCTCATCAATAACATTCGGCAAAACATGAGTTCTATCATGTTCGCTTCCTCCACAGTAACCATGATCAGTAACATTTGGCATTACATGTTCGCTCTGTGGAAGAGGTGGGTGTGTCCCATGAACAAACTGAAATCTTTCATCCTCAGCGGCTTCAGTCGTATAAGGCGCACTACTACCCTCTCCATGCTTTGTCCAAACTGTGTAATCCTTCACAAATCCTCGGCATACCAGATGAGATATGATTTGGTTTGTGTCATCAAATATAGCAAAATTTTTATAGTCCATGCATGGACAATATATGTGATTTGTCTTTGTTCTCCAAGCATGTTCCGTAGCGACATCAATAAACCTATGGACCTCGGATATGTATGACGGATCTAGCCTTGATAAGTTATACATCCACGATGTCCTCTCCATCACTACCTATAAAAAGTAACAGAAAATTAAATACACCATAACACTTGTAAATTGGTAAGAGAAAAAAGCTAACATTTCCTATCAACCAAGGAACGACGCATATGTATGATGGATTTAGTGCACATGATGCACGATGCACGTCGTTTCAGTTCTAGAGACGTTAGATCTGAGATGGATAGTGGTGATTTAATATGTGCACCATGTGCACAAAGCTTTCATGTACACACTTCTCTCTCACATGGTATAAAAGCATAGATACAAAATTTGGCTAAAATGGTAAATAATATGAACAAAAATTGACAATGAAACATAAAACCAACCTTTCTTAGCAACCTTCCTCTAAAAAATGAAGATCAAAACCTCGACCCTTGTATTTTATATAATCTAGACCTCCAAAATCGCCTCCAATGGAAGTTGGCTGCAAGCTAGCTATTCCTGTCGGGGGTGGGGGTATTTATAATACAAATTTCACAGGCGGCTTGCTTAAAAAACCATTAGTGAAAAACATAGCACTGGCGGTAGCCTTACGAACCGCCAGTGGAAACCTTCTTTCCACTGGCGGGACCTTAACTCAGCCGCCTGTGGAGACCGTTTCATGTTGAACAGCTGTGTCTTTTCAACTGTCCCTGTAGCCTTAACTCAGCCGCGTGTGGAGACCGTTTCATGTTGAACAGTTGTGTCTTTTCAACTGTCCCTGTCCCTGTAGAATTGAAATGGCAATCGCCGAACATGAAGTGGCGACTTTTGACTCCTCTTTGCTCCTCAAAGTTCGAGTAAACGACGATTCAGTTCTCGATTTGAATGTATTTAAATGGTCATCGGCCACATTTCCATTCATCGCAACTCAGAAAAAATAGGCACATTTCCACATTTCTATTCAATGCCACAGTGCCTAGCTTTACCTATGTCGACATCACCGAGTGATTCCTCTGCTTCTTTGGTCTCCCATTCTTCTAGTCGTGAACCAACCCCAGAGTGGGATCCTATAGCGGCATATGAAAAATAGACACCTTTGCACTGGGATGCAGATGGATGGGACTTTGCAATTGCATCGGAATCCGACGGTGACCTCACTGACGGGGATGACCTCCAGTTCCTCGTTGACGGGGAGCTGGACTCCGACAACAGCACTAAGTGGTCTTGGGCGTACGACGGAGAATCATCAGATATGGAGTCCTTGGACAACGATGATGACCCGATGTCTGGACATTGAATGTGCATGGTCTCCTCGGACGACGAAGATGACGAGAATGACGACGACGACAGCAGTGACGAGGACAGCGACGACAGTGGCGACGATGACGGCGATGATGATGGCGGGGCAAGCCAATGCGATGAGATGCCTCCCAGCAAGCGTCGTCGGCTGCAGCATGATAGCTTATTCTGGTAGGAAAAGTAGTTTGTACTAGATGACAATCCTTTTAAATGAATAAAGCAGTTCTTGTTGCTTAAGAAACCGCCAGTGAAAAAGATTTTGAAATTTTGAAAAAAGGTAGACATGCGGTTTCTTAAGCAAACCGCCGGTGCTAATATTATTTACACTGGCGGGCTACTAAAGAAAACCGCCAGTGATAATAACATTTCCACAAGTGGTGTCTTAAGCAGGCTGCCTGTGAAAAAATCATGTTTCCACATGCAGTTTCTTAAGCAAACCGCCAGTGCTAATATTATTTACACTGGTGGGCTACTAAAGAACACCGCCAGTAATAATAATATTTCCACAAGCGGTGTCTTAAGCAGGCTGCCTGTGAAAAATTATTGTTTCCACATGCGGTTTCTTAAGCAAACCGCCAGTGCTAATATTATTTACACTGGCGGGCTACTAAAGAAAACCGCCAGTGATAATAACATTTTCACAAGCGGTGTCTTAAGCAGGCCGCCTGTGAAAATTCCACATGTGGTTTTTTAATGTATTGGGACATATATGCGACTCAATGGTTTTTGTCGCTCCAGACGTCCTAGTATATCCCAGCCGCTCCAGCCGCCGTTGTCGCTCCAGCCGCGGACGTCCCTCTCCTTTGTTGTCGTTACTAGATCTGCCCTCCCTCCATCGTCCTAGCTGAAGTGAAGTAGGCGGTGGGCTCAGCCGTCGACTCTGCACACCGCGTGCCAGACACCAGATCTAGGTGAACTGCTTAGTTCCTCCATTTTATTGTTGCTATCTTCCCTCGTGCCTCCATTTTAATGTATTAAATCACTCTTCTTTTTTAGCGTAGTTCCTGCATAAGTTTGCCCAACCTGGCACATTCATTCACTGATTCTTGTTCCCCGGACAAACCTGCGTGTGACAAGAGAACTGCACCTGTTCAGTACAACCTACGCAAGAAGCGTGCCAAAACCACTTCCACGGTAAGTTCTTTTGTGCATAACTTATCTTGTTTCTTATGTCCTCTATTTCAGAAATTGTTAAATGTGCCTTTGTATTCATTGACCTACAACAAGTTCTTATCTTGTTTCTTTGACTACGGCAAGTTCTTGTTTCTTTTACTACATGTCCTCTATTCCAAATAGTTACGTGCATGTGTAACTTGCCGACATATGAGTTCGTCGGACCGTGCCAGTTGGGATCCGATGACAACTAAAATATTCATTGACCTATGCATCAATCAGAAGGACCTTAATAACTTCAATAGCATGGGCTTAACTAAATATGGATGGCAACAAGTGTATCGCAGCTTCAGAGAACAGACTGGTCTTGATTGTGACAACAAAAAACTGCAAAACAAATTGAACTTGCTTCGAAGGTCTTTCCAGCAGTGGCAATACTTGCAGAACCATACTAGGCTTGGCCTTGAACCAAGGACTGGTGATATAGCAGCAGATGATTCGTACTAGGGGACCCAGGAAGGGGTACATTGTTCATGAATTGATTACAAGTTTTTTTTATTTTATGGACCAATACTAAATCTGCACTATGTTCGAACGCAGGATCCTAGTCCTTAGGGCAGTCGAGGAAAACCACCACCCTTTCTTGATGAGCTTTACACTTTGTTTGGTCGAACCACACACGACCGGGGCAATTTGATTAGTGTTGGAGGTGTCCATGAACCCTTGCGAAGCTATGGCAGCCACGATACTCCTGATGACAGTGTGGGTTGCTCGTCCAAAAGGATCGGAGAAGCCACAGTGGATAGCCCCCCTAAGAAAAAGATGAGTTTGGAAGATCACATTGCTAATATTTCTGATTGCATTAGCATTAGAAACCAGCTGGACTTGAAGAAGACTCTTAATCGTGGAAACGAAGAAGTTGTCGAAGTTGTGCGACTCTTAAAGGAAGATGGACTTGAAGAAGACTCTAATTTGTACTGCATGGCAAATATTCTTTGCAAAAACGATACAAATAGGAAGTTTTTTCTTCAACTGACAAGTAAAGAGGGATGCCTCCATTGGATTAGGTTCCAATGGAATCATATTAATAACAAGTAGCTTGTCTGTGTGGTGTTGTAATAATGTTTTGATACACTGTTAAGTTTTCCCGTCTAGTTTTGAATGTGTGTGTTGTAATTACTCTGGTATTATTTGATGTTTGCAAACATATTGTAGTTCAATTTAATTTATGTGCTTGTGCACTTTAGTTTTATAACATACAAGTTAAGTATTGTATTTCTGTTTTGAATGGTCTATAATCAAATTGGTGAGTATTGCATTTCTGTTAAATGTAAGCAACTCCGAGATGAGTAGTGCAGAAGACTCCAGCCATAGCGACACGACAAGTGATGATAGCTCCAACATATTCCAACAAGCTGGTGCAGCGGCGGTTCTAGCTGCTTTCGCTTCTAGTTCATATACTCTTGCTCCTATGATCAATCTTCATACTCCATTGCCGCACGTGACAGGACGGCAATGGGTGGAACTTAATATGAGGGACTTCAGGAGGTGTCATGACAATTTTCATATGACTCCAAATTCTTTTAGAGAATTGCATGATACTTTAGTGAGGTATCATGGGTTAAGGTCAACACAAGAGATGGAGTCATGTGAAGCATTAGGAATGTTCTTATGGGCATGTGGGACACAACAAGCAACACGACAAATTAGAGACAGATTTGAAAGGTCTTTGGATACCATCCATAGAAAAATGGCTATGGTGGCAGATGCACTGTATAGTTTTGCACAAACCATTATATGTCCAAAGGATCCAACATTTTCTAAAGTGCATAACAAGCTTAGACCTTATGCCCCTTTCTTTGATGGGTGCATAGGAGTCTTAGATGGCACACACATTCCAGCTCATGTATGTCATGAGTCGAGGCTTGAACACATAAATAGAAAAGGGTGGCCAAGCTACAATGTATTAGCTATAGTGGACATGGATATACGGTTCACTTTTGTAGGTGCTGGGTTGCCTGGTTCTTGCCATGACATGGCAGTGCTCAGGAGTTGTATGGGAGAAGCGAACTATCCACACCCACCAACAGGTATGGTGGCATGCATGTTATGTTGGCGCCATTGCATACATGCATTACGATGTAGTAAATCTTTTTCTGGGTTTATTTGTTTGTACAGGGAGGTATTATCTAGTGGATGCTGGTTACACAATTTGCGAAGGTTACTTGCCACCATATCGGAATCAGAGACATCACTTAGAAGATTTTAATCAAACAGGAGTAAAGAGTGTGCAGGAAAAGTTTAATTTCCACCACTCGAGTCTACGTAATGTAGTTGGACGGGCTTTTGGACTACTCAAATCAAGGTGGCATGTGCTACGAGGACTCCCATTTTACGAAAGAAGCATGCAAGTGAAGATTATAATTACTTGTTTTGCTTTGCATAACTATTTGTTGGACCGAGGCCACATAGGAGGATCAGGGAGTAGTTCGCATGGCCAAGCTGATTACGATGTGTTAGATTGGCTGAATGTAAATGCAAGTCTAGAAATGACATTATTGAGAGATTGGATCGCTGCTGGAATATCAATGATGTAGTGTATGTAATGAAGTAGTTAGATGTAATGAAGTAGTTAGTGATATATTGTTTATCTCAGATGTATTGATCACCTCTCTGGTATTGATGCAATGTATTGGGGTACCGATCACTGAGTAATCATGCAATGTATTGGGGTACTGAATCCTCTCTGGTACCGATTATTCATGCAATGTATTGACGGTTTCAATAATTGAACCGCCAGTGTATACACATGCTTTACACTGACGGTGCACTTTATACAGCCGCCAGTGTATATGATATTTCCACTGGCGGTGTACTTTATACAGCCACCAGTGTATATACATCCTTTACACTGATGGTACACTTTATACAACTGCCAGTGTATATGATATTTCTACTGGCGGTGTACTTAATAAAGCCGTCAGTATAAATACATTCTTTACACTGACGGTGTGTTTTATACAACCGCCAGTTTATATGATATTTCCACTAACGGTGTACTTTATACAGCCGCCAGTGTATATACATCCTTTACACTGACGGTGTACTTTATACAGCCGCCAGTGTATAAGATATTTTCACTGGCGGTGTACTTTATACAACCGCCAGTGTATATACATCCTTTACACTAACGGTGCACTTTATATAGCTGCCAGTGTATATGATATTTCTACTGGTGGTTTACTTAATAAAGCCGCCAGTGTAAATACATCCTTTACACTGACGGTGCACTTTATACAGCCACCAGTGTATATGATATTTCTACTGGTGATTTATTTAATAAAGCCGCCAGTGTAAATACATCATTTACACTGATGGTTCTGTTAAGTGAACCGCTAGTGTATATATATTTACACTGCCGGTTCGTTAAGGCGGGCCCGCCTGTTTTTTTCACTGACGTGCTATAACTGAAACCGCTAGTATAAATTTCTGCGTGCCGCCATCTTAGAGCTCTTTTCTACTGGTGTACGTTTGCTCCATCTCTTCGTACGTTTGATTTATTTGTAGTATACATTGGATACTTTGTAATATCTTGTGATAAACTTACGACTTACTTTATACCTTTTCCCATCCATATTATCTTATCTTTCTGTGGCGCACAGTTACTTGTCTTCATTATGTATTCAATTAAACCTTAGCTAAAGTTATAGTATTTTTATCCATATTTTTAGTTAAACTACTCCAGTATGTATTTCTAAATTTCACTCGTAGTTAACCCAATAATGGCATAAATAGCCGCAATATTCTAGATGTTAAATTTTCTCTATCAAAACACTTTTATGTGTATTATTATTTTTATTTGGGAAAATAGAGAGCTTATATTAAAACTACCAACTACTCATATATATTTTTGTTAAATATCTCATTCGCTTGCATAGTTATTACCGTTTACTTTAACTATTGATATAGTTTAAAATGAATTGTGAGTGTCAATGGTATATAATATAACTAGTCGGTTGTCCGTGCGTTGCGACGGCTTACAACAATACCTATATAAACCATCCATCAAAAAAATTCAAGATTTTTTATTGATTGTATCCGCTCTTCGTATAATATTTTTTGATTTGGCTAACTGATGTTATTATTTACTCCATCTAATATGTTTTGATACAACACGACCAATGAAGTGAGCGATTAGAAGAGAGTTCATAACGACTGACTGAACGAACAGAGATTATAAAATGACATAATTCCACCATACAGAGACCAAATAAGAGAAAGTTTGTGAGCTCAAGTTTCTAAAATAAGTCACATGAACTCAAACTTATAGAAAGATAGATCAAAATATGGAGTGATTGCTAATATCATGT
The DNA here is from genome assembly GCA_029449295.1 of Zea luxurians. Taxonomy (NCBI): domain Eukaryota; kingdom Viridiplantae; phylum Streptophyta; class Magnoliopsida; order Poales; family Poaceae; genus Zea; species Zea luxurians. The sequence goes on along the minus strand of JAOPSE010000409.1, from coordinate 545,514 downwards.
ATCAATAAAAACTGGATGCGCTCCATATAAATTATGCTACTTCGTAGTAATTACTAACGTTTAAAACTAACAAATAACCTTTTATTTTACTGTTAGTGTGACAAATCATTGTTGCTCCATCCAATTCAGCAACCTCAAACACCATTGAGTTCATTGCGTCAATATGGTCTCAGAAACCTAATGCTTGCAAGAGCCAAGAACGTCGTATCGTGCTTGGGCTGTAACCTCGGCCTATAGTGCTGGCCTGACCCAACACGATTATATTTTTTATTTTACAAAAAAATGTATATACATATATACAATTTATATTCAATATTAAAAACATTTGAGCATAATGTTCTACTGGTTAGATAGATTCACCTAGTGACTCCTGCTCTTCTTCCATCAGGGCATGGGTTCGAACCCCACGCACCGTTTTTTAACATTTTCCGCTGATTTAATCAAATGGATCGACGGGTTAACGGGCTGGCCCGACATAGTCAGCAGGTCGACATGACGTGCCTGGGTCAGAGTTGTGGCCCGTGAGTGTCTGGCCCATGCCGGGCCGCCGTTTGGCCATCTATAGGTGTGCATCGGGTTAATTTGAAATATATGTGAGGGGTTATTTGTAAAAAATAAAGTGTGACGAACGTTGAAACTGGTGCTTTAAGTATAGTATAGATTTATTAAGATAATATTTATTTACTTAACGATTATGTGTGTTTTGTATACACATCATGTGTATATTTTTTCTTTGGTCTTTCCTTTTACTCATTAATAGTGGTAGAAGAAGTGAGAACCTTAGAAACATATATGAGTTTTGTACTTTATGGTTATTTTTATCTATTTCATAATAGCATACTTTGGGATAGAGTTGCCAAACAAGTAACCTTGTCAGAGCAACTTCGTGAGTCCCTCTCAAATTCGCTTTCCAACCAGCATTTAGTTAAAGAGCCATTTGAACAAAATCGTCCTTTATATTTTGTGCACGCTCGCTCTTCATTTTTGGCTAGCAAGCTAGGATAGAGGACAATTATAGTTGGAGATCTAATCAAAGAAACTAATGTAAGGTAATTTTTTCATCAAAATCTATATAAGGTCTAGTTTGGGAACACCGTTTTTCCAAAGGATTCCAATATCTTTAAGAGAAATTAGTTCATTTTCTACTGAAAAAATTAGAATCCCTTAGGAAAACAGTGTTCCCAAACAAGAAACTTTGAGTTTTTTTCAGGGACTTTTGGAGTTGCTCTTAACATAAAACAAAAAATGTAACCAACCCAGAAGGAACTTAGCTAGTATTTGCTAGCCTTGATAAACTGGTAATGGCGGTGGGAACGAAAATGGATTGCGGGAGGAATCGATGGTGGGAGTGGGACCACTTGTCATACTTTGATTGGTTGGATAAAGTAACGACACGTGCGATTGAGAGCGGGAGATGTCCCCCTCCAGTTCGATTCCATTACGAAAGAGGACATTGAAGGTCCAGCAACACACCCCATGTTTCCCCGGATACGTTAGAGCCCAGTCCACAGTCAACAAAACTTCAGCCCAACTTGTACTAGCATTTGTTGAGGCCACAACCATAGCTAACTGGCATGCAGGAAATATGTCGTCGTGTCCCGTACGATAAATGAATTCTGCCGTTTAAGGGCATGTATAACTCGGAGTCACTAGATCGATTTTCCATATATAAGAGATAAGTGATTGTTTGGTTTCCCTAAAGTTTAGCGATGTTTGATTCTGCTGACTCAAGTTTAATTCGTGTCAAATAGGATATTTAAATACCATTACGAGTATTAAAGTATTAAATATGATCTAATGACAAAACTAATTACATAGATAAGACTAAACGATAAGACACATTTATTAAACCTAATTAATTTATAATTAGCAAATGTTTACTAGCGTAATATGTGTGAATCAGGAACTAGTAAGATTTAATAGACTCGTGTTACCATTTAGTACTTATCTATGCAATTAGAATATATTTAACACTTCTAATTAGTATTTAAATATCTAATGTAGCAGGACTAAAATTTAGTACGTTGAATCCAAACGGACTTTGGTATGTGTTATATCGAATGTTTAAATGCCACCTATAAATATTAAATATAGTATAATAAAAACGTATTGTAAAGACGAAGATTAAACAACGAGAGAATTTTATTATGCCTAATTAATTCAAGTTTAGCAAATATTTATTGTAGCATCAGATAAGTGAATCATGGACTAATTAGGTTTAATATGTTCATCTTATCGTTTAGTCCTAACCTGTGTAATTAGTTTTGTAATTGTACTATATTTAATATTTCGAACTAGCATTTAAGTGACTTGGCTAAATTTTAATAGGTGTATCCAAACACCCTATTAGAGATCGTATAATACCATGGTATGTTTCTAAAATCAGTCACATCATACAAGTAGCTAAAAGACAATATGTGTTTAGAGTCATGTATAGATGAACTTTTTGCTATTTTTTTATTTAGCCTCATAAATACCTCTTAACTAACCATATATTAAATATTTAAATAGGGTTGTATATACCCTTACATGGCGATAAGGTGGCCTGACTATGTCTCCTAGCAACTTTATTCTAAAAAAATTCTAAAAATTATCTTACCATACATTTAGCTGTATCAATTTATCTGACGCGACCAAATTATTATGTCATGCTAAACACCTTGGTGTCACCGTGATAAATTAGTGGAAGCCTGATTGATGAAATGAAGCCACTCAGCCACACCATTGTGTCCGGTGCAGAAGTGTGGCATACAAAGTGTGCTCCCCTTTTTCTCTCCTATTCTTCTCCCTTCTCTAACTCGCGTGACCAAACGAGGCGGCCTCCACCAATCTCCGCTTAAATCCGACCACCTAGGCTTGAATTTTGGTGGAGATCTAGCTCAACTTCTTGCCACATCCTAGATTAGGTATTGTTTCACTTCTTTGCTTGTTTGATAGTTCATTTGAGAAATAGATTAAAATCCGACCACCTAGGCTTGAATTTTGGTGGAGATCTAGCTCACCTTCTTGCCACATCCTAGACTAGGTATTGTTTCACTTCTTTGCTTGTTTGATAGTTCATTTGAGAAATAGATTAAAATCTGACCACCTAGGCTTGAATTTTGGTGGAGATCTAGTTCATCTTCTTGCCGCATCCTAGATTAGGTATTGTTTCACTTCTTTGCTTGTTTGATAGCTCATTTGAGAAATAGACTAGGTATATAGGGTTTCAAGCAAAATTTATTTTTGTGGATATGTGAAGGTGTTTAGATAGATCAATTACTTTTATAAACCCATGTTTATTGTCTTCTCTAAACTTATATGTCTATTGTCTACATGTATTTGCATGTGTTTTCTGATTATTTTAGAATGTTGGTTATTTTGTTTAGGTGGTGTATTTTAATCTGTAAGTCTATGTTATTTTTATTGTATTAGAAGGTAACTAAAATGGATTTATTTTTTAGCACTCTTCATTTTGATAGGTGAATGCCATATGACCTATGGAGAAATGGCACAAATAGGATCACCTAAAAAGCACTATACTTGAACAAATCTTGCAAGGATGCACACGTCCATCATTAAATACTATTGCCTAACAATGACTATTGGTAAGCCGACCAAAGCATCTGAATCGTGGTATCTGGTTGCTACTGTCAAAGCCTTCTACACGTGTGGTGATGGTCATATAAGTAATTGTCTCTAGATAGCTCAGTATGTTTTTATAGATATTCCCTACAAAACTATTGCTCTGATGTTCACAATTTACTTTGTTATGACAATGATAGGTGCAACTTATTTTAGTGAATCGATGAGCCTGACAAGTTTCACCTAAGGTTCCTCCTTTCCAAACACTAGTTTTGTCTACAAAATACAAGCAATTCAAGGGGTGGATTCCATCTCCCCATAACCCTCCACCAATAAATAGATGAGGAGAAGAACAAAGCAACTTGGCAATGTGCCACTGTGTGAATGCGGAGATCCAGCTATGGTTTCAACCTCCTTTGTTTGTGCATAGTTCAAATGCGAAACAAAAATGAAGTATTTAAACCAATGTATCCATGTAAATATAGTTGTTTGTCTTAAATTACTAATGCATCACATTGTGCAACAAAGATACTGGAAGCATGTATTCAAGGAGTGTCTCTATAGACCTAAGCCTAATTGGCCTGAGGTACAATAAAAGGAGAAAGAGAATTGCAATACAAATATGGTGTCAAAGCCAACTCTATTCTAGTGCCTTTGAAGCTTGGAATGGGTTACTCTTGAAGCTGCATGGTTGATTATGATGAGGCCGATTATGTATTTAAAACTTTAAATTTCGTTTGTGCATATAATAAATAATGTATTTCAAAAAAGCACTAGAATTGGTCAATGGGAGTCATACATGGGAAGAGCTGAAGCTAAGGATAAAATGAAGCTTTCCAATGTGGAAAAAGTTATGATGTGGATATTAGGTCCATGACAAGCAACATTGTCAAGCATTAGAAATAGGTCTACATATACCAATACATATATGTAGCCAATAGTAGACCTGAGCATGGGCCACTCAACCAAACCTACCTGAAAAAACCTGTCCCGATCAATGGCACTAGCGAGCGCGAGCCAGAATACCACCCTGACAAAAATTTTGGGCGGGCATGGGCCACAATTTTAGCCCATGGACCGACCTATAGACTCGATCAAAAAACAAAATGTGATATCCTGACCCCTGGGATGGTGATATCTTGGCCCAAGGCTTAATAGAATTAATAGAGTATCCATACCAACAAGGTGCGTCTTCTTTTTCGGAAGCCTATCTCGAAAGAACCTCCAAGTTAAGTGTGCTTAGCTTGGAGCAATTTGGGATGGGTAACTGACCAGGAAGTTTTCTTGGGACAAAGTGTGCATAAAAGACTCATGTTGGTCCGTGGAGACAATATATGATCCTATAGAGCTGTCAGGAGTAAGTACCGCCGGTCTAGGGATTGGATGGGGTGTTACAAGTGGTATCAGAGCAGACCCTCACAGTTTCACGGGCGTGTGTGGGCTAGGGGGTTCTGGTATATGGCACATGGCGCATGTGGGCCTGAAGTGGTCACATGGCATGGCATATGACGGCACTAGACATACAGATGTGGCCAAGAGGGGAGGTTCTTGGATTGGGGTTGACTGATGAGGACGTCGGTCTTCTAAGGGGGTGGATTGTGATATCCTGGCCCCTGGAATGGTGATATCCTGGTCCAAGGCTTAATAGAATTAATAGAGTATCCATACCAATAAGGTGCATCTTCTTTTTCGGAAGCCTATTTCGAAAGAACCTCCAAGTTAAGCGTGCTTGGCTTGGAGCAATTTGGGACGGGTGACTGATCGGGAAGTTTTCTCAGGTGCGCATGAGTGAGGACAAAGTGTGCACAAAAGACTCGTGTTGGTCCATGGAGACAATATATGATCCTAGAGAGCTGCCAGGAGTAAGTACCACCGGTGTAGGGATTAGACGTGGTGTTACACAAAAATCTCTACAACTGACTCCTCTTGGCTCTCGAGCAACAAGCTGCATAGCCTGTGTATTCTTTAGACTTCTAGTAAGTGCATACTATCGGATAAAAGGTCCCCGGGATCCTGAGGCTCACCGGTCAGAGAGAGTGCTCATGATAAGGACCCTTAAACTACTAGGGACCACCAGTCAACGGGGGAGTAGGGGAATCGTCTACCCTAGAAGTACCTGCCCCTAGATAAGCCCTGAGGCACCGAGCCTGGGGTCGGGCATGGCAGAGCTATTGAGGGAGCCAAGAGAAACAAAGGGAACCCACTCAAGTGGATTCCTCGCTTGGCCCATGACTGACCTACCATAAGTGCCCAGCCACATTAACTACGCCTGGCACTGAGCCACAGTAGAGGGTCGGTTCGCCTCCCACTCATGACCTGCGCAGCCCCTCAACCTGTAGCTCACTCATGACCTAAAAGCCCCTTGGGTTGTGGCGCACTCATGACCTATAGAGACTAGGCCTAAGTGTGCATGCCGTCCACAAGGCCCACAACACAACGAGCCACTACGAGACCTAGGCTATAGAGGCTAAGGGTCCACGTGGTGCAGGTGTATTAATGATGGAACTGGGGCCCCCGCCTCCCATGTCATCCGTCATAATGAGCAGGAACAAAGGCAACCAAATGATAAGACACATACAAACAACATGACATCGCCAGGGTAAAACACTCGGTTTTACCATGGCATTGTGGCACCTTCTCAAGGAAGCCACCGACGACTGATCCTCACCTTGGCCTATAAAAGGAGGAGGTAAATCATGAGGACAGGGGACACTTGATGGAAGGCAACCGCACATGCCCAGTGAGACCTGAAGACATGGAGGCTAGAGCTAAGGCTTAGCATAGAACTCTAGTTCTGTAGTCTTTAGGTCCATCCACGCATAAGAGACTTGGGAGACCTGCCTCCCTCTCTCGCTCACTTGTAACCCTCTTGTAACCCATACTACGAGCATCGAGCAACAAAGGTGTCGATAGTGCGAGCCGCTGAAGACTAGGTGTAGGGACGTTCTGCCCGAACAAGTATAAACCATGCACCCACCGAGCACACCGTTCGGAGCGTAGAAGGTGCACATAGAAATTTACTTATCATAGCAGAGGTTCAAAACACCAATAGTTGGCGCGCCAGGTAGGGTCCTTGGGCGTTCTCGACAAACTCTCTGGGCTCCTGAAGGCTAGCAACGATAGTAGCTTAGTTTTGACACCCAATATGACCATCCATTTCGGGAGTCTCAACTTCATCATCAACGATAGGGGAACAATTATCAGGGCCTAAGAAGCCCTAGTTCTCCTGATGAACGAATCGATCAACATTGCTAGAAGCCTCGGTGGCCTCCGGCTCGACTCCCTTTAGGGAGGTGGCGGGCGGCGATGCGCACTACAACCCGCTTGTGTTGAGATTGTGGGAATGCTTGACCCCGTATGGAACTCATTCCATGATGTCCTCCTTCAATGTCAGAAGGTGGCATTAGCTCCCCATCGTACGGGGCTAGCCATGATCCAGCCCAAGAGTGCCTTGTAGCCAACTCGCTGGAGGGCCGCTTCCCTCTCGCGGAGAGCTTTGGAGGGAACCCCACCAGCACCACGATGTGTGCCACGATGTCTTCCTTACATCGGCTTGACCTGCTCCTTCCCAAAGGCCACCGCCAGGACCAAGCCCTTCCCAGAGTAACCGAGGTCCAACGACTGGAAGATGGGGGATGCTGCGATGGCAGACGGGGTGACCATGCCGGGGCACTAGACGGATGCACACTGTAATAGCTAGTGTCTACCACCGTTTGTCATGCGATGGGGCCGGGTCACCACGGTTCCCCCGGGTGAGCCAGAACGTCGCAGCCACTCCGACGCTTCTGGACAAACTCCCCAAAGCAGAAACCTGAGCGAATGAAGCGCTCATCAAGAAATCTAAGGCCTTCTCGACCTCGCCGTGCAGCAATAGGCCGAGAGTTCCATGTCATGTTGCTGGGAGTCGGGGGCTAACGAGTGTACCACGTCCACGCAAATGGGAAACAACACCTCATTGGGACAACCGTCCGAGCTCAAGGAAGGCACAGCATGGCCCCGCCCCCCCCCAGCGCCTAAGGTTGGGTAGGAGCACGTGAAGCGTACCTGGCCTGGGGCATGGTGAGGAAGGATGGCAAAGATTAGGCAACGACCATCGGTATAGCCAGCGCCACGGAGGCCACTTTAACCCCGATGAGGACTGAAGTTTGAGCCCCCAAAGCCAGGGCCTTGAGCCTTTTGCCACCATATCCTCTAGGCACTAGTTCCACAGCATTACAGGGCACCCACCAAGTGAACTACTCGAGAGAATCGAACCCAAACATCTAGCTAGGAGACTACCGACTGGCATGTCAAGAGGAGGAGGGGCAGACCACGATGATTTCATAATTCAGAACATCCCCTTGTACTTGGTGGACTAGGCACGGATGTATCCGAAATTGGATCGACCTCAAGGAAATCTTCGTCGGAAATTTCTAGGGCACATACGTATGCCTGAGCAACCCGTGGGACCTCAAGAACTACTGGTAGAAATGAGTTTAGGGTTTTAGGGTTTTAGGGCTTAGGGTTTAGTTTCTCATGGCAATATAACAAGTTTACTAACCTCATTGACGTCGACGTTATCAGCGCTTTCATCTCAGGGACCATAATAGAGACTCCAGTGCATAAGTTGGGGCAAAAGAGTATGCGAACTACAAAGGACCTCTTCGACATCGCAACTAGCCACGCGTCTAGGGAAGATGTGGTGGGGCAATCTTTGACCATCATAAGCAGAAGGCCAAACTCGACAAAGAGTCCAATGGGGGCTTTGACGAACAACCTGATAAGAGAAAGAAGAAGGACATGTGGTGGCACGACGAATTACTAGTAGCCATAGTGGGCTAGAAGGGAAGTAAGCATCCTATCGAGGAGACCATCAATCATTTCAAAGATCTGCTCGAAGCCCTGTGCCCGAACCATTGGTACCTAGTTTAACATGCCTACAAGGACTGTCGTTTTCTTAGGAAGTTCTTAAGCAAAGAGGCATCGTCTGAAAAAGAGTCTAACCCCAGAGGGATGGTGAACAGGAGAGTAGGGGCCCGCATTCCATGATGAAACCGGGTGCCTACTGACCTTTGATAGGTCCGACTACTACACTTCAAAAAAACACTAGAAGCTCAAACGACGTGAGGTATTCAACGTATGACAAGCAGTCTCGACTTTTCTTGACTAGTCCAACCATGACATTACCTTCGATCGCTCCAACCATCCCTGAGCACGTCCCCTGTCTTGAGCGATATCCGCTTATCATCAATCCCATCGTTGGGTCAGTACTACTACCAAAGGTACTCATGGATGGGGGGGCAGCAGGCTCAATATTCTCTACTCCACCGCATTTGACTCCATGTGCCCCGGTCAAGATCGCCTCTGGCTAATGGGGGTCCATTTCATGGCATCGTGCCTATGTGGCAAGCGACCCCGCTCGAATGAATCAATCTACCTGTAACCTTTGGGACACTAGCAACTTCAAGATTGAGACTTTGACCTTCGAGGTAGTTGGAGTCCAAGGGACCTACCATGCCATCCTTGGAAGGCCATGCTACATGGATGTAGGAAATGGTGACACCTAAGAGGGGGGTGAATTAGGACTTCTAAAAACTCTTTATAAACTAAGCCACAAATAAAACCCTAGAGCAAAACCTATGCAAATAATCAAACTAGAATGTGCAAACTAGGTTTTGTCTAAGTGCTGCTATCTCTACCACAAAGGATAAGTTTCAATCTAAACAATCTATCAAAAAGACAAGATTGAAACTTAAATACTTAATATAAGTGCGGAAGGTAAAGATCAAGGTAGAGATGCAAACTCTCATGGATGACCGATATGTTTACCGAGGTATCAAGAACCACACAAGGTTCCGACTAATCCTCGTTGGTGCCCCTACACAAAGGGTAGCCCATGCGAGGGCCAAGCACCATGGTCGAGTAACTCCATAAAGAGTCGTGGGCCTTCTCCATGCGCAAGTGGTGCTTCACTTCTGGCTCCTCTCGGACGCTCCCCGTTGTCTCCAGTGTTGAGTTTCCGGCCGAAACACCGCGGGCCTCGTTTTCTTTGGTACACGATGGCGGTCGTGACACAAACACGGTTGTCACAGTCTCGCAAGACTCTCGCCCCACTCGATACAATTACAATGGCTCACGCAAGAGCCGAGGGGTTGTGTGGTTTTTCTAAACTCACTCAACTAACTAGGATTCATCTAGAGCAAGCGCTAATGCGGTCTAACTAACATAAGCACTTCGCAAAGCACCTAAGCTAACCACCGAGTGATTCTATTAAGCACTTGGGTGTATGAGCACTTGGAAATGTCTATACTATGCCTTGGTATGTTGCTTGGGATCTCACACCTTGAAATGGCCTGTTGGGGGGGTATTAGTAGCCTCCCCCACAATTATAGCCGTTAGACAAAAGCAACAACTTTCTGTTGACGGGTGCACCGAACAGTTAGGTGCACACCAAACATGCACTGTCCACTGTCCGGTGCCCTAGCCATGTCAGCCGACCGTTGGGGTCTGTAGCAGTCGACCGTTGGATCCGACCATTACCCAGACTGTCCACTGCACATTGGACAGTCCGGTGCTACAGCTCGAGAGCACCCGTCGTGGGCCTCTTTGCATAGACAGCCCGGTGTCCCACCGGACAGTTCGGTGCACACCAGACAGATTACTGTTCACTGTCCAGTGCACCACCAGTGCGCTGGCTGACTGCCCTCTTCATGGATTTCTTTGCTGATTCCTTGGGCTTCTTTTATTCTTGAGTCTTGGACTTTTATGCTTCTTTTTATGTCTTCTTTTGAGGTGTTGCATCCTCAGTGCCTTAGTCCAATCCTCTTCGCATCCTATGAACTATAAATACAAACACTAGCAAACGCATTAGTCCATAGGCTATGTTGATCATCAAACACCAAAACCTTTTGAGCCAAATGGCACGGGGTCCATTTTCCTTACAGTGAAGTTCATGGTTGTTACTACTATGCCTACCTGAAGTTCAAAATGTCGGGTCCAGCAAGACCATCACCGTAGGCACCACGGTGCAGCATGCATACGAGTGCGAAGTTGAATGCCGTGACTTGGCTGAGGGAACCATCGCTACTTAGAAGCACGCGTAGGTGTTCCAAACTATCGACAAGCAGGCGCCTAATGCCAAGAGGGCGGGCATAGCCTTCATCGGGAGGAGGGTACACATAGAAAGACATCTTTTCTTGGAAACCCTACAATATGAGGGCCTTCCCGAGGAAAGTCACCAAGCACTCTTTGTGGTTCAACCCGACTCCGAACCTGTAAAGCAGCGACTACGCCACTTCGATGAGGAAAAATGTAGAGCCATTGGGAAGGAGGTTGGTAATCTTCTTGCGGCCGGATTTATCAGGGAGATACATCATCCAAAATGGTTGGCCAACCTAGTGCTGATCTGGAAGAAGTGCGGGAAATGGAGGATGTGTGTCGATTACACCGACATCAACAAGGTGTGCCCAAAGGATCCGTTTCCCCTCTTGTGCATCGACCAGGTGGTCAACTCCACCTTCAGCTGTGAGGTACTAAGCTTCCTCGTCGCTTACTTGGGCTATAACTATACTACGATGAAGGAACACAACCAACCCGCCAATTCCTTCATCACGCCTTTCAGCTCATACTATTACGTGACAATGTCGTTCGGTCTAAAGAGCGTGGGAGCGATGTACCAATGGTGCATAATCAAATGCTTTGGCGACCTCGTCGTAATGGTCGTGGAAGCATACATTGTGTGACAGAACCTCCCAAGGTATTAGGCCCAACTACAGTTGTCCTTGTCCTAAGGACCTTAGACAATCCTGTAGATGCACATAATCACTCGACAAGTTCGGTAACCTATATCCTCATCATTTCGTCGAAGAGCGCTTCACCCGTCACGCAGACATTACATCACAAAACCGGAGTAAAGAAATAGCGGAAGAAGATTACAATAACATAATTTACATTAACAAAATATAGAGAGAGTGGTACTTATTACAATACCAGGGTTATGAGTGCATAAGTATTATTACAAACTAGGGAGGCAAAACACCCTCCCGCACAAAAGTTTAGTGTTTTCAAATCGGGAGGTCAACATCCTCCCGCGCACATGATCACTGCTTGGGCTATTCCTTGGGTATCACCTTTGAGCAGAAATAGCAGAACTCCACTGTTTCCTCACCTAAAACAACATGGGTTCAAAAACCCTGAGTACAGAGTGTACTTTCGCAAGTCTTACCCGATAAAAAGAAGACTCTCAAGGATATGCTAGCTTTGGGGATCAAGGTAAGGCTAATCAAGAATCAAAGACTCTGTTTGCAAAAATGCTTACTAACATTGGATCCTTAAAAATTCAGTTTTATTATCAAGTTAAGTCATTACCTGCATTTAGAGTTATTTCTACCCTAGATCAGGCACTTAGCCTATACTAGCTGTCTTTTATTACCCTTTCGGTTCACTGGATTTCTACGTGTAAGTCAATGACCAAGTCTTCATGTCCGAAAAGTAACGGCGATCCGAATCGATTAATACCTAGCTAGGGATCTCCAACCACATGACATATGTAGCACTTAACCCTTGCATATGTCAACTCGCCACCGGGTTTCTTAAGACCAGAACGGGTTCACGCCAACTGAGAGCACAGATACACCACCGTCCAGCCTCTTTCCATGGAGGGCACATGCTACTCTCGCCATCTCTCCGCTCCCATTGCATGGTGGCCTTTTTGGTATTGGTCTGCCCGAGGCAAAGCTTACCCATGACGAGGCATGTGGCCAGTTAAAGGGTCCTCGATCATCAAGCCTTCATCGACATTGTCCTTAATCGACTCAGACAGAGACACTACACCGAGACTTCCTTCTCGTGCAAGTCACCCGCCCGGTCTCAGCTTTATCATTTAAAACCCAAATTTGGTACCTGTCAGAGGTACATCTTTTTCGAAGTTGAACCAATCATGGCCATGATGGATTCACCATCAAGTCTTTTCTTTTGAAAAACTTCCCTTCCCATATGAAGCACCATTTTTGTTTAAAAACAAATCATTTTGTTTTCTAAGGCAAGACTAAGCATCGGAAAACTTTTAAGTAAAATAGGTATCAAGGAATGGTAACCAGTTCCAAGGAAGGAAATGCAGCAATTGTTTACCACCCAACTCCTATCACCTAACACATCATTTCAAGTGATAAAGAGTTTAAAACAACAAGGAAGGGATAAATGCATCGGGGCTTGCCTTGTGTTGTAGGGGATTCAGGATCTGTTCCATGGATATCAAAATAGAAATTGTTCCCGGTAGGTGGAGTCTCAGCTTGTGGTGCAGTTTCTTCTTCTTCGACAATTACTTCATCGTTTTCTATACATAACAATACATATACATGAATGCTCATGTGATGCTATGAATATGCAATTATAATAGAAACACATCATGTTGTTTCTTGAATACAACTTTCCTTCATGGTACATATAAGTCACTAGGGTTTCCGGAGTTAGTACTCTATTAGGGTTAGGCAAATTCTACCTTAGAAAGCTTGGGTGTGGGTTTGGGATCAAACAATGTCCAAAACATGCCAAACTTTATTAAAGGGCTTTAATTATCATATTAAGATTATCCAAAAAGTTTTATGATTTTTGGAGCTACCAACTTGATTCTAAAATTCTAAAAGTCTAGATTTAGGCATCTTTAAATAATAAATAATTCATGGTTAGGACTAAAAATCTGAGACATATTTTTATTAAATACTAGAGAAATTTAGGAGTCTAGTAAAATTGGTCCCATATTTTTATCATTTTTCTAGAATTTCCTATGGATTTCCAAACTTAATTAGAAAAAGAAAAGGAGAAAGCTATCAACAGTGTTGGGCCGAAACCAGCCTAGCCGGCCCAGGTCTACACAGAATTCGGGCGCACCCGTGACCACGCGGATAGATTTGCGCAAAGGCCCCTACCGGTTTGAATATCTAAAAGGAAAATCTTCAACTGACTTTAATGTGTCACTGACACATTACCCTCTGTCCCTCCTTAGTTCTTTGTCTTTTAAACTTGGGTCCTCGACTCCGGCCGGCGGCGCAGATGAACCTCCCTGCCACGCCACGGCGGTGGAGAGCTCGAGCACCCATTAGATACTTGCCAGACCTAATTCTAAGCTAAACTGAACAGTTATGGGCATGGATGTAGCCCATAAACCCCCAGAACGATCCAATCGCGCTTACGACGGGGTCTGTAATACCCGATTTGCAAGAGAGAATATAAAAAGGATATTTTTTCCTTTATATGTGATTTCTCCATTTATCATCACATGTGAACACTTTATTTGAAAACAAATAATTAATAAAAATATATGCCACTAAATTATGCATCATGCTGAATTTTATTTGTTTGTGCATTCACTCCTGAAGATAATGATAAAGAAATATAGTAGAGTTGAAACATGCATTAAACCTAAATTTGGAAATTGAGATTTGGAGAAAAATAGGAAGGATACTACACAAAAATAAAGTAAATAAACATACAAATAATTAAAACCCCTCTATACCACTATGCCTATTTCTGTACATTAATTAGAATACAAGATTCACAGCACTGTTTGAATTCAAATTTGAATTTCAAACTAAAAAGGAAAAGCAAAACAAAAAAAGAAAAAAGGAAAAAGGGATATCGTGCTTACCTGGGCCGATTTCACCTACGGACGGCCCAACTACATTCGGCCACTTTCCCCATTCCCCATCGCGCGCGGCCCATCTCCTCCTTCGCTGTCGCGCCTGCTCTCGTCGACAGGGTGGGCCCGCGCGCCAGCCACACTCTCGCGCACTCGTGCGGCTCAGCTCGCCTGGTGGCCGCGCGTACTAGAGCCTCTACCGGTGGGCCCGCGTGCTGGGTCTTCGTCTTCCCGGAATCCGCGCGGGCTCAACAACCTCCGCAGATTTCTAGCTGCATCGTGCCTTGACCGGATCCCTGGGATATAACTATGGTCGGGTGTCGCCTCTCCCATCGTGTCCAGAAAGTCTAATCGTACTCCCTGCGGACGCCGTGAGGATGAGTCGAGGGGGAGAGTGTGTCGAGGGATCGCCGCCATGGATCTTCACCGAGGTGGCCGTTGGAAGCGTACTTGGGGACTCCAGGGGTTCGCGTGGGGTCATCGATGGATATCTGCTGCTTGTTCGAGCAGGTTGGGCGGTTGGTGTGGAGGAATTCCTCACCGGAGGGCGCCGCTGCCATGCGGCCCGCATCGTGCCGTGACTGGGCCAGTCGTCGCGGCAATTCACAGTAAGAAATCCCTCATCTAGTTCACCAATGTCTCCTCTACGTGTACCATGCCTCGGATCCATGTTTAGGGCTAGGGTTCGTGGGATGGTGTGGCCTGGCCATGGCCTCCGCCGCGGAGCAAACGCCGATGTCCTGGCACCGTCGCCGTCATGGGGGTGAATCCTGGGCCGTCGGATGGCGGCTGATCGAATAGGATTAGATGTGGGGAACAGTTTAGTCTAGAGAGGTTGTGACTGTAGATCCACGGGCGGACGGCGCTGATGTGATCTGGTGGTAATTAAAGCTGAACCGTAGATTCCCGATCCTGTGGTTTCATGCGCGCACTGATTTGAGGGGGTGCTTGATCCAATCCAAACCACTCGATTTAGATCACGCGGCTCAGAATCCATCTTACCCCTTCGGCCTAGCATAATCACTAAAGAGTCCTTGTACTTTTAACAAAATAACCAACAGTCCTACCGCTTGGCGTTCTGGGTCTAGGAAATCTTCTGGGTTAGCCCCTAGGCTTTTTTGTAATAGTGCGCACGGTCCAGTGATCCGTGGGAGTGATTAATGAATTACAGAAATGAGTTTTTAATATAAAAATAATTTCTAGAACTTGTTTAAATCCTAGAAAATTCATACTTAGCCCAAATTAATCCATTCCAATTCTGATAATTTTATTTTAATATTGTTTAATACTTAGTGTCTCTATTTTGCCAAGAAAATGGTACTAAAATTGATTTCTTAATTAATCTCGTATCAAATACATAAAACCTTAGGAAATTCATAACTCCTCCGTTTTAACTCCGATTTGATCCGTTCAAGTTGCGTTAGTCTCGTATAAATATTTACTATACAATAACAACATTTATTGTACCATGTCTCATTTTTTTATAATTAGGTCTTTATTTAACTTATGTTGGTTAGTCTTGTTAATCTACTTACCATTATAATCTACTAGAATATGATCTATGGTCAATTTATAATTTAGATTAAAGTTGAATTAGTTAGTACTTCAGTTATCATTTCTCTAGAATTATAAAATAAACATAGAACGTGGTGCTAATCATTTCATCACATCATAACTTGATGACCACGACTTCGATCTTAGTAGTTCTCGATCCCACGATCTTGTAGCTTCGCGTAGATCATTATTATTCAATTTGTTCATATGTTTGGTGTGATGTTAATTTTATCTATACCATATTTGTTTGTATTGCTACGACTAGTGTGAGGTCACGAGGATCCGAAGAATCATCCTGGTAACTTGAATCTCAAGTGCCAGGCAAGTTGTGCCCTTGATCCACTTTTGTTACCCAATAATATTCTTTATCATCACTATTCAATGCATAGGTTTAATTTTGATGGGACCCAATAGGTCACCCTAGACTATTTATCCATTTTACCTTGTTATCCCTGAATCCTTTGGGTAGTTTTCCTATTGCTTTACATGGTTTTGGGTTAACATTTCATTATATCCATGTTCCAAATATTTTGTTATTCTATTTATGTTCATGTCAAGATCATTAATGTTAATTGGATCATGGAGCTTAACTTGAGAAACACGTGCCACCACAAGGGAGGAATGGGACCCCTTGGCTAACTAATTAGGAAAGCTAGTGGAAGACTACCTTACCCGAAAGGGGCAAGGGCAGTAGGGGAGTTGCATGCAAGGAGGTTCTCGGGTTGATTTTGCTGCGATGGCGGTGAGACGGGGGATTCTTGCAAGTGCTCTTCCCATAAACTGTAGCGGGTTTTCAGAAGCTAGTGGAACTTTGTAAAGGCCTTGTTGTGGATCCCTAGCCATTCACCTCGGTAGTGTCTAAGGGTCTAGCTAACCCTGGCTACATGGGAAACACGACTTGTGGGTAAAGGATACAACCTTTGCAGAGTGTAAAACTGGTATACTAGCTGAGCTCACGGTCAAGAGCAGCTCAGGACTCTCGCATGATTAATTTATGGAACTTAAACTCAATTTGTCATATGCATTGCATGGGATTTGTTATTAATTTTGTTCTATTATTATTTATTATGGTTTGGTATTTAGTTACACTTAGTAATTGCTAATAAAATTTGGACCAACTTTAAAAGCAGTTCTCAGCTTTAACCATTCTCTTTGGTAAGCCTTACACTTTACATGATCTCCCACCTTTGGTGAGTTCATGTCACATTATTCCCACAACTTGTTGAGTGATGAACATGTGTGAGCTCACCCTTGCTGTCTCACACCCCCCACAGGTCAAGAACAGATACCACTGGATGAGGCGCATGGTGGATGTTGCGCTGTGTTAGTGAGCGGTCTAGGTCATCGTCTCCCAGTTGACTTTCTGGCGCCAAGGATGGATTTTAGATCCTGTTATATTTATCTTTTATTTTGTAAGTCTTTCGCTATGTAATAAGTACTCTGATTATATTGTGACATTTATCTCTATACACTCTGTTATTATATATGTTGTCTTCTTTGGCGCATGTATGAGATGCACCCAGCTTTGTCCCTTAAATCCGGGTGTGACAGAAGTGGTATCAGAGAAAATGTTGACTGTAGGACGAAACCTAGATAGAAATGGACAAAACCCTTACCTACTTACCTTACTCTGATTTATTCTATACTTATCTTGATCTTGTCTCACCTTTTGCTGGCATACTCTGATTACTCTTATCTTTTCTACTCTAAGACCAGATGGATTTCACACTTTGGAATCCTACATTTAAGACCTTTTTAAGAGATAGGAAACCTAAGACAAAATTAAAATTATTTTCTCTATTTAAAAAGAAAAATGTTGGTTGAATGTTCTGATGATAAATGCTTGATTTGCTTCTTTGATTGATTAAAACATTATAGTTGGGCATCTTAGCATGTACCACCATAAGGTAATGTATTAGCTTTAGCAGGTGACACACTAATCTACTTAGCTAATAAATCCCTCGCAGTAACATTCCTCGTAATTACTCGCCTTGTCTACAATTCTTCCTTTCTTACCCTGTGTCTCTAACCCAGATGGGCTACCCCTATAGTGTTAGAAGAGAGCAGTATAGACTTGATCCTTGGTATGTCATGGTTAAGAAAGGCAAAGGCAGTTTATACACTGTGCTAAGGGAACCATAGAACCCACCAGTTCCAAAGGAGAAAGATTTGAAGTTGAAATTGCAGTAACTACCACCACCAGACTAGCGGCATTTTTAGTAGATGGGAAGTTTGTCGGTAACAACATCCGTGCGGTTAGGGATTTTCCGGATGTCCTTCCAGAGGAGTTACCACGGATGCCACCAGATAGGGAAGTTGAGTTTGTCATTTTCCTGAGACTGCTCCTATTTCTAAACGGCCATACATGATGTCCACAGAAGAACTAAAGGAACTTAATAAGCAATTAACGGAATTACAAGAGGCTGGGTACATTCGTCCGAGTTCCTCACCTTGGGGGAGCGTGAGTTCCATTTGTACAGAAGAAAGATGGATCGCAAGGGATGTGCGTGGATTATAGGACCCTTAATGATGTTAATGTGAAGAACAAGTATCTGTTACCCCGCATTAAGGATTTATTTGATTAGATGAGAGATGCTAGGGTATTCTCGAGGACTGATCTCCGATTGGGTTACCATCAAATCAAGATTAGGCCATTCGGCTTTCGCGACTCGATATGGTTTATATGAGTTCACGGTTATGTCATTTGAACTAACTAATGCACCAGCTTATTTTATGGATCTGAAGAATAAGGTGTTCATGATCTGGACAGATTCATCGTGGTTTTCATCGACGATATTTTTATTTATTCCAAGAGTGATAGTGATCATGAGGAACATCTGAGATTGGAGCTACAGAAGCTACGAGATAATCAAATCTACGCCAAGTACAGTAAATGCGAGTTCTGAATTGACGAGGTGCCATTCCTTGGACATATAATTTCTAATGTAGGGATATCAGTGGATCCTGCTAAAGTCAAGGAGATAGTGGCGTGGAGCATACCCACTATAGTTACGGAGGTCCGGAGTTTCTTGGGACTTGCAGGATACTATCGAAGATTTATTGAAGGATTTTCTAAGATCGCTAAGCCTATGACCTTGCTTCTGGAGAAGGGCAGAGAATTTAAGTGGGATGAGAAGTGCTAAGACAGCTTTGATCAATTAAAGAAGAGGTTGATGTCGCCACCAGTGTTGGTTATGCCAGATCTACAGAAGGGATTTGACATTTATTGTGATGCATGTGGCCAAGGCTTGGGATGTGTGCTCATGCAAGTGGGACATGTGATTGCCTATGCGTCTCATTAGTTGCGGAAACATGAATTGAACTACCCCACTCATGACTTAGAACTGACAGCCGTTGTGCATGCGCTTAAGATTTGGAGACATTATATCATGGGAACCAAATGTCAAGTGTACATGGATCATAAGAGTTTGAAGTATATTCACTCAGAAGGATCTCAACCTTAGGCAACACCGTTGGTTGGAGCTTATTAAGGATTATGATTTGGAGATTCACTATCACCCGGGCAAGGCGAATTTGGTTGCAGATGCCTTGAGTCGAAAGGAGCATGTTCATTCAGCTATTGTGGCCCAGCTACCCGATGAGATTGTTGAGGATTTCAGGAGACTTAACCCGGGGATAGTTGCTCACACTGAAGGAGTTACTATTGATGTGGAACCTACCTTGGAGCGAGAAATCCGCAAAGAACAGATTGGTGATGCTAAAATACAAGAGATTAAGGATCTGATTAGTGAAGGTCGAGGTCCAGAATTCACAGAAGGGTGAGCAAGGTATTGTATGGTTCAGGGACAAGATATGTGTCCCTGAGATTGATAGCCTTTGTGAGACTATTTTAAAGGAAACCCATGACTTGGATTATTCTATTCATCCTGGGAATACCAAGATGTATCAGGATTTGAAGCAGAAGTACTGGTGGTATGGACTAAAGAGAAATGTGGCTGCACATGTGGCTATGTGCGATGTGTGTCAAAGAGTTAAGGTCGAACACCAAAGACCAGTTGGACTATTATACCCATTAAAGGTACCCGAATGGAAGTGGGAAGAGATTGGTATAAACTTTATTACTGGATTGCCTCGCACCCCGAAAGGATATGATTCGATATGGGTGATGGTGGATAGACTGACCAAAGTGGCTCACTTCATTCCGGTCAAGACTACTTATAAAGGATCTCAATTGGTAGAGGTATATATGGCTCGGATTGTGCCTCTACACGGTGTACCGAAGAAGATCGTTTCGGATAGAGGATCATAGTTTACCTCTAGATTTTGGAAAAGTATTCATGAGAATATGGATACAAATTTGAAGTTTTGTTTGGCCTACCATCCTCAGATTGATGGACAGACTGAAAGGACTAATCAAGTATTCGAGGACATGTTGAGAGCTTGTGCCCTTCAGCATGGTAGTAGTTGGGACAAGAGTCTACCTTACGCTGAGTTCTCATATAATAATAGTTACCATGCCAGTCTGAAGATGTCACCGTTCGAGGCTCTATATGGCAGGAAGTGCAGAACTCTTCTATATTGGGACCAGACTGGAGAAAGGCAGTTCTTTGGACCTGAACGTATACAATAGGCAGAAGAACAAGTCCGTATAATTCAGAAGAACTTGAGGGTAGCTCAGACTAGGCAAAAGAGCTATGCTTATAATAGAAGAAGACTACTAGAGTTTGAGGAAGGTGATCATGTGTACCTCAAGGTGTCACCACTTCATGCAATGAGAAGATTTAAAGTCAAGGGCAAATTGTCCCCTCGCCTTATTGGACCATTTAGAGTTTTTAGGCGAGTTGGAGAGATGGCCTATCAACTCGAGCTACCTGATAATATATTTTATGTACATAATGTATTCCATGTGTCTTAACTTAAGAAGTGTCTTCGTGTCCCTGAGGAACAGTTACCAATGGAAGAGCTCAGTGTTCAGGGTGATTTGACTTACACGGAGTATCCGATCAAGATTCTTGACACTTTGACTCGAGTTACGAGGAATAAGGTGATAAAGATGTGCAAAGTACAATGGAGCCATCATGGAGAAGATGAAGCTACTTGGGAAAGAGAAGAAGAGCTTCACATAGATTTTCCCCATTTTTTTCCTAGTTCTTCCTAAATCTCGAGGACGAGATTCTTGTTAAGGGGGGGGGTAGGATTTGTAATACTTGATTTACAAGAGAGAATATAAAAGGGAGATTTTTTCCTTTATATGTGATTTCTCCATTTATCATCACATGTGAACACTTCATTAGAAAACAAATAATTAATAAAAATATATGCCACTAAATTATGCATCATGCTGAATTTTATTTGTTTGTGCATTCACTCCTGAAGATAATGATAAAGAAATAAAGTAGAGTTGAAACATGCATTAAACCTTAATTTGGAAATTGATATTTGGAGAAAAATAGGAAGGATACTACACAAAAATAAAGTAAATAAACATACAAATAATTAAAACCCTTCTATACCACTATGCCTATTTCTGTACATTAATTAGAATACAAGATTCACAGCACTGTTTGAATTCAAATTTGAATTTCAAACTAAAAAGGAAAAGCAAAACAGAAAAAAAAAGAAAAAGGAAAAAGGGATACCGTGCTTACCTAGGCCGATTTTACCTACGGGCGGCCCAACTACATTCGGCCACTTTCCCCATTCCCCATCGCGTGCGGCCCATCTCCTCCTACGCTGTCGCGCCTGCTCTCACCGACAGGGCGGGCCCGCGCGCCAGCCATGCTCTCGTGCTGGTGGGCCCACGTGCTGGGTCTTCGTCTTCCCAGAATCCGTGCGGGCTCGACAACCTCCACGGATTTCTAGCTGCATCGTGCCTTGACCGGATCCCTAGGATATAACTATGGCTGGACGCCGCCTTTCTCGTCGTGTCCAGAAAGTCTAATCGTACACCCTGCGGACGCCATGAGGATGAGTCGAGGGGGAGAGTGTGTCGAGGGATCGCCACCATGGATCTTCACCGAGGTGGCCGTTCGAAGCGTACTTGGGGACTCCAGGGGTTCGCGTGGGGTCACCGATGGATATCCGCTGCTCGTTCGGGCAAGTTGGGCGGTTGGTGGGGCGGAATTCCTCACCGGAGGGCGCCGCCGCCATGCGACCCGCATCGTGCCGTGACCGGGCCAGTCGTCGCGATAATTCGCAGTAAGAAATCCCTCATCTAGTTCACCAATGTCTCCTCTACGTGTACCACGCCTCGGATCCATGTTTAGGGCTAGGGTTCGTGGGATGGTGTGGCCTGGCCATGGCTTCCGCTACGCAGCAAATGTCGATGTCCTGGCGCCGCCGCCGTTGTGGGGGTGAATCGTGGGCCGTCAGATGGCGGCTGATCGGATAGGTTTAGATGTGGGGAATAGTTTAGTCTGGAGAGGTTGTGACCGTAGATCCACGGGCGGACGGCGCTAATGTGATCTGGTGGTAATTAAAGTTGAACCGTAGATTGCCGATCCTGCGGTTGCATGCGCGCGCTGATTTGAGGGGGTGTTTGATCTAATCCAAACCACTCGATTTAGATCAGGCTGCTCTGAATCCATCTTACCCCTTCGGCCTACCATAATCGCTAAAGAGTCCCTGTACTTTTAACAAAATAACCCGCAGTCCTACTGCCTGTCGTTCTAGGTCTGGGAAATCTTCTGGGTTAGCCCCTGGGCTTTTCTATAATAGTGCGCGCTGTCCAGTGATCCGTGGGAGTGATTAATGAATTACAAAAATGAGTTTTTAATATAAAAATAATTTCTAGAACTTGTTTAAATCCTAGAAAATTCATACTTAGTCCAAATTAATCTATTCCAGTTCCTATAATTATGTTTTAATATTGTTTGATACTTAGTGTCTCTATTTTGCCATGAAAATGGTAATAAAATTGATTTCTTAATTAATCTCGTATCAAATACATAAAACCTTAGGAAATTCATAACTCCTCCGTTTTAACTCCGATTTGATCAGTACAAGTTGCGTTTGTCTCGTATAAATATTTACTATGCAATAACAACATTTATTGAATTGTGTCTCATTCTTTTATAATTAGGTCTTTATTTAACTTATGTTGGTTAGTCTTGTTAATTGCTTACCATTATAATCTACTAGAATATGATCTATGGTCAATTTATAATTTAGATTAAAGTTGAATTAGTTAGTACTTTAGTTATCTTTTCTCTGGAATTATAAAATAAACTTAGAACTTGGTGTTAATCATTTAATCACATCGTAACTTGATGACCACGACTTCGATCTTAGTAGTTCTCGATCCCATGATCTTGTAGCTTCGCGTAGATCATTATTATTCAATTTGTTCATATGTTTGGTGTGATGTTAATTTTATCTATACCATGTTTGTTTGTATTGCTACGACTAGCGTGAGGTCACGATGATCCGAAGAATCACCCTGGTAACTAGAATCTCAAGTGCCAGGCAAGTTGTGCCCTTGATCCACTTTTGTTACCCAATAATATTCTTTATTATCACTATTCGATGCATAGGTTTAATTTTGATGGGACCCAATAGGTCACCCTAAATTGTTTATCCATTTTACCTTGTTATCCCTGAATCACTTGGGTAGTTTTGCTATTGCTTTACATGGTTTTGGGTTAACATTTCATTATATCCATGTTCCAAATATTTTGTTATTCTATTTATGTTCATGTCAAGATCATTAATGTTAATTGGAACATGGAGCTTAACTTGAGAAACACGTGCCACCACAAGGGAGGAATGGGACCCCTTGGCTAACTAATTAGGAAAGCTAGTGGAAGACTACCTTACCCGAAAGGGGCAAGGGCGATAGGGGAGTTGCATGCAAGGAGGTTCTCGGGTTGATTTTGTTGTGATGGCGGTCAGACGGGGGATTCTTGCAAGTGCTCTTCCCATAAACTGTAGCAGGTTCTCGGAAGCTAGTGGAACTTTGTAAAGGCCTCGTAGTGGATCCCTAGCCATTCACCTCGGTAGTGTCTAAGGGTCTAGCAAGCCCTGGTGACATGGGAAACACGACTTGTGGGTAAAGGGTACAACCTCTGCAGAGTGTAAAATTGGTATACTAGCCGAGCTCACGGTCAAGAGCAGCTCAGGACTCTCGCATGATTAATTTATGAAACTTAAACTCAATTTGTCATATGCATTGCATGGGATTTGTTATTAATTTTGTTCTATTACTATTTATTATGGTTTGGTATTTACTTACACTTAGTAATTGCTAATAAAATTTTGACCAACTTTAAAAGCAATGCTCAGCTTTAACCATTCTCTTTGGTAAGCCTTACACTTTACATGATCTCCCACCTTTAGTGAGTTTATGTCACATTATTCCCCATAACTTGTTGAGCGATGAACATGTGTGAGCTCACCCTTGCTGTCTCACACCCCCCACAGGTCAAGAACAGGTACCACTGGATGAGGCGCATGCTGGATGTTGCGCTATGTTCGTGAGTGGTCTAGGTCGTCGTCTCCTAGTTGACTTTGTGGCGCCAAAGATGGATTTTAGATCCTGTTATATTTATCTTTTATTTTGTAAGTCTTCCGCTATGTAATAAGTACTCTGATTATATTGTCACATTTATCTCTATACACTCTGTTATTATATATGTTGTCTTCTTTGGCGCATGTATGAGATGCACCCGGCTTTGTCCCTTAAATCCTGGTGTGACAGGGTCCCGGTTCTGCAGTGTCTGCCCAGACAATACAAGCACTGGAGGATTCAGATTAAAGGCACAGGGAGCACTAGTAGGACATGGGGAACACGATGCTTCTAAGAATCGGCATCGGTCCAACAGAGTTTTAGTGGGTTGACACCAGAGCAGTTCATGTGGCATCAACTCGTGTTCCAACCAAACTATGACCGTAAAGACCAAACAGATTCCCACCAGCCTATAAGAACACTAGAACATTGATTCTTATGTGCTGAGCCATACCATAATCGCCTGGCCACGTGAGGTTGATGCGTCGGCGACGTGGTCACTAGACACGTTGAGTGATTTCCAAAGGAATTGGGCGCGTCTAGGGTATAGTTTGGGGAAAGCAAAGCAACAGAACTACGTTGAAGCTACACACTGTGGTTAATGACAGAGGTAAGGATCTCTCCATTGCTCTTGCCTCCTCCCCCCGATTACTCTTAAATAGGCAGTGAATAGATCAAGGGATGGCTTTGTTCTTGGAATCACAGCAAGGGTAACTTTAAGCATGCCAGGGAGTGCATGGGTGTGTAGGCGTGGCTCAACCCTAAAGACCCACGCATATTCCCAGAGTACAGCAAGGCAACGGTGAAATTATCCTCGACAAGGGGGGTGGGTAGAGATAAGATGGCACCGTAGTAGATATTTCAAACTGGTGATATTTCAATGATGGTCACATTTCTGAACATCCCTGCCCTCTTCTCATCTCTATCTTCTCTCTATTCCAAAGTAAGACACGGCAAGGAAAAAAAGATCAGGGATAGATATTTCTGCACTTTTGAATCTACACCTCTTGACTGATCCTCCCTCCTTCAGTCAACCTTTTCTCCTTATTTTGATTAAGAATAGGTCAGTCACCATTAACAGAACTTGTTCACTAATCAAGGGTCTGCAAAGTTACTATAGGTTTCTTGGACCCAAACCTCATAGATTACAAGTTATGGTACCCAAAAATCAGCTACAACACACCAGTACCATTTCAACTTTCTGAACTCTAATCTTCAGTCTTCAGCTGATTCCTCCCTTTTCGACAGAGACAATTTGGGCGCCCTTATCTTCTAAATCTGTATGATGTCAAGCTAGGGTCTCTTAATAAAATTTTCTCATGAATACTAACTCTCTAACTTTGCTTTAACCATTTTGGCACCAAGTCACACAGAATAGCTTCTACAAGGCCTCAAAGTTGATCAGATAGGCAGAAATTCAGAATAGGTCTGCCTGATCGCCAGTCAGAATCCACCAGCCTAACGGCCCGACTTTGAGCATCATTTCCCTTAATTTTTGCACAGGATCAAGCCTACTTGTCTTAAGAACACTTAATCACCTTCTGATGGTCTCTATTTTGTCTACACAACTCACAACCTTAAACCCCCTAGATTGGTCCCAAAAGGACTTCAAACCTAGCTCGACATACTGTATTACATGTTTTCAGACTACTGTTCCCTATCTGAAATTTCAGAATTCTGCTAGCTCTGTTTTGGGGTGTGTTTTTCATCAGATTTCATAGGGTTTTAGGGTTAGGTTTCTTAATTGAACTTATACCCCTATAGTAGCTCTACAAGTTTGATGTATTGACTTAGGGCAAAATCCTCATGAATCAAGAACTACAAGGCTCCAAAGTTGACCCAATTTCACTGAAATTTAGACTTAGCCACATAGTACTCATAGGGCCTTTTTGCAAATAAGTCCAAATTACTCCACACTACTTGAAAATCTCCCCATGTAAAAGTTGCTTGGTTTTTGATGTTCTACCACTTTGATAGTTACATTTTGGTCCAAAAGCGTATAGAATTTGAATTCACCCCCTAGGGTACAAATTAGGGTTTTCTAGGGTCTCTTTTAGGGTTTTGAGCACTCAAATCCATCAACCTTGATCTCTTATGAATATTTCCAATGTCTTTTGAGGTATTACTCATCTTGGCTTCACTTTCACCCATAGGCCCTAATCCTAGGGTTGAGTACCCTACCCTAGGGTTAAGAACACTTCAAAGCACCCCATCACATTTGTTTTGAAATTTTACCTAGTGGATGCATTCTAGGTGTAACAAACAACATCAAATGTCAATGCATATGATGTCATACTCAAGTTTTAGTGCCAGTAACACCAGGGGTGTTACATCCTTCCCCCCATAAAAGAATCTCGTCCCAAGATTTAAGGTCCTAGGGTAAGTAGTGGAAAAGGAAACACGTCACATCTTTATTTCCTTATTTGTCTTACAGAGCAGGGGGTGGTATGGGGTTTACTCCAACTTTATAGTTGGATACACAAATTTTACAAGTTACCTGAAGCTAAAAACCTAGGAAAATTTTTCTCCAAGAAATCTTTAGTCTCCCAGGTAGCTTCATCTTCAGTATGCTGGTTCCATTATACCTTATAGAACTTGAGGGTCCTTTTTCAGGTGATTCTGTCCTTCTAATCTAAAACTTGAATGGGATGTTCTGAATAAGTCAAATATGGTTCCAAAGCAACATCCACCACATCGATGGTTCGATCAGGAATCTGAAGGCACTTCTTTAATTGAGATACATGGAACACGTTATGTACCGCAGATAATGATTCAGGCAGTTGAAGTCTGTACGCCACTGGTCCGCATTATTCAAGAATGGGAAATAGGCCAATGTATCTGAGTGCCAACTTTCCTTTTACCCTGAATCGGTTAACACCCTTCATTGGTGATACATTTAGGTATACATGATCCTTGACTTGAAAGAACAAAGGTCGGTGTCGTTTATTCGCATAATTTTTCTGTCGAGCTTGAGCCTTTTTCAAGTGGTGTCTTATCCGTTGAACTTTTCCTCTGTTTCTTTGACTAAGTCAGGCCTAAAATACCACCGTTCTCTAGGTTCTGACCAATTTAAGGGTGTTCGGCATCATCGCCCGTACAGTGCTTCAAACGGTGCCATCTTAATGCTACTTGTTGGGGGTCTTCGTCCTCCGAAGGTCCTCAAAAACATGATTTGACAATGTTTTCCAAGTGGATTATGTGAACAGGTATCTTCGTACTCAGAATTATGAACATAAAGCACGGTCAGGACGAAGCCTGAGCCAGACGAAGGACGAGCTGATTACCAAGTTCTACGAAGGACGGTGCACAGCCGAAGCTGTGTGCAGGGAAGCTTCGTCGCGATATCGGAAAGGGGAACCGACTTAAAGATGAAAAGACTTCGGGGGCCTCGACAGATTTTCATAAGCCGTTAACAAATGTAATGGACATGGATGTAATTTTATGTGGGCTGCGTCCCGCGTCTATAAATAGATGAACAGTACTCCCGTACTGTTCACGCGGACTTGGCATTGACATTTTGCGTCACGCTTGTACTTTTCACCTTCTCTCAAGACCGAAGGTACATTAGTAATTTGTAATCATTTCTATTTCTCTGTGTTAATAAAATAGAAATGATTCTTTAATTTACATTTCATGTTCTGTATGAATCCTTCGTTATTACTTGTTATATTTACGAAGGTATGTCTCTTGTGACCTTCGTCCGGAACTCATTATTCCCGAAGGGGAATAATGTTTGATAGGACGAAGGACCTTATCATTTAACACTTTCTATGTTGCCTTGTTCTTAAAACCGAAGCATTTGAGAACAAGTCACCAACATTGGCGCCCACCTCCGGTGAACTCACTTCCACTTCGAGTTTTTCTGAACACCTTCGGAAGCTATAGACCTTCGCTATGGCGCCGAAGAAAGCTTCAGCGGCTGGGGTAGGAGCGCTACAACCGCTAGACCACAACCAGGAGCCCGTCTCTCTTCGGGAGGCCCGAAGCCAGAAGAGAAAGGCCGTCAGCCCGACGCTCGAGGAAGAAGAGCTAGACCAAGAAATCAGGGATATGGAGATACTACATCAACAAGTGCAGAGGAAGAAGGAGAAGATGGCCCGCCTAGCTGAGTTGCAGAGGCAAATAGACGAAGCCTCTGAGGAAGTTCGCCATCTTACTCACGATGAGCAGAACAGAAGGCCTCATCAGAAAGACCTTCATCAGGAGGGCTTCGTCAACGAAGATGACTGGTATGACAATTTCCATCAGGGAAATTTTGTTTTTGATGATGCTTCTCCTCTGTCCGCTGAGCTGCAGGCTACACCTTGGCCTCCATCCTATAAGCCACCCCAGCTTCCCATGTTTGACGGCCACTCCGACCCGAAGCAATTCTTGATGAGCTACGAAGCAACAGTGTCTTCGTACGGGGGCAATGCTGCAGTCATGGCGAAGTCTTTCGTTATGGCCGTCAGGAATGTTGCTCAGACCTGGTATTCCTCCCTTCGGCCAGGAACGATCACTTCATGGCAGAAGCTGAAGGATATGTTACTGACCAGCTTCCAAGGATTTCAGACGAAGCCGGTCACAGCTCAAGCCCTGTTCCAGTGTATTCAGGATCATGAAGAATACCTTCAGGCGTATGTCCGAAGGTTCTTACGATTGAGGGCGCAGGCACCAACGGTGCCCAATGAAATTGTTATCGAAGCCATGATTAAGAGGCTTCGTCCTGGACCTGCAGCTCAATACTTTGCTCGGAAGCCTCCTCAGACCTTGGAGAAACTGCTCCAAAAGATGGATGAGTACATTCGTGCTGACAATGACTTTCGCCAAAGAAGGGAGGAAGCCTTCAGATTTTCTGAAATGACCAGGGGCTTCGGAGGAAGATACTACCCGAGGCATGTCCGGTCCATCCACAACACTCAGAATGATGATAAGGGGAGTCAGCAGAACAGACCGCAGTGCTCCTCACAGGCTTCGGGGCAACAACAAACTTCCTTCCGGCCACCAGCTCCAAGAGGCAGAGGCGCCAGGGGCTTCGGCGGAAGATTCGGAGATCAGCCAAGGAGACTGTTTTGCTTGTTCTGTGGAGAAGGCAAGGGCCATACCACTAGGACGTGCCATATTACAATCCAGAAGCAAAAGGAAATTGCCGAAGCTGCATCTCAACAAGCTCAGCCGAAGCAGGTCATGCATACTGCTTCGTATCATCCGCCTTACATCCCACAATACATAGACAACCACCCTGCAGCTTCTGTAGCTTCGGCAAGTCAACCTCAAGCTTCCTGGCAACAGCCTCCGCCCCCACCTCCATTGCAACAGGGTCAACAGCCAGAAGGGAGTCAATACGCTCCACATCAAAGGGACTTCAGAGAACAATCCGAAGCTCGCACAGTCAACAGCACTGTGCCAGAGTCCAAGCACATTTATTGACACATATCCTACCTTTGATAGCAGTCTTTTCTATTCAGTTTTATTTTCTGTGAAGCAAAAAACATTGATACTTTTCATGTAATAATTTCGTTGTTTCCCACGAGGAAAATCTATTTGCTCCACAAGCTTAAGTTGCTGAAGCTTAAACCTTTTTCCGTTAACAAGGAGGACCTTCGAATTAAGAATCCTTCGGAGTAACAGAAAGTCGTTCTAAGGAACGCAGAGTAAGTTCATGGAGTCACAAAAAGCCGTTCCAAAGGGAGCGCAGTGTATGTTTTCTGCTCAAAAGTCGTTCCTAAAGGAATGCAGAGCCTACAGCGAAAAGTCAACGCTGATACCGCCTAAGTAAAAGGCGAAGAAGCTCCTAAGGGAGGCTTACAGCGAAAAGTCAACGCTGAAACCGTCTAAGTAAAAGACGAAGAAGCTCCAAAGACGTTCCTAAGGGAATGCAGAGCTTACGAATATATTTTATGTGTATCTTCGGAACAAATGTCACATGCATAACATAACATCATCACATCATTTTGCATAGCATAAGCATCATACATCATATTGCATTTGGCAAGAGAAGGGGATACTCTCAATCTTCGAAAGGATGCTTTGAGAAAGTAACATCGAAATTGTATAGCTTCGGAATACAGCTTCGGTGAATATTTTTACGAAACATGGGCGAGCTTTATCAGATCAATATCGAAATTGTATAGCTTCGGAGTATAGCTTCGGAGAATGTTTTCACGAAGCATGGATGTGATTCATCAGAATAATTTTAACGAAGAATGTCTTCTTCACGAAGCATGAAAAGAAGGGAAGGTGTTTTTTCGCCGAAGGCTCAAAAATGGTATGTATTTAAAGTTTCATGCATCGTAAAGAATTCAATAATGAAAAGAGACTTGTATATTACATTCAAATGTACAAAGTGTTACATAGATTACACTTTAAATGTTTTTTCCAAATAGCATCTAATCTTCTCTCAATACTGCTTCGGCGGCCTCATTTAGAAGTTGGTCAACAACTTTGTCCATGATAGTTTCGGCCATTTGTTTAATTTCTTCATCCCCTTTTGTGTGGGGGTCGGCAGTCGATCCAGCAGTTTCTGAGGGAACAGAACATTTCTTCATTACTTTTACAAACCTTGAGCAAAGTTTGAAATAAAAATTACAACACAATAAGAGCGACTAATTGATACCTAATTGCCTTTCGGGCTCTGAACTTTTTTCGACAGCTTCTGCCACTTTCCTAGCATCATGGATGCCTTTTTCGCTCCTTTGGATGATTTCTTGCGCCATTCCTCGGCCGCCGTCGTTCCAGATATCAGTAAAAAATTTGCCACCAACCACGCTTGCTTCGGCCGAGGGGTCCTTGATGTCTTCGGAAGATAAGGCAGCTTCGGACTGAGCTAAAAATTTTACATGCTCGCAACCTTTCTTCTCTAAGACAGAAGCAATTCCTCTGGCGCCTGAAAAAGCGCAGATGTCGCCGCGGCTGCTCAGGATCTCCTCGAAGGCCTCTGCTTCGTGACTAATCCATTCCAGTGGACCTTCGGGATTCCCTCGAGAGAAATTTTCTTCGCTGGAGAAGGCGCCCACGCTGGCGAAGCTGGTTTTAATTTTATTCACGCATTCTACAGATTTAACATAACAGTTTCTCTGAGAAGCACGAAGCTCTTTAACACTTGACTCCAATTTGCT
The DNA here is from genome assembly GCA_029449295.1 of Zea luxurians. Taxonomy (NCBI): domain Eukaryota; kingdom Viridiplantae; phylum Streptophyta; class Magnoliopsida; order Poales; family Poaceae; genus Zea; species Zea luxurians. Next base: position 514,220 of record JAOPSE010000409.1, on the reverse strand, counting down.
GACCATAAAATCACTGAGTTCTCGTTTTGTTTCTTCGAGCACGCGTTCCTCTTTAGCTCTAGCCAGCTGTTTTTGAAGATCTTTAATTTCACGTCTTTGGGCTTCGGCCTGGGTTTTTGAAGCAGCTTCGTCTTTCTTTACTTTTTCTACCAGTGTAAGCAGAATCTTATCCTTTTCCAGTGCTTCGTTTCTTAACTTGATAACTTCGGAGCGTAAATTGTTAAACGCAATGTCATAGCTTTCATCTTCGGCGTTTTTTTGGGCTCTTAATGCGTTGCTTAGAATCAAGCCCTATACGAAAGAGAATCCATATAAGAATAAAGGAATGAATCACGTATTAAAAAAGGTTTTTTCAAACACTTAATTTCCATACCTTTAGGCTATTATATGCAAGACTGTCTGCGAGATCCTCTTTCGTCATGGCGCATAATCCAGCTTCGAGTTTCGGGAATCCCATGCTTCTAGCCATTTCCCGGCACACAAATAGTTCCTTATTGTCTGGGAGACAGTACAGGAAATCATCTTCGTTTGTTCCATTGAATACTACTGCCCCCTTCGGATACTTCAACTCTCTAGCATAGTGATTCGCTTCATAGATTTCTTCTTCAGACAGTTTCTTCCCCGAAGCATGTCGCACGATGTAATCGTGTATGCTGGAGGGAGCTTCGGGGGCGGCAGTGTCAGTTTCTTCAACCAAAGTTGGTTCTGATATTTTCTCGGATTGTTCCTTGGCGGGCTCTGAAGGCCCAGCTCCAGCTTCAGCTTCAGCTTCGGCTTCAGCTTGTTGTTTCGAAGCTTCAGTAGATGCTTCGGCGAGTTCAACGGACTCCTTCGTGGTTGTGCTTGAAGACTTAATCGTCTCCAAGACATCCAAAACGTTCACCATTCTTTTTCTTCTTGGTGTCACTGATGGGCCCTTTTGATTTTTTGTTGATTCAACATTTGCTGAAGGACTTAAGATTTCTGATGTTTTTTGCCCTTCGATCTTCGGTTTTTCTACTGCTGAAGGCGCTTCGGCTTTCTCTACTATCTTCGGCGCTGGAGCCGGTTCTGTAGCTTCAGGGGCCAAAGAAATTTCACCAATAAATTCTGGCACTGTGGCCGGCTCAATAAAACGTGTCCGGTGGGTGAGCACCTTTATCTTTTTCCTTTGAGGCGCTGGCTCACTAGTGACACTTGTGGTAGCTTCTATCGCAGGAGAAGCATTTTTCCTTTTGCGACCTAGTACCGGATAGTGGTAGTCAGGGTACATAAACCCGACTGCGTCAAACACACGGTTGAGCCTTTTCTTCTTTCGGCCTCCGAAGGCTGCTGATAGCGCAGTATTTTCGGCCTTCGAATATGCCCCAAGTAGTTCATCACTTAATGTTTCAATGCTTTTCAGCCAGTCATCATCAGGTTCAACAAATTTATCTGCATATTTGAATGTGTATTTCAGTCTGACCAGTCCGCCTTCGTCGGACTCTTTAATGGTCTCCTTCGGCATTTCCCACTTTTCTGCAAGTGGCCATACCCTGAAGGCAATGTGCTCTTGGACCAAGTCCCTTGTCCCAATGAAAGAGCAGACTATGCCGAAGGCTCTTTGGCATTCCTCGGCTGCTTCGTCCAATTCAACCTTCGGCCTTCGTAGTCCGAAGCGTTGCCAGATGGGGCGCATAATGATACTCTTGATATTTTCTTGCGCTGTTAAGTCATTCTTTACGTAGAACCATTCAGTCATCCAGGCTCCGGGCCATCTCTTCCGAAAGGTTGGCACAGGGCGGCTTGACCCGGAGCGGGCACCGAAGCTGTAGCACCCAAAATTATTGTGATATTGTTCTTTTCCCCACGGCTTTGTCTCATATAACAATTCATGAATGTTGCAAAAACTTTCAGCATTTGGTTTTAAACATTGGCTTCTTGCAGCCCAGACAAACATCCCCATTCTTATGATAGCTTCGGGAGTAAGTTGATGAAGGTAGACTTGAAATGTTTTCAGTACCTCAACAACGAAGTTGCTCAGGGGGAATCGAAGCCCAGCCTTGAGAAAGCTTCGGAAGACTACAACTTCATCTTCTTCCGGGGTGGGAGAAGTCTTTTCTCCAGCGTCAGCCCTCACAATAGATATATCTCGAAAATACCGCCCCCTCATATTATCAATATGATTCTGCTTGATAGTGGTCTTCCCGAAAACCGTGTGACTTGGCCGCCATGGTCGATCTTCGGCCTCTTCTCCACCACTTTCTACATCATAGCTGTCGCTGTCATCAGTATCTTCGGATAAACCTTCGAGAATCTCATTGGTGATTTTCTCTGTATTGGTCTCCGCCATCGCAATCAGGAAACCCAGATTCTTCTCTTCCTCGAGACTCAGTTTCGTATCAGCAGGAATCTTCTTACCTTCAGACATCTTCAGATACGCTAAAAAACTGCTCTCGAGGCCGAAGCTTCAAAATCAAAAAGACTAGCAAATCTTAAAGCACAAGAGCTAAAAATTTAGTGGACCGAAGCAGATGGCAAGTGTGCGTACCAAATGAGTTCGCGATGTGATCTTATTTATACGCCCAGGGCGCTAAAAATTGAAAGACCCCGCTTGTCAGTGAATGTTGCTATTCTAGCAAAGGGAAGGTGTTTTTTCGGACCTTCGGCTCAAGGCCTTCGTCCATATCGCAATCTGAATTTATTATTAACAAATTAATATTGCGAGGGGCTACTGTTGGGGGTCTTCGTCCTCCGAAGGTCCTCAAAAACATGATTTGACAATGTTTTCCAAGTGGATTATGTGAACAGGTATCTTCGGACTCAGAATTATGAACATAAAGCACGGTCAGGACGAAGCCTGAGCCAGACGAAGGACGAGCTGATTACCAAGTTCTACGAAGGACGGTGCACAGCCGAAGCTGTGTGCAGGGAAGCTTCGTCGCGATATCGGAAAGGGGAACCGACTTAAAGATGAAAAGACTTCGGGGGCCTCGACAGATTTTCATAAGCCGTTAACAAATGTAATGGACATGGATGTAATTTTACGTGGGCTGCGTCCCGCGTCTATAAATAGATGAACAGTACTCTCGTACTGTTCACGCGGACTTGGCATTGACATTTTGCGTCACGCTTGTACTTTTCACCTTCTCTCAAGACCGAAGGTACATTAGTAATTTGTAATCATTTCTATTTCTCTGTGTTAATAAAATAGAAATGATTCTTTAATTTACATTTCATGTTCTGTATGAATCCTTCGTTATTACTTGTTATATTTACGAAGGTATGTCTCTTGTGACCTTCGTCCGGAACTCATTATTCCCGAAGGGGAATAATGTTTGATAGGACGAAGGACCTTATCATTTAACACTTTCTATGTTGCCTTGTTCTTAAAACCGAAGCATTTGAGAACAAGTCACCAACACTACTATTATAAGAAAATTCTGCCAATGGCAAATAGTCATCCCATTTCTGTGGGAATTCTAGGACACATGCCCATAGCATATCTTCAAGTATCTGATTTACTCTCTCAGTTTGTCCACTTGTTTGAGGATGATATGCCGAACTATGGAGCAACTTAGTACCCAAGGACTTGTGTAGCTCTTCCCAAAACTTGGATACAAATTGCGGTCCCTGATCCAACACTATTGTTTTTGGAATTCCGTGCAGACTGAGAATACGAGCAACATATATTTGGGCATAAGTAATGACCGGGTAATATGTCTTGACTGGTAGAAAATGGGCTATCTTTGTAAGCCGATCAGTTATGACCCAGGTGGAGTCAAAACCTTTAGCTGTCCTGGGTAATCCCACAATGAAGTCCATACTAATATCCTCCCATTTTTAGGTTGGGATGGACAAGGATTGTAATGGTCTAGCGGTCTTCATATGCACTGCCTTGACACGTCTGCAGGTGTCACATCTGGCCACATACTGTGCAATTTCAATTTTCATTTTTGTCCACCAATAATGTTGCTTTAAGTCTTGATACATCTTAGTACTCCCCGGATGAATGGAATATCGACTAAGATGAGCTTCGTCCAGAATTTGTTGGCGAACTTCAGCATCTTTTGGCACAACTATGCGATCTTTAAACCATATTATTCCTTGGTCATCTTTTCTGAAGCACTTTGCTTTGACGGCTTCCATTTTCTCATGAATATGCTTCATACCCTGGTTGGCTCTTTGGGCATCAATAATTCTTTGTAGAAGGATTGACTCAAGCTTCAACTGTGTCAAAACACCATGTTGTATCATACCCAAGTTTAACTTTTCCATTTCTTGACATAGGGTGGTGTCAGATGTCCCTACTATAAGACAATGACAGGAAGCTTTGCGACTCAATGCATCTGCCACCACATTGGCCTTTCCTGGGTGATAATGGATCTCCATGTTATAATCTTTAATTAGCTCAAGCCATCTCCTTTGTCTCATATTCAGTTTTGACTGGGTAAAAATATATTTCAGACTTTTGTGATCCGTAAACATATGACAGACATTTCCCAGTAGATAGTGACGCCATATTTTAAGGGCATGAACCACCGTAACTAATTCCAAATCATGATTTGGATAGTGCTCCTCATGCCAGCGTAATTGTCGTGAAGCGTAAGCTATGACTCGGCCCTCTTGCATTAGAACACATCCGAGTCCACTGCCTGATACGTCACAATACACATCAAAAGGCTTTTCAATATCCTGTTGAGCCAACACCGGGGCAGTTGTTAACAACACCTTCAGCTACTCGAACGCTTCATTGCATTTTGAGGACCAATCAAACTTTGTATCATTCTTCAATAAACCCGTAATAGGTTTAACAATCTTGGAGAAATCCAGAATGAATCTGCGGTAATATCTATCTAGTCCAAGGAAACTTCGTACTTGATGTACTGTACTTGGTGAGTTCCATTATAAAATATCCTATCTCACGGAAGATCGGGTCGCATCTACTATCAATTGGTATCAGATTTCCAGGTTGCCTGTGAGGTATAATCCTACCTTTATATTAGTTTTGTTTTGTCCCATAGTCCACAAAAAAGCCAAAAAAATTACGATCAGTTTATTCCGATCTAAAACCATCGCCTTAGCCTTTGTACAATTCAGTTTTAGAGTCCGCAGTTCTGAGTTCGTGTTCTAGTTGAGTTCGGTTGCTGGATTAGATTTGTTTTGGTTCAGTTTGATTCTGTCCATCCGCTTCCATCCTACAAAACTGACCATATCTACAAAATAGATCCTATCTCTAAAACCGACCCTATCCACAAAACAAATCTTATCTCTAAAACCGACTCTATCCACAAAATAGATCCTATCTCTACAACCGACCCTATCCACAAAACAAATCTTATCTCTAAAACCGATACTATCCACAAAATAGATCCTATCTCTACAACCGACCCTATCCGCAAAATAGATCCTATCTCTAAAACCGACCCTGTGCTCCATAGCTGCCGCTTCGGTTCCTGCCGATTTGTGCCTTTGAAAACCATAACTTGATGTACCTTCAATAAAACGGGTATAACTTTTCGCTCGGTGCTCTGTTTGAGCTCAATTTTTTACAGCAGATTCCTGACTCCATTCTGAGGTGACCCAAACTCGCCTTTGGCCTCTTTGGTTTGGTCAAAAAATTCAAAAAAATCGGGAAGATAATTAAAATAATTGTTTAAGTGTTTTCAGGAATTTCAGAGATCCTTTGTGAATTTCTCTAGGCCACAATACAACTCTGTTTCAAGTGAAATTTTGTGTGCTTCCATCCTTTGTAATTTTGGATCAGTAATAAAAAATTCAGAATATTTCGAGCTCTTTTGCTGCTACTCCTTTGGAAACGCGCCTTTGATTTCTACTAGTGCTGAAAAATCTGCTCTATTTACGGAACTGCCATTTCTACTAGATACTTGTACCTCCTTTCTTGTGCTTTGGTCTAACTGTTCTATTACATTTTCTAGGCCAGCAACCAGAACGAGTACTTGGAACACTTACTCAGCATTGCTATCTGTTACTGACTTGTGTGCCACATATATATATTTAGTCAGCCTTCCTAGAACTCCAGCTTTCTCTCGAGCAGAATAGGTACTCCTTTGTAATCACTACCACGCTCGTTGGACAGTCACATCAGTCACCGTTTGCCACCTGCAGTGCTAGTAAGAACGTTGTAAGAGCGGGGTAAGATGCTTCATAATTTGTATTCCACCACCTCCACCACCACCCTAAGAGATAGTTGTAGGGTTCACATTGTTTGTTGCCTTTTGTCTCTGTCTTGTGCTAACAATGACAGGACCAAATAATCAAATGGACAAGGACAAGGGGCCTAAGCTTAACAACGATGAGTGTGTCTCTCAGATGGAATTGAAGGAAATGATGCGCGCGATGACTGAAGCTTTTAAAAAATACCAGGACTCTGCGGCGACATCCTATGAGCAGCTTGATCGACGAGTTGATGAACTTGTTACAGACATGGATGTACTGGAGGCTTGTCCCCCACCACCAACTCCATCCCCAGCTCACTCTCCTGTGGACGACGACGACGACGATGTGTATGCACCACTGCGACAACGCCCGCACGTAATCGACAAGGTATGGGAGGTAATGGTAGACGTCGTCATCATAATCCTGAACCAGACTATGATCCATTTGCTAAGATTAAGTTCTCTATTCCACCATTCATGGGTTCTTATGATGTTGAAGCTTACTTAGACTAGGAGATGACGGTAGAACAAAAATTTAATTCCCATCTTGTTCCTGAGCAGCATAGGGTTAGACAAGCCACTAGTGAATTTAGAGATTTTGCTATCATTTGGTGGGATGAACTTGTTAACACACGTGCTGCACCACAAACATGGAATGCGTTAAAAGAGGAGATGCGAGCTCGCTTTGTTCCCCCTTCTTATAGACGTGATCTTCGAAAAAAATTGCAATGCTTAGATCAGGGAGACATGCCAGTACAGGAATACTACCAAGAGCTTTAGAAAGGTATGCTACGATGTGGGGTAGTTGAGGATCCGGAGGATCAAATGGTTAGGTTTTATGGGGGATTGAGGAGGGAGATTCAGGATATTGTTGATTATAAAGAATATCATTCTATACAACGCTTGTTCCATCTTTCTATGTTGGCAGAAAAATAATTGCAGGGTCATCAACAGCGGAGGAGCAGCACTTTCGCGCCACACCAGCCACCGGCGCCAGCCAAGGCGTCATCCTCTTCGGGCGTACGGACGTCCACATCTTCCTCCACCAGCAGCACACGCAGCACTGCACCTTCGGCATCATAGGAACACGACAACAGCAAGTCCTTGGTTCCTTCGGGTGTTGCAGCAAAACCTTCTACGACCACCTCTTCCACAGGCCGCTCCTCCGACATCAAGTGCCACCGCTGCCAGGGACTTGGCCATATTCAGCGAGATTTCCCCAGCAAACGGGCATACATTGCTACTGGTGATGGTGGGTATGTTAGTGCTTCTGATGTTGAAGATGAAGATACTGTTGGAGCTAACATTGCAGAGAGTTATGATGGTGATGAAGAGGTTCTTGGTACAACAGCGACCGAGACCTATAAGGCCTTGATTATGCAACGAGCTTTGAGTGCCATGGCTAGTGACGACGACAACAGACAGCGCCACAACCTCTTCAACATGTTCCTCATCGTCAAGGACTGCCGTGTACATACCATCATTGACGGTGGTAGCTGCAACAACTTTGTGAACGTTGAGTTGGTCAAGAAGCTTGGCTTGACCACACGAGAGCATCCCCACCCTTATCACATTCAATGGTTTAACAACAGCGATAAGTTCAAGGTAACAAAAACAGCAAGGGTGCATTTTTCTATTGGCTCTTACCATGACTTTGTTGATTTCGATGTGGTGAGTATGGATGCTTGCTCTCTTTTACTGGGACGTCCTTGGGAGTTTGATACTGATGCTATTCACCATGGTAGATCTAATAAATATACTTTCATGCATAAGGGAAAGAAAATTGTGTTGCTTCCTATGACTCCCACTGAAATGGTCCACTTAGAACATGAGAAAAAGATTAATGCTAAGCAAAAAGGTGTTTTGAACTCTAAAAATCAGCAACCTATTAAGTTAAAAACTCCTACTTTGCTAGCCACTAAATCTGATCTTGATGAGTTACATGCCTCTATTGGACTTTGCTATGCCTTAGTGTGCAAAAATGTTTTCTATTCCATTGATGATACATCTATTTCTTTGCCACCGGCTATTTCTAACCTTTTGCAAGAGTATATGGATGTGTTTCCCTCTGAGATACCCCCTGGATTACCACCTGAGTTGCCTCCAGATTTTCGGGTTAGTTCCACCTTTAACATTTCAAATTTGAAGCCATATATGGGTGATGAAGATGAGATCGAGTCAAGGACAACTCCAATTCAAGAGGAGGATGATGATGAGGACATCACTTCTATACATACAATGAATGGACCGATAACACGATCTCGTGCACGACAGCTAAATCTCCAGGTACGTTCTACCCTAGTCAATTGTGTTTCAGAGCTTACGCTTGGGGCCATGGATGTTTTGATGATTAAGTACCTTAGAGAGGACCAGCAAGGACTTGGGAAAGGCCAAGGTGTTGAGGAGGAGCAGCAAGGGCGTCCACAACAGGAAAGAGACCAAGTCCGAGTCGGTTGTGACTCCATCTCGGGTTCCAGGACCAGTCTGCACTAAAATGGACGCCCAAGATGCATCCGGACTCTGATTGCGACGGACTGGATATGGTTGGAAAGGTAACGAGATTATCTAACCAACTCAACTGGTTTCACCCTAAAATTCATCCGGAGTCAATGGGAATCGTCAAAACAATTCAGCGTTCAGATTCCGTTTTGGTGCTGCGACACCGTCTGTTGGGCCGTTGGGCCGTGTATCGTGTCGAAGCCCATTAGGGGCGAGTCCAGCGGTCACGCACGCCCTAATACTCTATTTATTCAGCAACCACCGCCACATTTAGGTTTGGGTTTTGCTTAGATCAATTCTGTCATCGAACAATGTCGCCGTCATCGGCTTGTGAGACCCCATCCCGTAATTAATACAATTTTGGTTGCGTTTCTTTCCTGTTCTTGCATGTGTTCTTGATTGCGCTTGCAGGGATAATCCTTCATGGTGAGGTCATTCGTGTGTCACGGGTGATAACCAACGGAGCCGTGGTGTAGTGATTGCGAGGAACCGTTCGCTCGGAGCCTTGGATCATCAATGTCGAGATCTCCACTCAATCAAGTTATCGTATCTCACGGAAGATCGGGCCGCATCTACTATCACCCGTACCCGCTCAACAGTCACCCGCATTCATTGAACGGTGGACCATGGTGCGTGCAAGGTGAATCGGCAGATTGTGCATACCCATTGCATGGTGGGACCCCCTATGCTCGGATTATTTTAATCGTTTCTCGGCAACGAGCTTAGGGAAGGTGTTTTTCGGACCTTCGGCATTCCGAAGCCCAGGACAATTTTTCACGGATCAAGCTCATTACGAAAAACGATCTAGCACCGCGAAGGGGCTACTGTTGGGGGTCTGCTTCGAAGCCGAAGGTCCTGTAAGAAGAAACACCTTCGGAAGATCAGCACGAAAATAACGTCGAAGCTACCTTACAGGAAACTTCGGCATAGCGACATGCCTAAGATGAAGGGTTGCACCGACTTAAAGATGAAAAGATAGATTGACCCATGATAGTTTGTGTCATGAATGTAATCAATTGTAGAGGGTATAAATGTAATTTCACACAGGCTGTGCCCTGTACCTATAAATAGATGAACAGTACCCTCGTACTGTTCACGCTGACGGGTATTCATTTGTGCGTCACAATTGTACTTTTATCTTCCATCAATCCGAAGGTACATTTGTAATTCAATATTGTTTCTATCTTTCTATAATAATATAATGAGAATGAATTAATAATGTTATATGATTGCTTATGGTGTCTTCTATATTCTATATACTTCTTCTTCTATTATCATACACTGTGATGATGAAGGTATGTCCTTCGTAACCTTTGTCTGAAGATCATTATATCCTAAAGGAAATAATGCTTCGAAGGATGAAAGATATTGACATTTAACATTTTTGTGTTGCCTTGTTCTTAATTCATAGCATCTGAGAACAAGTCCCCAACAAGTAATAATGTATAAGACATTTTAATAGAAAGTAGGAGATCACAATCAATATAAGACAATGTAATATAATAATAAAATCATCATCATATACTTAAATAAAGCACTAGCATGTCTAGTAGGATATGGCTATAGAATCAAGATGTGTATATGATTACATAGTGTTTGCATTCTTATCGTACTCCTAGAACTTGAAATGGTCAACGTAATTAGTGTCCTTCTGATCCTTCATTAGTTCTCATACAAATTATGAATATATGTGTCAAAAGGAACAGTTAGTTAGAAACTATAAATAAGAACCATAAACGCTTCAAACAACTCTAAACTATGTACCACTAGATATATCTTGCTTTTAGAAGAATAATGAAATTGCTTTCATATTTATCTAAGTTAAGATAAATTTATTGTAAACTCATAAAGGTTAATTTAGATTTATTTTGTCTGAAAAATACCGATTTCGTTACCAAACCGAATAAATACGGTAATTTTCGGAAACGGTTGAAAGAGACCCAATATGTTTCCTTTTCTGTTTTCAGAATTTTTTCTATCGATTTCGTTTCTATTTTTCGGTACCCATTTTCGTTTCTGTCTAGCCTTAAATTTCTGTAAAATTTTAGAAACATTTTTTGATAATAGAAAATTACCGGTTTCGTTTTCATCTATACTGGACATGTGACTGTTTATCTTTACCACTATATAATACACCACATGAAACAACGCTAAGTGCACACATAAAAATAACCCAAGGCTCTTCCACCATTAAAACCAACGCTCTGGATCACTTTATTTACCTCCTCCCTCCTAATTCAATCGCATCCAACGGTCACCACGAATGATAATTGATAAACCACAATGTCCATCGACCGTGGCAAGCAAATTAACGTACCGTACGTATAGTGTACCATATTTGCAGCAATAAAATTACATTATTATGGAAAGAGGTGTGGTATATCTAACAAAATCATATATCACTAGTAATCTACGGATTATATATATAAACTCTAGCTTGTATCGACCTACGGGCACTTATCTAGTATAACTGAAAATCACAAGCAGAAACAACTTGCGAGCATGACAACAATAGAGATTCCAGAGCGTGCCAAGCCAAAGGCAACGAGTGGAGACCAGAGAGGAGAGCAGAAGAGGATCCTTGATTTGTTGCTCTTGGATGTGATACGCATGGCCACGCCCCGCCTTCCTCCTCTGACCGAACCTGCACCCATGAAGCAGTATGACAGAGCTATATGTATGGTGTATCCCACATTCCCATGGGCCATGGCTGATGGCGATGCAAGAAGCTTGGCCGGTCGTGAATAGGGCACTAGCGGACTCCAGCAGTAAATGACGGGGCAGACAACCCGTAAAATTAATCTATACTTCTATATATATACTTAATTTATTAAGAACCTAACGTGGGCACCTGGTGATACCACACCTTCACCCTCCGTGCTACCATACCGTGCAAAAAATAGTGCAGAACGAGCACTCAAATCTATACCCCTTGCTCCAAACATTTTAGAGTAACCACACATACCTTAGTGTTTATAAATAAACAATAATTATATTGAATAAATATCTCAATACATATTTATCTATATTACTCTATTAAAACCTAATATGGGCAACCGGTGCTACCACAGCTTTACCCTCTACGTTGGCACTCTAGGCCCGCCCCAAGCGTCCCGATTGGTTCTCTCGTCCGTCTCTCAGCTACTGCCCTATGGACACGCTGACACTCTAGGCCCGTCCCACACTCTCTGGTTGGTTCTTCCGCCCCTCTCTCAGCTAATCCCAGCGCCCACACAGCTACCACACCACGCAAAAAAAAATGCAGAGCGAACACTCGAACCCACACCCCCAGCTTCGAAAATTTAGGGCTAATCACCAGACCACATGTACCTTAGTGTTTAAAATAAATAATAATTATATTTAAATAAATATCTTAATATATACTTATATGATATATATATAAACCGTAGCAAAGCGTGGGCAACTGCTAGTTTTACATATAACACAAAATTAAGCCTTTTTTAGTGGCAGACAACACGCCGCATCTATAGCTGCAGAATAGAGTGGGCCATGGAGGTAATGGTTGCATACATCGAGATGCTAGGCAAATAACGACATTGGTGGCATGGCACGAAAGGAACAAGTTGAGGCCGAGTTGAGTCACCACATATGCATGGTAGGCTCGATATAGACCTATTCAAACATCAGGTCAGGTTCGGGCCAGGTCAAAGTCGGATCGTGGGTCATTTAGCACGGCCCATACCTGACCCGTGTCTATTGTCGGGTCAGGTTGGCCCATGCCTCCCAGTTTGATGTGTCGGGTCGGATTTTTTCGGATTGGTTCAGGTTTTTTGGCTTTTGGGAAGGATTTTTTTGAGTTGGGTCAGATTTTTGGTAAAAAAATCATGGCCCGTATCTGGACCATGAATTATTGCGGGTCAAAAATTACGGCCTGAACCCACCCGTTGCATTGATCGGTGGGGTCTGGTTGATCGGGTCGGATGGCCCGTGATCAAGTCTAGCTCGATATAGATATAGGGTCTAGTTTTTAAGTTGGCCAGCGTCTAAGATTTGTTCGCACATGAACCTTGTACCTTCAGTGATGATAAACGTGTTATGTAAGACACGTCGTTGGAGGAACCTTCCGGGAACGCACACGCTGCCACACATCCAGGAGGAACCCCGTCGAGACATCCGGGGCTTATTTGGGACCAAGCTAAAGGAGGGAATTGAGGGGGTCAAAATCCTTTATTATGCAATTTTGAATTGTAAGGTATTTGTTAGAAAACTAGGTATTATCAGTTTTAATTTAATCCAGAAAACCAATATGATGCATGTGATGACATGTATGTGCATGTGTGTATCACTACTCGCATAAGCAGTAAACAACATTAAAGCATGCACAAATACAAAGAACAGAATATACCCTACGGAGGGACCGATGCTTAAGGCATCAGTGACTCCATTCATACGAGACATCTCGTGTGTATGTTCGATGTAGTCGTAGAAAGTCGATACAGGCAGATGTATGTTGTGCAGTCCTCGAACGACGCCGAAGAACGGGATCAGCTCTGGTCGAGCGGACGAAGCGAGCAGTCGCGAGTACGCTCCCCAAAAACCTGATCGCCCGCATACCCGTGCAAGTGTACCTCTGCGGACGGTGATTTTGGAGGCCTGCTCTCCCACTCTCTTTGTGCTCACAGAAGGTGGGACGAGAATGGGCTGAGTGCAATGCGTCTGAGAGACTGTTCGCATAACCGGAAGAGCGTCCACCTCCTTCGTATTTATGCACGTGCAGAGGGAGGGGAGAAGGGCAACGGGCAGTAACGGTCACGCCATTAGAGCAAGAAACTGACAACCCATTACAGCCAGAAACCGACGTGCCATTAGAGACAAAAACCGACGTCCGTTACTAGCCATAAGACAGGAAACTGTCACACCCGGATTTAAGGGATAAAGTCGGGTGCGTCTCATATCTGCACCAAAGAAGAACAGCACATATAATGACCAAGTGTATAGAGATAAATGTCACAAATATTATTACATCGTGGAAGTCTTACAAAAATAAATGATAACAATAAAATGAACTAATAATTATTCCTTGGTGCCATAAAGCTGACTCGGAGATGTCACCTAAATTAGCTCAAACTCCTCATTGTAGACCTCCTCCTATACCACATGTTCTTCTCCTGTGGGGGTTTATATATCGCAAGGGTGAGCTCACAAAAGATCATAGCTCAACAAGTTGTGGGGATAATGTGCATGAAATCACCAAAGGTGTGAGCTCATGTGAAGTGTAAGGCTGATCAACAAATAAGGGTTAAAGCTGAGCATTGCTTTTAATCAGTTGGTCAAATTTTATTAGCAGTTACTAAATGTAAGTATATACCAAACCAGAGTAATAATAGATCAAAATTAATAATAAAACCACAATGTGAATGAAAAATTGAATTTAATCTCATAAGTTAATCATGCGAGAGTCCTGAGCTACTCATGACCGCGAGCACGGCTAGTATACCAGTTTTACACTCTGCAGACGTTGTACCCTTTACCACAAGTCATGTTACCCATCTGCCATGGGGTTGTACGGGCCCCGTACACCTCTACCAAGGAAGCGAGGTGGGGTAACACTATGAGGCCTTTACAAAGTTCCACTAGCTTCAGAAGACCTGCTACAGTTTCTAGGGAGCGCAATATAGGAATCCCCCATCTAAAAAACCATTGCAGCAAAATCAACCCGAGAACCTCCCTATACCGACAACTCTCCTACAGCCATTGCCCCTTTCGGGTAAGGTAGACCTCCATTAGCTTTCCTAATTAGTCAGCCAAGGGCGTCCCATTCCACCCTTGTGGTGGCACGTGTTTTTCAAGTTAAGCTCCAAGTTCCAATTAACATAATAGTCTTATCATGAACAAAATAGAACAACAATAATAAAGCATGACTATGAGTAATAATTATCTCAATTCCCCAAAACCACATATAGCAATAGCAAAGACTACCCAAAAGTTCATGGGTAAACAAGGTGTAAAGATGACCAAACTAGGGTGACCTATTGGGTCCCATCAAAATTAAGCCTAAGCATGCCAAAATGATTATAAAGAACATTATTGGGTAAATAAAAGTGGTCAAGGGCACAACTTGCCTTCAACGAGCTCCTGCTTAGTATTTTTCAACTCCTGGGTACCGGGGTCCTCGATCACTTGCTCGTCTACTCGAAGCAATACAAACAAACATAGTACAGGAGAAATTAACATCACACCAAACAGAGGGATGTAATGCATGATAATATTCCACACATTGTAGCGAGAGCACGAGTTCGAGAATCACTAAATTCGGAGTTACGGATAACAAGTTATGATTTTCTGAAGTTTTTAAGTGTTTGGTATGGAATAAACTATGTGGATAATTTTAATCTATGTTTCATAATAAAATAGAGTTACCAGGTGATCAACAATATTAATACAAAATTAATGCAACAGGAATGGATAAAAAAGGAGCTAAATTAAGGAAGATATGGATTTTACAAGATTAGTAGATTTATTTTCATACATATATTCATTTTCTTTATTTATTTTGAATATCTCTAATTATTCTAGACCGAAGGCACATTTACCAGAGAATCCAGGTGTTCAGACGCAAATAATCTGGACTCAATGTAGTTCATTCTAGCTAGACAGGGATGACGGGCTGGTTTTAATAAAACAGAGGGGTCTTTTGCAAGATTTCCAGACCAAAAGGGTATCGGGAAATCAGGGTCGCCAGATCCTGATCCAACGGGTCGGATTAAAACACTGAACCAGTATACTATCCCCACCATCCGATCTAAGATCTACGGTCCGGATTTAAAGTAACCACGATCGGCTTTCGTCCGACCGACCACAGTCCGATGGTCAGAAACATGACCCGCCTATGACCTACCTTGGCCTTTGGATCGCCGATCTAAGGTCCCCGATAGCCCCCGATACAGTACGCCCGGATTCTAATCCGGACCGTCCCTGATGGATCCAACGGCACATGCGTGCCCCACCCCTCCACGACCCAGAACGTGGCGACGCAGGGCCCACCAAGGCGGCGCCATTGCCGGCGAACAGTGGTTCGATGCCACAGTGATCCAAACATGAGTCCAATCGGTGCTATTCATTGCACAGTAATTAGGTAAAGCAGGGGAAAGGTCCTCACCGGTGATTAGTGCCACGGGGTCACCTGACCACGGCACGGGGCGGATTCGCGGCGACGGTGAAGAATCTCTTTTGCCTTGATCACCCACCCTTCTCGCTACCGCCCCAACGCGTTCTTTGTGCTTAGGCGAAAACTCTCTGTAAGGAAAATGGACCCCGGGCCATTTGGCTAATTGAGTTTTGGTGTTTGATGATTAACACAACCTGTGGACTAATATGTTTGCTAGTGTTTATAATTCACAGGATGCGAAGAGAATTGGACCAAGGCAATGAGGATGCAACACCTCAAAAGAAGACATAAAAAGATGCATAGGAGTCCAATACTCAAGAACAAAAGAAGCCCGAAGAAATCAGCGAAGAAATCCAAGATAAGGGCTGTCAGCCAGCGCCTGGTGGCGCACCGAACATTGGTGTCCGGTGTGCACCGGACAGTCTGCGCAGAGAGGCCGCAGACAGGCGCTCTCTGGCTGTAGCACCGGACTGTCCGGTGTGCCAACGGGCAGACGGCAACGGTCGGATCCAACGGTCGACTGCTACAGGCGCCAACGGTCGGCTGACGTGGCGTGCACCGGACATCTACTATGCAGTGTCCGGTGGTGCACCGGACTGTCCGGTGCACCCGACGACAGAAAGTTGCTGCTTTCTGTCCAACGACTAGTTGGGGGTGTGGAGGCTATAAATACCACCCCAACCGGCCATTCTCAAGTGTGAGAGCCCAAGCAACATACCAAGGCATATAGTGCACATTTCCAAGAGCTCAAACACCCAAGTGCTTAATAGAATCACTCGGTGATTAGCGTAGGTGCTTTGCGAAGTGCTTAGGTTAGTTAGACCGCTTTAGCGCTTGCTCTAGGTGAACCCTAGTTAGTTGAGTGAGTTTTGTAAAACCACACAACCCCTCGGCTCTTGCGTGAGTCGTTGTAATTGTACCGAGTGGGGCGAGAGTCTTGCGAGACCGTGACAACCGCGTTTGTGTCACGGCCGCCATCGTGTACCGGAGGGAACGAGGCCCGCGGCGTTTCGGCCGGAAGCTCGATAGTGGAGACGGCGGGGAGCGTCCAAGAGGAGCCGAAAGCGGAGCACCACTTGCGCGTGGAGAAGGCCCGCGGCTCTCTACGGAGTTACTCGACCGTGGTGCTTGGCCCTCGCGTGGGCTTCCCTTTGCGTAGGGGCACCAACGAGGATTAGTCGGGACCTTGCGTGGTTCCGGATACCTCGGTAAAAATACCGGCGTCATCCACAAGAGTTTGCTTCTCTACTTAGCTCTTTACATTCCGCATTTATATTAAGCATTTAAGTTTCAATCTTGTAGTCATACTTATTTAGTGTAGATTGAAACTTAGCCTTTGCGGTAGAGATAGCAACACTTAGACAAAACCTAGTTTGCACATTCTAGTTTTGCTTATTTGCATAGGTTTTGCTCTAGGGATTTAATTGTGGCCTAGTTTAGTAAAAGTTTTAGAAGTCCTAATTCACCCCCCCCCCCCCTCTTAGGCGTCACCCGTTTCCTACAAGTGGTATCAAAGCCCGGTTTGGCTCATTTGAAACGCTTTAGCTTCACCGCTAAAAGAGCCGACGCTTTTTAGAGGAAGGGATGGATACCCATAGGCCACCACACTTCGACGGCACTAACTTCCCATATTATAGTGCTAGAATGGCTTGTTACCTAGAGGCCGTTGATCTAGGTGTTTGGAGAGTCACTCGTGACGGGTTGAAACCCCTCAAGAATCCCGAGAAACCCACCACGAGTGAGGAAAAAGAAATTCATTTAAATGCTAGAGCCAAAAATTGCTTGTATGAATCTCTTAGCATGGATAATTTTAATCAAGTATTTACCTTGAAAACTGCTAATGAGATTTGGCTAAAATTGCATGAGCTCCATGACGGCACATCCAATGTCCGTGAGCAAAAACATTGCCTAGTCTTAAATGAGTATAATTCTTTTGCTATGAAAGATGATGAGCTTGTTAGAGACATGTATTCTCGATTGAATCTAATTATCAATGAGCTCAATTCTATTGGCATTAATAAGTTAGGTGATGCGGACATTGTGAGGAAGATTATCTCCCTGCTACCTCAACAAAGATATGGGAGCATCATCACCATCCTTCACAACATGGAGGACTTGAGCAACATGACCCCGACCATCGTGATTGGGAAAATCGTGGCTTTTCTGATGTCGCGAAAAATGAGTCGGGGAGAGGAGCCAACTTCCTCAAGACCATATGCTTTTGCATGTGATGAAAGGAAGGGCAAAAAGAAGGCTCCCACTCCAAGTTCCTCAAGTGAAGAAGAGGAAGAAGAAGAAAGTGATGATGATGAAGATAATCAACCATGCACATCATCCTCCGAGGACGAAGAAACAATTCGACGCGTCGGAAAGGTAATGAGGATGATTCGCAAGATTAATCTAATGGGTGTGCCCCTGCAGGTCGAGGATCTTCTCTTTAATATTGACAGGAAAAAGCAAAGGAAGAGAGGATGCTTCGCATGTGGGGAGAAGGGCCACTTCAGGGACAACTGTCCAAATATGGCCAAACCCAAAAAGGAGAGGAGCAAAGGCAAGGCGCTAACAAGTTCTAGAACTTGGGATGATTCTTCAAGTGAAGATGAACCTCCAAAGACGCGCAGCCACCGGTCCTCATCACGCTCATCACGGTCATCACACAAATGCCTTATGGCAAGAGGTAACAAAAGCATTCCATCCTCTAGTGATGAAAGTAGTAGTGATGATGAAGGTGAGGGAAAGCCCTCTCTAGATGAGCTTGCAGAAGCCGTAGAATTTTTTCAGGATGTTTGCACTAAGCAAAAAGCTCAACTTAAAACTTTGAAAAATAAGTTGGTTAGCTCTCAAAATGATTACAAAGGTTTGCTAGAAAAATTTGAAACTTTTGCAAACTTAAATAGTGAGCTATCAACTAAAATTGAGCTATTAGAACCTAGTGCTCCATCCATTGCGACCGATGACAACCTTATTAAGAAGAATGAAAAACTTAAGGCTAAGTTAGCTAGCTCCCAAGAAGCTATTGAAAATTTGCTAGAAAAAATGGAAATTCTTAGCATACACAATAATGAGCTAACTACTAAGCTAGAAAACATTGGTAGCACCCCAGCAGCATCTTTAGTTGAAATACCTAAAATAATTAAGAAAGATGCTTCTACTTCCTGCTTTGATTTAATTGACAATTCTAACCCCTGCAACCAAGTCGTTGTTGAGAATATTGTTGTAGAGACATGTTCGGATGAGGTTGCAAAGGAAAATGAACAATTAAAGCAAGAAGTGGCTCGCCTTGGCAAGGCTTTGTATGACAAGAAAGGCAAAGCCAAACAAATCCGACCTCCACAGGATAACACCACTGCGGGAGTGAACAAGCCTGTAGAGGGAGAAACTGTGATTTGTAGGCTATGCCACATGGAAGGCCACAAGTCTTTCCAATGCAAGGTGATGACCGAGGATAAACAAAGGCAAAAGCTCAAGCAAAAGCCATCAAGCAAAATCTCCAACACCTACATCAAAAAGGTGAACAAAAAGGATGCTACACCATATTTGATCAAGAAGAAAAAGAACGGAAAGGTGATAGCAATCAAGGCCAACAAGCAAGCCAACAAAGGAAAGGGGGCCAAACGCATCTGGGTGCCAAAGGAGATAATTTCAACCATGAAAAGCACCAAGAAGGTTTGGATCCCGAAAGGGAAGTGAGTGGACCGAAGGTCTGCGGGAAATTTGGAGACTTGGCAAAATTAGGATGTATATCATGGGATACATCATATTGGATCAAGTTTATTGACAAGTGGGTTAGTGAAAATTTCGGACCCAAATTTCCCACCCATGACTAAGGTAACTAGTTTTATTGTATTTCTCGTTTTTAGATATGCGTATCTATTTATCTTTTGTCTAGTTTACCTTTCTTGCCTAGTATTACATTTGTTATGTACTTTTGTTCAAAATCATGCATACTAGGTAAATCATATGGTAGGATTGCTAGTTTTTAAAATTCATATACTTAAGCAAACCTACATGGCTTAAAATGTTTAGTTAAAGCACGACACATAGCTTTTATATCACTTCATAGTAAATGATGCATCAATTGAAAATTTTGATTTCTACAAAGTGTATCATTTAACTTATATGTGCCAAAGTTAGGATTATGGATAATTTGCCCCTCTTGATATCAAATCAAAGTGCATGTCTCCTACAAGTATTCAAAACTTGTATGCACACCTTTAGGGGGAGGTTACTCTATAATCTAACACTTTGAGACTAACACCTTTTCAAGTCTATTTCATGTGATAGTCTCATTGTAAGGAAAATGAAGTCCCCGGAGAAAGACAACAATCTTCCACTGTAAAATCTCTAACAACTCTCATGTCTCTCAAGCTCACCATTGACTTTCAATTGGTATCTTCTGAGACTACTTTCAGTATCATTTACCTGTCTTCTCCTACATTTGATTAGACTATATTTTATATCATATGCTTCCATGTTGCTAAAAATGCATAAGTACTTAACTCATATTCTGTTACCTATGCATAAGGGAAGTTAGTCTTTTCAAATCATGTCTTGCCCTTCTGATTTTCACATGCTTTTTCCTAAGTAGAGGATCTCTGTCAGGAGGAATATCTCTTCATCTCTAAAAAGGGGAGAAACATCTTTCTAAAGAGCACTCATTTAGGGGGAGTTCCTTTCAACTGGTATCATTCATATGGTTTATTTTAATATCCTTCTAAGTGATATCATTTGATACAATTCTTGTTAAGGGCAAGCTTTTATTTACTTCCTACATGCTTTTAATGTCTTCCTTTTCGGTGGTTGATGCCAAAGGGGGAGAAGTTTAAGGACCAAAGCAATGAAAACTTTATCAAACACCAAACACCACCAATTTAAAATTTTATATCTACAAATGGCTTTTCAAGTGGTTTTGGTTATTTGGTCCAAAAATAGGAAGTAAGTGAATTATGGAGTTAGGGGGAGGCTTAAGTCCATAATTTCACATTGTGGGGACAATCATGCATCTTAGCAAGTAGATTGCATATTTTAATTCAAACACTTGTATTATTTGCTTGCTTTGGTTGTGTTGTCATCAATCACCAAAAAGGGGGAGATTGTAAGGAAAATGGACCCTGGGCCATTTGGCTAATTGAGTTTTGGTGTTTGATGATTAACACAACCTGTGGACTAATATGTTTGCTAGTGTTTATAATTCACAGGATGCGAAGAGAATTGGACCAAGGCAATGAGGATGCAACACCTCAAAAGAAGACATAAAAAGATGCATAGGAGTCCAATACTCAAGAACAAAAGAAGCCCGAAGAAATCAGCGAAGAAATCCAAGATAAGGGCTGTCAGCCAGCGCCTGGTGGTGCACCGAACATTGGTGTCCGGTGTGCACCGGACTGTCCGGTGAGGCACCGGACTGTCTGCGCAGAGAGGCCGTAGACAGGCGCTCTCTGGCTATAGCACCGGACTGTCCGGTGTGCACCGGACTGTCCGGTGTGCCAACGGGCAGACGGCAACGGTCGGATCCAACGGTCGACTGCTACAGGCGCCAACGGTCGGCTGACGTGGCGTGCACCGGACATCTACTGTGCAGTGTCCGGTGGTGCACCGGACTGTCCGGTGCACCCGACGACAGAAAGCTGCTGCTTTCTGTCCAACGGCTAGTTGGGGGTGTGGAGGCTATAAATACCACCCCAACCGGCCATTCTCAAGTGTGAGAGCCCAAGCAACATACCAAGGCATATAGTGCACATTTCCAAGAGCTCAAACACCCAAGTTCTTAATAGAATCACTCGGTGATTAGCGTAGGTGCTTTGCGAAGTGCTTAGGTTAGTTAGACCGCTTTAGCGCTTGCTCTAGGTGAACCCTAGTTAGTTGAGTGAGTTTTGTAAAACCACACAACCCCTCGGCTCTTGCGTGAGTCGTTGTAATTGTACCGAGTGGGGCGAGAGTCTTGCGAGACCGTGACAACCGCGTTTGTGTCACGGCCGCCACCGTGTACCGGAGGGAACGAGGCCCGCGGCGTTTCGGCCAGAAGCTCGATAGTGGAGACGGCGGGGAGCGTCCGAGAGGAGCCGGAAGCGGAGCACCACTTGCGCGTGGAGAAGGCCCGCGGCTCTCTACGGAGTTACTCGACCGTGGTGCTTGGCCCTCGCGTGGGCTTCCCTTTGCGTAGGGGCACCAACGAGGATTAGTCGGGACCTTGCGTGGTTTCGGATACCTCGGTAAAAATACCGACGTCATCCACGAGAGTTTGCTTCTCTACTTAGCTCTTTACATTCCACATTTATATTAAGCATTTAAGTTCTTGTAGTCATACTTATTTAGTGTAGATTGAAACTTAGCCTTTGCGGTAGAGATAGCAACACTTAGACAAAACCTAGTTTGCACATTCTAGTTTTGATTATTTGCATAGGTTTTGCTCTAGGGATTTAATTGTGGCCTAGTTTAGTAAAAGTTTTAGAAGTCCTAATTCACCCCCCCCCCCTCTTAGGCGTCACTCGTTTCCTACACTCTCGACCATGCACAAGGCTCCAATCGGGGCTGTGTTCGACGGGCGACGGTGGAGATCCACGAAGGTGGCGGCCTAGTTCATTCACCCATGGATTCAATTGGTGGTAGGTTCTCGATGGTTTGAGGGCAATGCAAGCGCGACCGAGAAGACTCCTTATCATATATACACTGGAAGAGGGAACTCGGAGATTCGTTCGGTGAGGTCGGTGGTAGGATCTTCGGCGACATGCGCGCCGACGGGCGCGCGCGGGTTGTTTGGGTGAGAGCTGACATCGCGGGCCCACACGCAAGTCGCTAAGAATGAGAAAGGGGAAGAGGAGGGAAGAGGCTGACAACAGGGCCCCAGTAGTCGGCGCAAGTACCCCAGGGTGGGGCGCGAGGCTGAGACTGCCAGTGGGCCCACGGCGTCAGCAATGAGCCGATCGCCACTGCTCGAGTGGGTCGTGACGCGTGTGGTTAGGTTGGGCCATGCGAAAAAACTGGGCCGAGGGGAAGGTAGTATGGGTCAGAATGAGTTTGGTTGTTTCTTTGTATTTTTCTTTTTTTCTCTTTTCTGTTTTCTTTTCTTTTATAATTTCTGTTTTCAAATTCTAATTTTCAAACTTAAGTTTGTCTCACACATTTGAATACAAATGCAACAATACAAATATGCCAGCATGATATGCATGTCTCTTTATTTATTTATTTATCATTTGACTAACTCAATTCCATTAGTTGAATATGAAAAGGAAAAAATAATTAATCACATAAATCTTTTTATAATCTCCCCATACTCATGTATTTTTGGAACTCCAAATATTTGGGTATTACAAATCCTACCCCCCTTAAAAATAATCTCGACCTCGAGATTAAGAGGAACTAGGGAAGAGGTGGGGAAATTCTATTCGTAGCTCTTCTTCTCTCTCCCAAGTAGCTTCATCTTCTCCATGATGACTCCATTGCACTTTGCACATTTTGATCACTTTATTCCTTGTAACCCGAGTCAAGGTGTCAATGATCTCGATAGGATGCTCCGTGTAAGTTAGATCACCTTGCACACTGATGCGTCACGATGCCCGATCTTCACGACGTAGGATCAATCTTCAGATAACTAGCTTCGAAGAAGCCAAGATAACTTGCTGCAAGCAGTGATAACTAGTGCAACCTGACAAATAAAACTCGAAGCTAACCACCGTCTTTAACTGGCAACCTGAGTCAAGGATTCACCCAACCACACTCTCAAAGAACCAACCAACACAGCCTACAATCAATTGAGGAGACCTCAAAAGGGAGTAGGAGCATCACTTGGGAGTGGGTGAAGCCACCGCTTCTGCAATCCTGCGAAGGAATTCACAAGAGCAAAGGGGTAGAGACCACTCTCAATATTTGTTAGCACACATCTGAAAGAAAAGGGTTCTATTTTTAGATTATCCAAAGCTGTCTTACATCATAGACATAGAGGGTATTTATACTAGCAACAACTAGCCTTAGAGAGGTATAAACACGTAAAGAAAGTATTTTAACGTGCTAATGTGAAGGGGCCTCTTTGGGAGATCTGCAGAGCTGAATTCTGTGTGGCTGTTTTACTTCTACGCAGCCTTCAGTATTTTGATAATAACTTCTCCTAGGAATCTCCAAATGATGTGGGGCTGGATGCGTTGGAAATCTGACTTGATAAGCTTTCTCACCATGTATATAGCATGATTAATGAAACTTCGTAGAATGATGCAGTTTAATACGGAAACTTGGTCATCAAACAGACTGTTGACCTTCTAACCAGTCAGCACTAAAGTAGGTCGTCCGCCTTTCTGGTAGATTTGATTAAATCGGCCTTAGAAGCATTGGAAACTAGACTTCAAGAGCTTTCCAAAAGTACTTATGGGCCTTCATATCTTTTGGGAATCAAGAGATATGACTATTTCTTCTGGACGGTTCTATTGCGCTCGACTGACTCGAACATAGACTTTACAACCGAATGCGAACTATGTACATGCTAGGATCCAAATCACATACACAATTACCATTGCACAATGCTCAAATAATAAAGAGTATTAAACTAATTAAATATCATTGTCTTAAACATCACATAGTTCAACAAACTCAAGCAGAAATGCAATCTAAGATAACTAGAACATCCATAGTCATCTTACTGGGGGAGATCACTAGCCTAATCCTTGATCTCATCAAAGTTTTGGAACTCTTAGAGGTCTGCTCCTTCAGCTTCTTCTTCACCTGAGTAATCGTTGCACCGAGGGCAACCTAGTGTTTGTATGAAAGAAAGGGTGAGCACATAATATACTCAACAAGTCCCCCGTTTGGCTAAAGTGAACTAGCTTTTATGTGAAGTTAGGCTAACAATAGTTGCTTTTAGTTCATTAGGTATTTGTTGTTAATATAATACAAGTTTTAGCATTATCCCATAATTATCAACCCATGAAACATATCCTCATTAAGGAACATCATTACCAATATCATAACAAGAACCATAATATATCTAATCAATGAGACTCCCAAGGCTTCTCTTAATTGTGAGCACAACTGATATACTAGTTTTGATTAACCCTATATAGAGGTTGCACACTTTACCCATGAGCCATGATACCCTTTCTGCCTGAGCATCGCGACTCACCATTTGATGACTTCTAAGGTGAACTGGCAGGGTGTCACTATGACGCCTTTACAAAGATTCCCCAAAGGTATAGTCACCTATTAGGGTTCCCCAGATCCACAGTGTAGTACTCCTATACAAGGTGGTTACTAACAAGAACCAAATGAATAAACCTCAACACCCAACCTTGATGGAGCAAGGACTATGCCACAGGCCCCATTTATGGCATGATGTTAGAGCAAATTACACCTCATGTTCATCTAATTAATTAGCTTATGGTGTCCCATACTACCCTCATGGATGCACTATTTTCCCAGGTGAAGCACTTGGGAAACAACCCAAGCCTGTAAGTTACCATAAATTCATATACAAACCATCAAAACATCATATCATAACATCATCATCTCATCATGTTCATTTATTATGTTTGAGCACTAGCATTAAAGCTAAACATCACAACCCAAACCTTATAGATCTTCAAGCGATTGATCTCTTCATCTTCAAAGCTTGATCATTGATTCCTAGAAGCTTGGGAACACATCACGTCCTCTTCGCAACAAAACACAGTCAACACGAGCAGACATAAAGCAATAAATGTACATGCATAATAACATTACATCAAGTGTGTGGTGGGATGTTATCAATTTTAAGGATTTATTAATTACAGAAAAGGATTTATTAAATTTTGAAAATATTCAATTTTAAGGAGTCTATAAAAACCCCGAACCACCTCATTCATTGGCATCCAAGTTTTCTGAACATCCCATTCATTGCAAGAGCAAAATACTTCACTCCAAGACACATTCAATAGATCAAATCCTCCCCAAGCCTCCAAATCAACTTAATTCCATTAGGGACTTAAGAGAGGGTGTTTTGTGTTCTTTTGTTGCTCTTGTTGCTTGGATTGCCTTTCTTCCTTCCTCACTCTTTTTCTAAGTGATTGTAAAGCTAAGCAAGAGACACCAAGTGTGTGGTGGTCCTTGCGGGGTTTTAGTGACCTGTGTGATTAAGGAGAAGGCTCACTCGGTGTAAGTGACCGTTTGAGAGAGAGGGAAAGGGTTGAAATAGACCCGGCCTTTGTGGCCTCCTCAATGGGGACTAGGTTCTTTGGAACCGAACCTTGTTAAAACAAATCACTGTGTCTACTCGCTTTGATTCTCGCTTGATTTGTTTGTCCTCGTTTCTCTCTCTCTCTAACGTTTCCTTGCTAATATTAATTTGAGTTAGCTCCCTTACATCTAGGGCTGGACGAAAAACTCGTAGCTCGTTAACTCGCTCGACTCGACTCAATAGTGGCTCGACTCGACTCGACTCATTTATAATTTGTAACGAGTCGAGCTTGTATTTCAACTCGTTACGATAACGAGCCAGCTCGAGCTGGCTCGCGAGCTGACTCGCGAGCTAAACGAGTTGGAGTAATTAGTCAAATCACAATAATCTCTGATCCAAAATAGTTAATCTTGTACTCTACTATAGTTAATCTTGTTCTTTGTTGAGTGTGGAATCTTAAGTTGCAAACTCTATTCTTTTTTCTAAATAGATCACCTTCTTTTCTTTTGCTACATGTTTTTATATCCGTTTGTAGACACTAGACATGGTATTATCGAGTTGGCTCGCGAGCTAAACGAGCCAGCTCGAGTTAGCAAACGAGTCGAGCCGAGTTGGATCTTTAGCTCGTTAACATAACGAGTCGAGCCGAGCCAGCTCGTTATCTTAACGAGCCAGTTCGAGTCGAGTCGAGCCGAGTCGAGCCAACTCGATATCCACCCCTACTTACATCATTTGCATCATTTGAGCAACTCTTAGCAAGAGAAATATTCTTTCGGACTTGAATTTAATTGTAACGCTAACCCCGGCTCTAGTGTGTGTTTAAAGTTTATAAATTTCAGGTTTCGCCTATTCACTCCCACCCTCTAGGTGACTTTCAATTGGTATCAGAGCCAGTCCTTCATTAAGAGTCTAACAAACATGAAGTGATGTCTGGAGATCACGCCAAGAGGGAGATCATGACCGGCGAAAAGCCCGCGGGCTCAGGGAGGACTCTCTCAAGGGAGTCCGGCAACAAGTATAAGGAGGAATCCTCTTCCTCCATCAAGTCACATCGAAGAGGTGACAAGAAGAAGATGATGAAGAAAGTGGTCTACTATGAGACCGACTCTTTGTCACCCTCCACGCCTGGCACCGAGTCGTCGGCTACTTCTAAGCGCCATGAGCGCAAGAAGTATAGTAAGATGCCCCTACACTATCCCCGTATTTCAAAGCGCGCTCCATTACTTTCCGTACCCCTAGGCAAACCACCATGTTTTGATGGTGAAGACTATTGCATGTGGAGTGATAAAATGAGGCACCATCTAACCTCACTCCACGAAAGTATTTAGGATATTGTTGAGTTTGGAGCGCAGGCACCAAAGGTGGGGGATGAGGACTACGACTCGGACAAGGCCGCCCAAATTAGGCACTTCAACTCCCAAGCAACTTCTATACTCCTCGCTTCCTTGTGTTGAGAGGAGTATAACAAGGTGCAAGGGTTGAAGAACGCCAAAGAAATTTGGGACGTCCTCAAAACCGCGCACGAAAGGGGACGAGGTGACCAAGATCACCAAGCACGAAACGATCGAGGGAGAGCTTGGTCGATTTGTCCTCAGCAAAGGGGAAGAGCTACAAGCCATGTACAACCGGTTCGAGATGATGGTCAATCAAGTGCGCAACCTCAAGAGCATAAAATAGGATGACCATGAAACGGTCAAGGTTATTCTTAGATCCCTCGTATTTTGCAATCCTACTCAAGTTCAATTAATACGTGGGATCCTAGATACAAGCAGATGTCTCCCGAGGAGGTGATTGGCAAGTTTGTGAGCTTTGAACTTATTATCAAAGACTCCAAACACATTGTCAACTTGGAGCAAGGCGCCACCTTCACACCAGAGGTGCAACCCGTTGCATTTAAGGCAACGAAAGAAAAGGAGGAGTCTACACCAAGTAGGCTTCCAATCGACGCCTCCAAGCTCGACAACAAGGAGATGGCGCTCATCATTAAGAGCTTTCGCCAAATCCTCAAGAAAAGGAGGGGGAAGGACAACAAGCCCCGCTCTAAAAGAGTGTGCTACCGGTGTGGTAAGTCCGGTCACTTTATCGCTAAATGTCCATATTCTATTGAAAGTGACAGGGACGAAAACAAGAAGGGGAAGAAGAAGGAGAAGAAGAGATACTACAAGAAGAAGGGACGACGAGGCGCACAAGGGACGGGAGTGGGACTCCGACGAGAGCTCCACCGACTCCTCCGACGAGGACGCCGCCATCATCGCCGTCAGCAAGGGCCTCTCTTCCCAAACGTCGGCCACAAACGTCTTATGGCAAAGGACGGCAAGAAGAAGAAGGTACATTCTAGAAGTACCCCCAAATATACTACATCTAGTGATGAGGGTAGTTCTAGCGATAATGAAGATGATTTAATTTCTCCCTTTTCCAACCTTAACATGGAACAAAAGAAAAAAAATTAAATGAGTTAATTGATACCATTAACGAGAAGGATGATCTCTTGGAATGCCAAGAGGACTTGCTCGTTAAAGAAAATAAAAAATGTGTTAAGTTGAAAAATGCTTATGCTCTAGAAGTAGATAAATGTGGAAACTTGTCTAAAGAGCTTAGCATTTGCAATCATTCAATTTCCTATCTTAGAGATGAAAATGCCAGTTTAGTTTCTAAGATTGAAAAATTGAATGTTTGCAATGATTCAATTTCATGTCTTAGAGATGAGAATGCTAGTCTAAAAGCTAAGATTAATGAATTGAACATTTGCATGTCATCTACATCTACTGTTGAAAATGTCACCATTTGTATTAGATGTAGAGATGTTAATATAGAAGTCGTTGATGTTCACCTTGTCATGATAAAACAACAAAATGATCACATAGCTAAATTAGATGCCAAAATAGCCGAGCATGAACTTGAAATTGAAAATTTTAAATTTGCTAGAAGCATGCTCTATAATGGGAGACACCCTAGCATTAAGGATGACATTGGCTTCCAACAAGGGAGCCAAAGCAATTTCAAGCTTAATGCCCCCAAAAGATTGCCTAATTTTGTTAAGGGTAAGGCTCCCATGGTTCAGGATAGTGAGGGCTATATTTTATATCCTGCAAACTATCCTGAGCATAAGATTAGGAAAACTCATGCTAGGAAACCTCATATTATTTCTCACCATGCTTTTATGTACAAAAATAAGGCTTCTAGTTCTAGGCATTCCACTCATGTTAAAATGTCTAAAAAGAAAATTCTTAATGCATCAAATGAGCATGATATTTCATTTAAGACTTTTGATGCTTCCTGTGTTAACTAACAAATCAGGCAAAGTAGTTGCCAAATATGTTGGGGGCAAACACAAGAGTCCAAAGACTTGTGTTTGGGTACCCAAGGTGCTTGTTTCTAATGTCAAAGGACCCAAGACCGTTTGGGTACCTAAGAACAAGGCCTAAACTTGTTTTGTAGGTTTATGCATCCGATGGATCAAGTTGGATAATCGATAGCAGGTGCACAAACCACATGACAGGGGAGAAAAGGATGTTCTCCTCATATGAGAAAAACGAAGATCCCTAAAGAGCTATCACATTCGAGGATGGAAATCAAGGTTTGGTCAAAGGTTTGGGTAAAATAGCTATATCTCCTGACCATTCTATTTCCAATGTTTTTCTTGTAGATTCATTAGATTACAACTTGCTTTCTATATCTCAATTATGTAAAATGGGCTACAATTGTCTTTTTACTTATATAGGTGTTACTGTCTTTAGAAGAAGTGATGATTCAATAGCTTTTAAAGGAGTGCTAGATGGCCAGCTATACTTAATTGATTTTAATGATAATCAAGCTGAACTAGATAGTTGTTTAATTGCTAAGACTAATATGGGCTGGCTCTGGCATCGCTGACTTGCCCATGTTGGAATGAAGAATCTCCACAAACTTCTAAACGAAGAACACATTTTAGGACTAACCAATGTTCATTTTGAGAAAGACAGGATTTGTAGCGCATGCCAAGTAGGAAAGCAAGTTAGAGTTCATCATCCACACAAAAATATCATGATGACGGATAGGCCGCTTGAGCTACTCCACATGGACCTATCTGGCCCAATCGCTTATATAAGCATCAGTAGGAGTAAGTATTGTCTAGTTATTGTGGATGACTACTCTCGCTTCACTTGGGTATTCTTTTTGCAGGAAAAATCACAAACCCAAAAGACTTTAAAGAGATTCTTAAGACGAGCTCAAAATGAGTTTGGATTGAGAATCAAAAAGATAGGAAGCGATAATGGGACGGAGTTCAAGAACTCTCAAATCGGAGGATTTCTTGAGGAGGAGGGCATCAAGCATTAGTTCTCTTCTCCCTACACCCCTCAACAAAATGGTGTAGTGGAGAGGAAGAATAGAACTCTACTGGATATAGCAAGAACCATGCTTGATGAATACAAGACACCAAACCGGTTTTGGGCTGAGGCGATTAACACCGCTTGCTACTCCATCAACCGGTTATATCTTCACCGAATCCTCAAGAAGACATCATACAAACTCCTCACTGGTAAAAAGCCCATTGTTTCATATTTTAGAGTCTTTGGGAGCAAATGCTTTATTCTTATTAAAACAGGTAGAATATCTAAATTTGCTCCTAAAGAAGTAGAAGGCTTTTTATTAGGTTATGACTCTAACACAAGGGCATATAGAGTCTTCAACAAATCCACTGGATTAGTTGAAGTTTCTTATGACATTGTGTTTGATGAGACTAATGGCTCCCAAGTGGAGCAAGTTGATCTTGATGAATTAGATGATGAGGAGGCTCCATGCGTCGCACTAAAGAACATGTCCATTGGGGATGTGTGTCCTAAGGAATCCGAAGAGCCTCCACAAACACAAGATCAACCATCATCTTCCATGCAAGCATCTCTACCAACTCAAGATGAGGACCAGGCTCAAGATGGTGAAGAAGAAGATCAAGAGGATGAGCCACCTCAAGAGGAGGACATTGATCAAGGGGGAGATGAAGATAAGGAAGATGATTAAGAAATTAGGGATCAAAGACCGCCACACCCAAGAGTCCACCAAGCAATTCAAAGAGATCACCCCATCAACTCCATTCTTGGTGATATTCACAAGGGGGTAACCACTAGATCTCGAGTTGCACTCTGTGAACATTACTCTTTTGTGTCTTCTATTGAGCCATACATGATAGAGGATGCATTAAGAGATCCAGATTGGGTAGTGGCTATGCAAGAGGAGCTCAACAACTTCACAAGGAATGAGGTATGGCATTTAGTTCCACGTCCTAATCAAAATATTGTAGGTACCAAGTGGGTATTCCGCAACAAGCAAGATGAGCATGGTGTGGTTACAAGGAACAAAGCCCGACTTGTGGCAAAAGGATATTCACAAGTCAAAGGTTTGGATTTTGATGAAACCTATGCACCCGTAGCTAGGCTTGAGTCAATTCGTATATTACTTGCCTATGCTACTTACCATGGCTTTAAGCTTTATCAAATGGACGTGAAAAGTGCCTTCCTCAATGACCCTATCAAGGAAGAGGTCTATGTTGAGCAACCTCCCGGCTTTGAAGATAGTGAGTATCCTAACCATGTGTATAAGCTCTCAAAGGCGCTTTATGGGCTCAAGCAAGCCCCAAGAGCATGGTATGAATGCATGCGAGATTTTCTTATCACTAATGGCTTCAAAGTTGGTAAAGCCGATCCTACTCTCTTCACTAAAACAGTTGCAAAAGACTTGTTTATATGCCAAATTTATGTTGATGATATTATATTTGGGTCTACTAATAAGTCAACTTGTGAAGAGTTTAGTAGGATCATGATACAGAAATTCGAGATGTCTATGATGGGGGAGTTGAAGTATTTCCTTAGATTTCAAATCAAGCAACTCCAAGAGGGCACCTTCATCAGCCAAACTAAGTACATTCAAGACATACTTAAGAAGTTTGAAATGAAGAATGG
The DNA here is from genome assembly GCA_029449295.1 of Zea luxurians. Classification (NCBI taxonomy): domain Eukaryota; kingdom Viridiplantae; phylum Streptophyta; class Magnoliopsida; order Poales; family Poaceae; genus Zea; species Zea luxurians. Next base: position 482,381 of record JAOPSE010000409.1, on the reverse strand, counting down.
CAAACCCATCAAGACACCCATGGGAACCAATGGGCATCTCGACCTCAACATGGGAGGTAAGTCTGTGGATCAAAAGGTATATCGGTCGATGATAGGTTATTTACTCTACTTATGTGCATCTCGACCGGATATTATGCTTTTTGTATGCATGCGTGCAAGGTTCCAGGCAAATCCTAAGGAAGTTCACCTTTGGGCCGTAAAAAGAATCATGAGATATTTAGTTTACACTCCTAAGTTTGGGCTTTGGTATCCCAAGGGATCTACCTTTGATTTAATTGGGTATTTCGATGCCGATTATGCCGGATGTAAAATAGATAGAAAGAGCACATCGGGGACTTGTCAGTTTCTGGGGAGATCCCTGGCGTCTTGGGCTTCAAAGAAACAAAACTCCATAGCTCTTTCCACCGCTGAAGCCGAGTATATTGCCGCAGGACATTGTTGTGCGCAATTACTTTGGATGAGGCAAACCCTTAGGGACTATGTACAAATTCAGCAAAGTCCCTCTCCTATGTGATAATGAGAGTGCAATCCGCATGGCGGATAATCCCATTGAACACAGCCGCACTAAGCACATAAACATCCGGTATCACTTTCTGAGAGATCACCAACAAAAGGGGGATATCGAAATTGCTTATGTGAGCACCCACAACCAATTAGCTGATACCTTTACCAAGCCACTAGATGAGAAAACCTTTAGCAAGCTTAGGAATGAGCTAAACATACTTGATTCTCGGAATGTTGATTGAAACATTGCACACATAGCTCAAGTATATACCTTTGATCATATTTCTTTCATTTGATACAAATACATATTTCTTATTCTTCTTGTGCCAAGACTAAGCCTAATGTGCTTTCAAGTGTATTTCTATACTTAATCTTAGATTGAAAGGGAAATGGAGTATTCGGCAAAAACAAGGCTTCCACTCCAACTCTGACGGTATCATTTACCCTTTGTCATTACTCCTACAAACTCTCAATTGGTATGACCCTTCACTCATATTTCTTTTTACCAATGGGGAGAAAGTATTAGGAAAGTTGTCAAAGGGCTCTCAAGTTCTTTGTTTTGGTGCTTAATGCCAAAGGGGGAGAAAGAATTAAGCCCAAAGCAAAAGGACCGCACCACCACCATCTCAAAAATTTCACAAATAAGTATTTCAATTGGTACTTGATCAAAATGAATTTTCAATTGGTATGTGAAGTGACTTTCTAAATTGGTATCTCATTTGATATTTCCAAACTTTTTTTCAAATTGGCATCTTCAAAACTTCACATTAAGTATGAAATAATTTCAATTGGTACAATTTCACTTGGTATCTATTTCAAAACCCTCTTGAAAGCTAAGAGGAGAATTTCATTCAGGGGAGCTTTTATTTAGTCAAAGGAAAAGCATTTGAAATAGGGAAGCAATTTCAAATCTTAAAATGCTTCTTGCAATCTTATTCCTATACCTTTGACTATTTGCGATAGTTTTTTGAAAAGACTTTTACAAAAGATTTGAAAAAATAAGCACGTGGTGCAAATGTGGTCCAAAATGTTAAATAAGGAAAAGCAATCCATTCATTCTTAGTCATATGTTTAAAATCTTTCAATTGGTATAAATTCTAAGTAACCTATGCACATCTATCTCAATTGCAAACTTGTTACATTTATACACTTCATATTTGCTTTGGTTAGTGTTGGCATCAATCACCAAAAAGGGGGAGATTGAAAGGGAAATAGGGTTAACCATTTCCTATAAATAGATTTTGGTGGTTGACGACCAACACAAACCATGTGGACTAACTAGTTTGGTTAGATGTGATTTATCTTAGGTGTATAAGGTTCAACACAAACCAAGAAAGAATTCAGTTAGGGGACAAAATTTATTTGGAGCAAAAAGGACTTGAGTGTGCTGGAATTTGGCACACCGGATAGTGTCCAGTGCCAGTAGAGGCAGCCAGCAAACTAGCCACTCTCGGGTTTCTGTCAGACGCGCTCCACTATAATTCACCGGACTGTCCGGTGTACCACCGGACTGTCCGGTGAGCCAGCGGAGCAATGGCAACCTGCGCGCCAACGGTCGACTGTGCAGAGCTACAGTGCGCAACAGTGCCGCGCAGAAGTCAGAGGGCACCGGACTTTCTGGTGCAGCAAGACGACAAGCGACTCCAACGGTCAACTTCTCCGGACCCTAACGGTTGCGCTGACATGACGCACACCGGATAGTGCATAATGGCTGTCCGGTGGCACACCGCACTGTCCGGTGCGCCCATCGCCAGCAGCCCTTGCCAACGGCTAGAAAGTGGTTGGGGGCTATAAATACCCCCAACCACCTTATTCATTGACATCCAAGTTTTCTGAACATCTCATTCATTGCAAGAGCAAAATACTTCACTCCAAGACACATTCAATATCCTCTCCAAGCCTCCAAATCAACTCAATTCCATTAGGGACTTGAGAGAGGGTGTTTTGTGTTCTTTTGTTGCTCTTGTTGCTTGGATTGCCTTTCTTCCTTCCTCACTCTTTTTTCTAAGTGATTGTAAAGCTAAGCAAGAGACACCAAGTGTGTGGTGGTCCTTGCGGGGTCTTAGTGACCTGTGTGATTAAGGAGAAGGCTCACTCGGTCTAAGTGACCGTTTGAGAGAGAGGGAAAGGGTTGAAATAGACCCGGCATTTGTGGCCTCCTTAACGGGGACTAGGTTCTTTGGAACCGAACCTCGATAAAACAAATCACTGTGTCTACTCGCTTTGATTCTCGCTTGATTTGTTTGCCCTCTTTCCTCTCTCTAATGTTTCCTTGCTAATATTAATTTGAGTTAGCTCCCTTACGTCATCCACATCATTTGAGCAACTCTTAGAAAGAGAAATATTCTTTCGGACTTGAATTTAATTGTAACGCTAACCCCGGCTCTAGTGTGTATTTAAAGTTTATAAATTTCAGATTTCGCCTATTTACCCCCTCTAGGCGACTTTCAACCTACCTATAGTAAAATTGAAGCCTTGGACACATACAAATCACGTTTTCGTTGATGCACCTATGATGGAAAATTAATTTAATAAGCTAGCTGGTGGCTTCGGTTTTAAATCAAAATTCTACCAAAATTAATAGATATTATCAAAATAAGTTACCATGCAGAATCTATCACGATGTTGTGTCACCGTCTTTCAGAGCGTTGGGCCATGTAATGTATATGCCCATTAGGGAGCACAAATAGGGGTTCTTGCTGCTTCTTAGACTATATATTCTATAGCCAGAACCTACATTAGGATTTCGATTTTAGTTTAGATCAATGTCTTTAAACAATCATTGTTATCAGTTTTTTAAACCCTAAATTAGAGTGCTTAATCATAGGGCCGCAATTATTACTATACTTGAGTTGTGTTTTATCTTTTTCTTGCTTGCGTTCTTCGATTCGCAGTAGGGATTGATCCTTCTTGGTGTAGTCAATCGAATTGTGATACAGTTGGTGGCTAGAGATGTGATGATAAGGTTAAGAAAAATTCTTTGTATGCCATCAAATTTTATATTCATTCCTTGTATGCCACTGAATGGTATATAGGCAATTCTTTTGTGTGTACGATATATGGGGCCAGTGGCACACAAGGAATGTGGAATCGCCCCATAAGGTTACATAGTTTGGATCTTTATGATCTTAAGGCAAACATGTGTCTCGCCATAAATCGATAGTTATCTTCAATCTGACGGAAGATCGAGAACTTTATTTCCATCAATAAAGATTATTCAACTAAATATCCGACTATAATCAATTTAGATTAATTATTAATAGTAAGTAGCATATATACATAGAGGAAGTAATGGACTCTAAATTTCACACTATAAAATTTAAGCATCAGATCAAATTAGGATTAAGCTCTATTTCTATTTATTTTGAACTAAAATTAATTAAAGGTCCGAACGAATCGGAAAGAAACATTTGCATCGCTATCCACTACCACCACTATATATACCTAAATTTACTTTTTGGTTGCGTAGACAAAATGGCACCACAATTACACGATTGCAACATAAATTTAAACTAAATTTGTATTCTGAATATTATTCTTGGGCAATAACCTCTAGACCTGGGATTGGACCTGGCTTAGTCCAAAGTCCAATAGGACTTTAGCGTTCGTAATCGAATTTTACTCCAGCGCCCACTGGCCAGGGATATTCTCTTTTGCTTCCTGCATCAGAATCCATCCGACTTTTCTGAGACGGACAGAGGGTGACCACTGCCACTGGGAGAAAAAAAAAGGCAATGTATGCAACGGATGGGGGCCACCTCCCGGAAAACTCCAGCTGAATTGCACTTCCCGTCTCCCAAAGCTCCTGGCCATGAGGACGCTTTGCCCGGGGGGACATTGGAAGCTTTACCAACCTGGCAGCGTCGTGACAGGGAGAAAATGCCGGCTGCAGCCTGCAGCAGCATCTTTGCGATTAGTCAGAGGCTGTGAGGGGTTGTGTCGTTGCTTGCAATTGCAGATGCTGGAGGAATTGATTACTACTTTAACAGGCCTCTACCGATCCAGCTACCTAGGGTGTTTGGTCGAGTAGTAAGAAGAATAAAGCCCTATTTATTTCAGATTATAATCTCTTCAGATTATACTAGGTATATGCCCGTGCGTTGCAACGGGATCACTTATGTACGCATAGGACATTGTTTAGTGATGTTATCAAGAAAAACTCAACAATCATAACAAATATTCAATTCTGTCATTTCAAACAACCAAAATTTAGCTCAATGTCACTGTTAATCGAAATAATATCCTTCTCGTCCTCAGCCTTCTTGCGCATAATATCCCTCTTCCGTAGGACAAGGGTATGCGTCTTCAGAGTTTGAAGTAGAATTCCATGGATGCCTTCTTTTCCTTAGCGAATAGCTTCCTTTTTTTCTCAGGATCAACCTAGATATAGTATTTTGAAAGTTGGATTCAGTGAAAAATACATATCATGAGGATAACTGATAAGCAAAGATGTTGGACCGCACAGTGTAATGCTATTTTGGTTCTGAAAGGGAAGTGTCAGGATCTCTATCGTTCATTAGAGAAGTGGAACAGTGTAATGCATAGGCTCACCTTTGAGCGCAAGAGACGTCGTGCTCGTAGTGTCATTTCACGTTGCTACTGCTCAACCCAAGCAGCAACAGTCATGTCACCACGTTGGTCAAAAGCTTTCTGCTTCTTCATTACCCACTCCATCCATGCTTGAGAATCCTAGTTCAAAGAAAAGAAGGTTTTCAGAACAACAAAAATACTACTTTTTAAATAGGCCATTGCTCTGGAATTCACCTCTGTAATCTCAACTTAAATTACCATAACACTCTAACAATTCAAATGTTGCTTTATATTGTAGTAGCTGCAGTTGCAGATAATAAGGTCTCAAGTTGCAGATAATAAGGTCTCAAGTGCTCAACTATTTGAAGACATGTGAATGTTGGACCCACATATAATCGTTATTACCAATTGCTAGATGCTGATATATACCATCAGTCCTAGTCCAGTTTTGCAGCAAGAAAAGGAAAGCAACAAACACTACTGCTTTGTAAGTTAGTAGATGACAAGGAGGGAATGATGCTTCCTTTTCTTGGCTTCAGAACCATGAAGCTAAATCAGGATTGAAAAACTAAAATTGTGACTAAAATGTGTAAACCCCGAATAAAAAAGGTGGCAACAGACAACATTTATTAGCAAACAAATAAAAAGATGGAGTGGAACTGCATCCTGCACATAATGAAATGATAACCTAAGTGGCCATGAAAATTCAGACCTTCATCGGATTCACATGAAGCTCTCTATCATATGCTCTTCTCCTTTCATCATCAATCAACATCTTATACGATGCTTCGATCTTGATGAAACATGCTTCAACAATTTCCTCTTCCTCAAGGGTTCCCTTGCCATCATAAACTCTGACATAATCAAATGGAATAAAAGGAGAATGACAGCTGCTCTCGAATTACTATGGTGCCAGTTTCTTCCTTGATCCATTTTTAACGCATCTTGATTCATTTTTATTTGTCAATAAACTACAGACAGCTACAGGCTTTACTTGCTAAGTTCATTTTGTTTAGTCTTGACTTTATTATTTTTTCTACATGTTTCTCACTCTATGCAATGATATATTGCTTTAATTTAAATAGTTAGAATCAGCAGTGCCTTGGGAGAGCCTTCATCTAAGAAACATAGACTAAAATCCCAGGAACCACTAACTTCATAAGGCCCAAAAGGACCATTTTCTCCTGAAGATAATAGCTCCACATAATTCATCATAAAACTCATCAATTTAGCAGCCTCTAGGCTGCAAGATTCTTTTAATAGTTGAGTGTTTCCTATATCTTTATTATCTATTTGCCAAGCATCATCTTCAAGCAAAATTTGAAATGCCTTAATCCCCGATGACCACCTGCCTGCGGATCAGCAAAACATCTTGTCAGCTAGTAAATCAATAGCTGAGCGCCAGCAGAGATACACTTGCAGATGCAAATTTAACTATAAACTAAGTGCCAGAGGAGGTTCCTAGATCTAGAGTTGTACATCTCCTCGGTCTCGACGGTGATGAGGGCTTCACCTGGGTGAGCATTCAGAGCAGTAACGGCCTTGAGGTGCAGCGGTGGATGTGCCATGTGCCTGGGAGGCCCCGCACCAGCATGATGGTTTGCCACTACAGTTTGTCATGTAAAAAGAATTAAGATATGCAGTTTTCTTCACATTTGCACTCCGGCGAAGCAAGCTAATTATACCACACAAACCTGATAGGGGTTTTGTAGTGATTCTAGTTAATTTCAAGGAGAATTTAGATCAATAGCCAAACAGTTTCACTCATTCTTGCCAAGTGATTCTATTTTCAATGGACAAACATTTCTAGAGAGAATCAGGATCGATAACGTTTCAAGGAGAATATAGATCCATAAAAAGCACTCTTGGACAGAATCACACTTTATTCATGTTTAAAATCTCGAAAACTTGGGATTTAAAAAGATTTTGAAAAAACTTTAATGTTTAGTTCATGAATCATTTAATGTAAGAACAAAATTGAATCAATTAAATGATATTCGATTGAACGATGAACTATTTATAGTTCATGCCTAATTTACCTATGCAAAATTCTAGTATTAATGGTAGAACAAACAGAGGTGGATGGCTCCTGCTTTTTTTTAACAATATTCATCAAAGAAACTTCCTGAAAGATTCTTATGTCCGTTACTGCTAGTGTTTGGATGACATACAAAACTTGTTCAGGTTTAATCTTCTGCAAATTTGGATGCAATTGGGTGATTGCAATCTGGAGGGGTTTAGCATAAGGCTGATGTTTTGCTCCAAAGAACAGACTACCTCCAAATGATTAAAAAACCCAGTTCATACATAATTAATATAAAGAAGCCTACCAAGTTGTGAAATTGCTGATCTCCTGTTCTTCTCACATCAACCCTCCTCTACCCCCCTCCAAGCTGTATGTCTAACCAATTTCTACTTCCTACAACACCAGAGGTTTAGTTTTTCCCATCAGGTTTCATTTGTCATATAAATAAACTATGAGTCATCAAACAAGACAGTATCAATGCAGGTGAGGTGAGTGTCAGTTAAATAAATTCCCTTAAATCTGTGTCCTAAGTGCCGGTACTGTTCTGGAATAAACTAAACAGTGAAGAACCGTTAAATTATTAGTATAAACAGTTCTCTTTAAGTAAATTCCCTTAAATTTGTGTCCTAAGTGTGGGTACTGTTTTGGAATAAACTAAACAGTGAAGAAGCAATAAAATATTAGTCTAAACAATTCTCTTTTCTTTCCCCGGATATTCAGATAGCACTCTCCACAGGTTGCGGGCCAGTATATGCCATGATTATGAGTTTCTAACTCAGCTTCCTATGTCGTTGTAGTTGTGGCAGGTAAACTGTGGGTTATTTGCTGCCAATAAAAGGATCAGTTGGCATAAAACAACCTGATCAACAGACAAGAACGCCCTGCTCAGAGATGGTATGTTTAGCACCGAAACATCATTTGAACTGGTAGTTGATCGTTAAAAGAATGTATCGAAACAATTCGTTTATCAAGAAGGATGAATCATTGCAGAATTGTCTAGTGACAACCAAGCTAGTATTTGAACGTGATCTAATTACAAGCTTATATATCCACTCGATACAAAAACTGGAGTATTATTTCTACTAACTTCACTTTTTGCAAAAAAATTATTGAAGTGTGTACACCAATTTAATGGCTCTTCCTAACTTAAGCATATGGCAGTATTTCACTTGGAGAGATGTGTCACAACTAATAAGCAACATAATTTTAGGTAGTTGCAACTTACAAATAGTCAAGAACATACCTCTTGTTTCATTTTGTCCTAGAAAGTTGATGGAAGCATGTTTGGAACCGCTGCTTAAATACAGGCAGAATGCAACGGTCAATTCGATCCACATATACATGCACGTAATTTGTTTCCTTCCATCATGGACAAAAAGCATTTCATCTCCCTAGCTCTCGAGATTAAGCGCCATCTTCGATGGATCTAAAACACAAAAGACTTATAAGCAGCACCAAAACGAATAGAGAAAGTGCACTGTAAGTTTAGCGCTTAAATAAATACTTGGTAAAAAACAAATAAAATACCATGAAGCCGTCTCAGGGGCAAGCAACCTCTTAATTATTATGTTGAACTGACATGAAGAACATAGTCAAAAAATGAGAACGAGAATTGAAGTAATGGAGAGGTTTGACTACTAGAAAATATTGCAAGTGCTATATTTATTTCTTGACCAGCTTCAGAATGGAGCATGCCGCTATATTATAGCCAAGTTACTTGCAGAAAAAATACAGAAATTGACCTCAGCATGCCGTTGTATTATAGCCAAATTACCTGAGGTAAAAAATATAGAAGTTGATCTCTTTTCCTAATAGCAGGTTATGAGAATTCAATTTTAAACTCTTTGGCGCTATATTTTTAGGGAAATAGGAGGCATTGCCACCTACTGAATGTATATTTAAAAAGAGTTGTGTGTAGCCAAAAAGGAAAGGGAAAACCCCAAGAATACACAAAAACCTTTATCCATCACGCTGCAGCAAAAAATTAGGATTCCACTTCTCAACAGATGATCAAGAGCATCTTTATTTTTTGGAGGACCATCGTGGATTCTGAAATTTGACATATCTGCCCAGAATTTCTGTTGACCACTCCAATTCGTATCCTAATACCATGTTCGACAAGTTGAAATGATTTTTCCAGCAGATACAATGGCCCTCGCAATATCCTTCAAAAATGTCGGGCATAATATATACACACAACCTTGATTGTTCACTTTCAAGCAAGCTCCTGCAGTTGTAGGTTCCAGGTTGCTTGTTTCCTTTTTCTTGTAGATTTGCTCTCAGTTAAAGTTGTTGAACTATCAACTCTTGAACCTCTTACTCTGACCATATAGATTATTTGGCTGATCTAGTGTAACCGCATTATTTGTATAAAAGAATATCTAGAGAAGAGAAAAATGTCTGAATAAAAAATATGAATCTTTGAAATTCAAGTTATAGATAAAAAAATTCAAGATAAAAATATAGCGATTGGTCAACAAAAAGAGAACTAAACACAAGCATGCCATTATGCTTTTACTCGTTGTTAAAAAGATAAATGTTCTCCATCCAGTATTGCTTAGCTCTTGCTAGAAAACAATGGGAGAAGCTTTGGAGTTCGTATGACGATACACATAGTTGATTCAGAATCATACCCTTGAAGAGCATACTATCAAGAAAAAAAGAGCCAGAGATCTAGATAAGCAGATATGCTGACGGGCCAGGAGGTAGATGCTGTGTGCATTTGTGATGGATGGAAAATCCGCCAATTCTATATTGAGCAGATATGCCCCCAGCCACTGCGTTGGGCCGGCCAGTGACATTACATTTCTTTACTGTAATCCCAGCAACATGCATGGATTAATATTGGTGACAAGCCACGATCGAGGTACTAACCAATCTCTGCTTTTAGTGCACTGGTCAACCAGCCATCAACCACTAATAAAGCAAACTTCCTCACCTCAAATTAGTGTCGACGAGACGACGATGGCGCGCGGCTGGTAAAGCGGGCTTCGAGTCAATGGGAAAAGAGCCATCTTTCCATGAATGAAATTTAGGCCATATGGCCCATGGCCGACTGGCCCCGTACCTGTACCTACCTCTCTCTCTCTCTCTGCTGCATGATTGGAAAACGACAGCGGCGACCTGGACTGGCTGGCGATCGATCCATCTGGCTCATCCACCATTCCATTTCATATGCCGACGGCACAGGACGAGCAGGAGTACAGCATGATGCCGGCCGGACGAATGGGCATGCCCGCTGCGCCTGCTGCCGGCCGCCGTCCTTCGAAATACAGCTGTACTCCTGCTCGTGAGTTTAGATCCAAATACAGTTGAAAGTTGAAATACAACTGAAATTAAGTATGACGCCATTCCCATGGATACCTAAATCCTACACAGCAACGGGAGGCAGAGTGATCGGGTGTGAGTACCTGCGGGCTGGGCGTCCCGTTGGCCCCCGCATCCGCTCGCGAGGCCGGCGCGCCGCAGAAGGCCCTGGCGAGCGGCCGGATCCGGTTCGCCGCCGCCGCGACGGAGGCGGGGGCACAGTGTTCCTGCTGTGCGGGGCGAGGGGGTCACGGAGGCACGGTCTCCGGTGCCATACCGAGGGATCCGATGTTGAAGGGGGTAAGGGAGAGGTGGTCTCCGGCCGCCACTCCACTCCATCTCTCCACTGCGCAACCGTAGCTCCATGAGGCGACCCCCGGTGACCAGTAAGGTGCCTCCCACGGCCGCCCCTCCACGCCTAGCCTCGACCACCTGCCACAGTCGCTTGAGCTGCCGGTTCCCGCAGCAGCACAGGAGAATTCCGCCCGAGCCGCTAGCGCCCGCGGCGGCGCATGAGGTCGCCGGACGCCAGGAAGACAGAGCAGTCGGGAGAAGCCGGCCCGATGGGAGAGGCGCTCCCGCTCATCGCTTGACGACCGCGGCCCAGCTTCGTTAACAGGGCGTGCGGGGAGCAGGTCGCCGGTGGATGGCCTGCCAGGCTCTTCGTCGTCGCCGATGAAGGGACTGAGATCGAGCGACGATGTCGGGATGCGTGCCACCGTCGGCGAGCCGTAGTCTAGTGCGCTGCACCTGGTGGGGAAGGTGGGAAGGTCTCCATCACTGCCTTCATTCGAGATAGAGCGGGCGCCGGATCCGGTGGGGAAGGTGGGAAGGGCGCCGTCTCCGGCGCCATACCGAGGGATCCAGTGTTGAAGGGGCAAGGGAGAGGTCTCCGGGGGGCGCCATGGATCCGCACCGCCATGCCGGATCCAGTAGGGAAGGTGGGAAGGGCGCGATCTCCAGCGTCGTACCGAGGGATCCGGTGTTGAAGGGGGAAAGGGAGAGGTGCGCCATGGATCCGGGCTTGAACAGGGGAGGAATTGGTGTGGCGCTGGTGACGTCTACGGGGATGGGGCGTTGATGGCGGCCTCGGCAACCTTCCATGACGGGCGGTGCTGATATCGCGTAAGGGTCAGATGGCGGGCGTTGATGGCGGGGATCCTCGGCCACCTTCCGCTATTGGAGACGGCCGTTAATGGCAGAGCAGAGGAGGGTTCCATCGACGGTGGGGAGGAGGGTGGGCCGGATCGGCGTGGGGAGGACGGTGGGGATCGTTGGCAACCTCGGCAGAACCGTGCACCAAATGATTGTGGACGTTGTTGGGGACTTGTTCTCAAATGCTATGAATTAAGAACAAGGCAACACAGAAAAAAAGTTAATAGTAGACATCCTTCGTCCTTCGAAGCGTTATTCCCCTTAGGATATAACGATCCTCAGACGAAGGTCATGAAGGTCATACCTTCATGATTGCATCTTATATTGATAAAAGGAGAAGCAGATGAAACATGAGAAAATAACATGTACAATCACATAGCATTATTATATGTTCTTATTAAATAATCATGGAAGAATAAAAACAATGTTGAATTACATTTGTACCTTCGGCTTGACAGAAGGCAAAAATGCAAGTGTGACGCACGAGCGAGTACAAGTCAGCGTGAACAGTACGGGGGTACTGTTCATCTATTTATAGACACAGGACACAGCCTGTGACGAATTACAATTATGCCCCTCATAAAAGTTTACAACATTGACTCAGACCTTTATGGATTAAAAGGTCATTCTATCTCTACGTCGGTTTGTAATGCCGAAGCTTCATGAAAAGGAACCTTCGATCATCTCCTGGGAACAACTTCAGCCGAAGCTGCTTCTTCCCGTAAGACCTTCGGCGCAACGAAGCATGGCCCCAACAGTAGCCCCTTTCGCGGCGCTAGATCGTTTTTCGTAACGAGCTTGATCCGTAAAAAAAACCTCTTAAGCTTCGGGAAGCCGAAGGTCCAAAAAAAACACCTTCCCTGAGCTCGTTGTCGAGAAACGATTCAGTTTCCGAGCGCGTGTCGGGCCCACCTTGCAGAGTTACTGTTTGGTCTTTGCGGTCCACCGCGCAGCGAGTGCAAGTGACTGTCCGCCCGGTGTAAAAATCCTGGCGTTTCGCCTTCTTACCTGCAACACTATAAAAACAGACGGGTAGGTGTGAAGTTACCACAGCATTCATTGCTATTTGCACTGTTTTGCTGCCAAAATTTTTAACCATAGCCGAAGCCTGACTCTCGGAATCGAACGAAACTCCAAGTCGAAATCTGCTTCGTCAGAAGGAAAGGCTTCGGGAGAAAAAAGTATTCAAAAAAAAGTATTCAATTTCCACAGACTCAGAATTAATGGCCAGAGTGCGATCTACCGCCAGGGTTGAGCGTGAAGGAGACGAAGCTGAAGGTTCGGAGACTGTGCCCATCTTCGAAGCAATGCAACGATCCGGACTGGTAACTGCGGAAGAAATTCCCACTGTTGAAGCAGAACAAGCAACTGCCGAAGCAGAAGAGGAGAACATTGAAGAAACTGATCCCGAAGATGATTATCGCATTGCCATGCCAAGTAAGCCCAGCCACTTGGACTTCGGAAAGTCGACCGTTTCGAAGGCTGATCTCTCCAAGATGGTAAAATCAGGTTATTTTAGTAAAAATCAGAAGAAACTACTTCGCTTCGGGGGAGAAGAGACTACCCCGAAGCCAGAGAAGGACGAGATAGTCATTTTCAAGAGCTTTTTAAAGGCTGGGCTGAGATTCCCCCTTCATGGGATTATTGCAGATGTATTGAAGAAGTTTGGTATCTATTTTCACCAGTTAACTCCTAACGCTATCGTTAGGCTTAGTGTTTACATCTGGGCCCTCCGAAGCCAGGCGGTGGAACCGTTTGCCGACAGTTTTTGTCGAGTTCATGAGCTACATTACCAAATGAAGGCCAGAAAAGATGGATTACATGATAACTTTGGTTGCTACAATTTTGCCTATCGGAAGACTACAAAGTTTCCTGTTATTAGCTACCGAAGCAAATGGTCGGCAGGCTGGAAGTCAGAGTGGTTTTATGTGAAGGTTGACGAAGACGAAGAGAAGTTGGTACAAAGCCCACTTGAATTGATCTTCGGAGAAACAAGGCCGCGGTGCCACATGACATTAGAAGGTCCCACCTGGGCTGCACTGGGTGAGTTTAAAATTATTTCGGAGCACATCAGTACCAGGGACCTGGTTCAAGAGTTCTTGGCCTTCAGGGTTTTCCCTACCTTAAAAGAATGGGAAATGCCGAAGCTGGAAGGGGAGAAGAAAGAAGGGGAACTTGTCCGACTTCCTTACCACTTCAAGTTCAAGAAATACTTTAAAAAACCTTGCCAAGAGTGGCTGGACACAGTTGAAGTAATGTGCAATGAAATTCTTGGGAATTATTCGAAAAAAGAGGATCAATTGATGATCGCGGCCTTCGGCACCCGTCCGAAGCGAAGGCTAAACCGAGTGTTTGATGCCCTGGGTTTTAAGTACCCTGATTATGAACAACTAAATAAGGGTGCTGAGGGCCAAAAAAGGAAAAGGGTGGCCGAAACTTTGAACAAAGATGAGGAAGAACTATCAAAAAAGAAGAATATTCCAAAGAAGAGAAGAATATCATCTCCGAAGCGAAAATTATCCGATGAAGAGAGGACTCTTGCATCGCCCTCTACCACCGATGTAGAGGAAATTTTAAAGGTAATGACTGAAACCCTGCCCGCGAAGCTAAGTCCATTAAGGCCTCAACTGACGAAGCTTTTTCGAAAGGTGGAGGAGCCCGAAAAATCGAAGAAGATAACCAAAACAAAGAGACAAAGAATTATTGCAGTGACCGAAGTTATTGACAAGACGCCACTAAGGGCTTCAACTCGGAAAACGCCAGCGGTTGAGGGCACAACAAATGTCGAAGTCGCACCTTCGGAGGTCGCGGCTACCGAAGCCGCTTCAGCCGAAGATTTGAACTTGGAAACCACAATTGAAGACATCGACAAAATTTTGTTAGACATGGCCGAAGAAGAAGCTACCACTGCTGCTGAAAAAACCATGGCCACAGTGCTTGGAAAGGGAAAGGAAATAGCCGAAGATGCTCCAGAAGACGAAGCCTACATATTTCAAAATTTAGTTGGGCAAGAACTGTCGAAGGCCGAAATAGAAGAGCTTGAAGAATATGCCAAATCTTGCGGATATAAGCCAGGAGCTCTTCTTTTCGGAGGTATTGACGATGAAAAGTTAGGCTGCATCCGGGATCAAACTGGTGCTAAGGTCATCGGTACTCTATCAAAGAGTATCGGTTTTCCGAAGCTAGAAACGGATATCAGCCGCTACCGACGACAACATATCGTTGGTAGCTTATTTTATTCCAACTTCAAGGTAAACAACCTTTCTCTGACTTTTATTGTTTTTAGTAATGAAAATGTTCCTAACGAAGGTTGCTTATGTGCAGAGCATGCTACTGAGCAAAGCTTTGAAGATGCAGCAAGATCTAGAGGATAAGAAACACGAAGCTATAATTGAAAATTTAGAGAGCAAAATAAAAGAGCAATCAGCTATTATTGAAAAGAAAGACTTCGAACTCCAAACAACTGAAGGCTTATTGGCAGAAACTGAAGCTAAAGTAGCAGAATTGAATTCGAAGCTTCTGTGCGAATCGAAACAATTTGAACAAGAGAAGCTAGAGCTTAATTCAAAACTTGAGGCCGAAGTCCAAAACAGCTCAGATTTGAAGAAATCATTAACAAGCCTTCAAGACAAATGTTTGAAATTTAGTAACAACTGTATTCAACAATTAAAAAAGATCTTTTATTCAGTTGGAGCCAGCAGTGGAAAGTGCACCCCTTCAGCTGAAAATTTGCCAAGAACCTTCGAACATATTGAAGCTGAAATTGATGAGCTTGACGAAGTTATAGCCGGGCACGGTGACTTCTGTGCCTGGGTAGCTTCTCGGGGCACTGCTGCAGCGTTCCTGAAGGCCGGCTGTGAACATGGAAAAATCGTCAACAGGCCCAATTTCACTCTGTCTCCATCAATTCTAGACGACATTCCTGACCTTGCCCGAAGCATTTCAAACAGATTTATAAAAATGATATGGACAAAAGGCGGGCGAGAGAAGGCTGGAGACGAAGCTCGAAGTCATCTTGAACCAGTAAGAAATGATACCTTGTGCTTACCTTCTCCTTCACACTTGATTTTTACTCGCAATACCTTGATTCATGTAGGATGACGAAGCTGAAGATGATGCTTAAAAAATATGCCGCCGAAGCTGAAGCTCAGTGAAGATCAGTAGGAGTACATTATAGAAAAAACTCAAGACTTTTGTAACAACTTTTGTAAATACAATTAAACTGTTCTTAATGAACTTTGTACATACCTTGTAATATATTCTTACCCTTCCATTGAGGCGCTTTGATGTGGACGAAATTAGTATTTTGAGCCAGAGGCGAAAAAACACCTTCCCTTCTTTTCGTACACAACGAAGCATAAAAGACCGCTTCTTCTTTTTTGTCGAAACCTCTCTTTTTTATACACAACGAAGCATAAAAGACCGCTTCTTCTTTTTTGCTGAAACAACCACTTATGTCATGAATGAATGTTTATGAATGCAAATGCTATGATGTAATGTGATGTGCGAATGAATGTCCAAACACATATCCGAAGGCATACGCTCAGCCATTATTTCCTTAGAAACAATCACAAATTAGCTCTGCATTCCCTTAGGAACGTCTTTGGAGCTTCTTCGCCTTTTACTTTCGGCGGAATCAGCGTTGACTTTTCGCTGTAAGCTCTGCATTCCCTTAGGAACGTCTTTGGAGCTTCTTCGCCTTTTACTTTCGGCGGAATCAGCGTTGACTTTTCGTTGTAAGCTCTGCATTCCCTTAGGAACGTCTTTGGAGCTTCTTCACTTTTTCAGTTTCGGCACTCGATGGTGCGTTCTCAGCTTTTACATTTACATTCTTTGGGGGATTTTGCTCTTATAGAACTAAAAAGGAAATTACATATGATGGCCCCATCAAAAACCTTTCTCCCCCTTTAGAAAGAAAAAGGGTGCCATGAAAAAGAAAAAACATAAAAGAGTTACATCAAGTTACACATAATATCGCCGAAGCTCATCCGCATTCCAAGATCTTGGAATGTCGTTGCCGTCCATGTCCTTCAATCTGTATGAACCAGGTCTTGACGAAGATGCTACTAAGAAAGGTCCTTCCCATTTCAACTGTAACTTGCCCACTGTGTCTGGGTTGGCCACTCTCCGAAGCACCAAGTGTCCCGGCTCAATATTTTTTAGCCGGACCTTTCTATCTCGCCATTTGACTGTTTTAGCTTGGTATTTATTGATATTCTCCACAGCTTGAAGCCTGATCCCTTCTAAAGCATCTTTTTCCACAAGACAAGCATCTTCAGGACCTGATTCTGCCGAAGCTACTACTCTTATTGAACCAGCTTTAGCTTCTTCCGGAGTTATTGCTTCGTCACCGAATAATAACTTGAATGGAGTAAAGCCTGTAGACCTTGATGTTGTTGTATTGTGGCTCCACACCACTTTGGTTAACTGATCTGGCCACTTTCCCCTGGGTTGATTGAAGATTAACTTCATTATTCCTGTCATTATAATGCCGTTGGCTCTTTCAACGAGCCCATTTGACTCCGGATGCCTGACTGATGCAAAATGGATCTTCGTACCAATTTGATCACAGAAATTTCTGAAAGCTTCGGAGTCGAACTGCGTTCCATTATCTACGGTGATGGCCTTCGGTACCCCGAAGCGACAGACAATATTCTGCCAGAAAAACTTTTGGACAGTGGCCGAAGTTATTGTGGCCAATGGCTTTGCCTCAATCCATTTAGAAAAATACTCCACAGCTACTATAACATATCTTAAATTCCCTTGAGCCGGTGGTAATGGACCTAACAAGTCAAGGCCCCACCTTTGCAATGGCCAGATAGGTTGAATGAGCTGTGTTAAAGACGAAGGCTGTTTTTGATCTCTTGCACACTTCTGACAGCCTTCGCACTTTTGAACTAACTCCGCTGCATCCGAAGCTGCCTTCGGCCAATAAAACCCTTGGCGGAAGACTTTTCCAAGTAACGGCCTAGATCCAATGTGAGATCCACACAGGCCTGCATGTATTTCTTTCATCAACTCTATACCTTCGGTTCTAGATAAACACTTGAGTAGCGGAGCACAAACTCCATGCTTGTACAACTCCCCTTCTATCATAACATATGGACGAGCTCTTGCCTCCATTCTCCTGTTATAAGCTTCGTCATCTGAAAGGAACTTACCCTGAAGGTAAGAGATGATCTCAGTTCTCCAATCTTCACTATAAACAGGAGATATGTTGAGAACTGCTCTTTCAAGGAGCTCCACTGAAGGTGCCTTTATTGTTTCGAAGAACACATCCGAAGGTAACGGCAGCCCCTGTGCTGCTGACTTGGCCAGCAAATCGGCATGCTCATTTTGTCCTCGAGGGATATTTTTGACAGAAAAACCTTCGAAGGAAGCTTCGATTCTTCGGACCGTGTCTAGATATTTCTCAAGCTTCGGATCCTTAGCCCTGCAACTTTTGTCGATATGACCCGAAACAACCTGGGAATCAGTTTTAAGAATCGCCCTTCTGATTCCCATTGCCTTTAATTTCCGAAGGCCCAGGAGCAGAGCTTCGTACTCAGTAATATTGTTTGTACAGCTGAAATCAAGTCTTGCCGCATAACAAGTTTTAACCTTGGATGGTGAGACCAACACAGCGGCTGCTCCTGCTCCGAAGGTTCCCCAAGAGCCATCACAAAACACTGTCCACACTTCGGCATCTTTATTTGCTTCTTCATCCTGAGCCCCTGGCGTCCAATCGGCAATGAAATCTGCCAACGCTTGAGACTGGATCGAAGATCTATGCACATAATCAATGCAAAATTCATTGAGCTCTGCAGCCCATTTTCCAATCCGTCCAGTAGCTTCTCTATTTCTCATAATATCCTTCAACGGCTGCGAAGAAGGAACAACAATATTGTATGCTTGAAAATAATGCCGAAGCTTCCTGGATGCCATCAAAACAGCATATAATACCTTCTCCAGTTCTGTATAGTTTTTCTTTGATACACTAAGGACTTCAGATACAAAATACACTGGAACCTGCTTCTTGACTTGACCAACAAGCTTCTCCTGGACAAGTGCTGCACTTACTGCTGAGTGCGAAGCTGCCACATATAACAACAATGGAGCCCCTGGCGTTGGTGGAGTTAATGTTGTTAGATCTATCAAATATTGCTTCAGCTCTTCGAAGGCTTTTTGTTGGCTTGGTCCCCATTGAAAGACTTCAGCTGACTTCAGCACCTCGAAGAATGGTAAATTTCTTTCTGCTGATCTGGATATAAATCTATTGAGAGATGCCAGCCTTCCTGTCAATCTTTGGGCCCCCTTTCTTGTAGTTGCTGGCTCCATTCGAAGTATAGCTTCAATTTTATTTGGATTAGCTTCAATACTGTCGGCGTTTCGAGACCGGGGGGTCCCCGAGCTGACGAGTGAGAGTGCCGCGTGCCCCAGCCCAGATGGGTCGAGCGCGTGGGCGAGCGCGAAGGGGGGAAGAGAGCGAGGTCGGTGGCCGGAGCCGGGTCGTGACGAGGGAGACGGAGATCCCGCGGCCTTTCGTGTTCGCCCCGCGCCCAGGTCGGGTGCGCTTGCAGTAGGGGGTTACAAGCGTCCGCGCGGGTGAGGGGAGCGAGCGGCCCCAAGAGAGCGCCTGCCCCTGCCCTCGTTCCCGCGAGGCCAACCTTCTCTAAGAAGGCCCTGGTCCTTCCTTTTATAATCGTAAGGAGAGGATCCAGGTGTACAAAATAGGGGTGTAGCAAGGTGCTACGTGTCTAGCGGGGGAGAGCTAGTGCCCTAAGTACATGCCAAGGTGGCAGCCGGAGAGATCTTGGCACTCAGCCGGTGTGGCGTCGTGGCTGTCGGAGGAGTAACGGAGCCTGATGGAGGGACAGCTGTTGGAACAGCTGTGCTCTTGCTGACGTCTCCCTGCTTCCATAAGGGAGCCGGGAGTCGCCGTCGTCATGGGTCTAGTGGGGCGCCATCATTGCCTATCTGGCGGAGCTGGCCAGATGGGACGCCGGTCTTGTTCTCTGCGACCCAAGTCGGCTCAGGGCAGGGTGATGATGACGCTTCCTGTTGGCGTGGCAGACTTGTGTCCTAGGTCGGGCGACGTGGAGGCTCCTCCGAAGTCGAGGTCGAGTCTGTCCTGCATGGCCGAGGCCGAACCTGAGCTCCTGGGTCGGGCGAGGCGGAGGTCGTTCGGCAGAGGCCAGGGCGGAGTCCGAGCCCTGGGTCGGGTGAAGCGGAGTTCGTCGTCTTCCGGGGCCTTAGCCCGAGTCCGAGCCCTGGGTCGGGCGGAGCGGAGTTCGCCGTCTTCCAGGGCCTTAGCCCGAGTCCGAGCCCTGGGTCGGGCGGAGCCTCCTATGGCACCTCTTGGCAAAGCCCGGTCGCCCGTCGGTCTTACCTTTTGCGTTAAATGCCCCGGTGACTTGGTCGGTTGGCGCGGTGATTTAGTCAGGGTTGCTTCTCAACGAAGGCAAGGCCTCGGGCGAGCCGGAGATGCGTCTGCCGTAAAAAAGGGGCCTCGGGCGAGACGGAAACACCTCAGGGTCGGCTGCCCTTGCCCGAGGCTAGGCTCGGGCGAGGCGCGATCGAGTCGCTCGTATGGACTGATCCCTGACTTAATCAAACCCATCAGGCCTCTGCAGCTTTATGCTGATGGGGGTTACCAGCTGAGAATTAGGCGTCTTGAGGGTACCCCTAATTATGGTCCCCGACAGTAGCCCCCGAGCCTCGAAGGGAGTGTTAACACTCGCTTGGAGGCTTGCGTCGCACTTTTTTGCAAGGGGACCAGCCTTTCTCGGTTGCATTTTGTTCCGGTGGGTGCGCGCGAGCGCACCCGCCGGGTGTAGCCCCCGAGGCCTCGGAGGAGTGGTTTCACTCCTTCGAGGTCTTAATGCCTTGCGTAATGCCTCGGCTGGTCTGGCGGTTCCCTCATGCGAACAGGCCATAGCCCGGGTGCACTGTCGGGGCCCAAGTTCTCGGGCTGGTATGTTGACGCTGTCAACGGTTCGGCCGGAGCCGGGTTTGCGAGAGCAGCCCCCGAGCCTCCGCGCAGGGCGAGAGGACGATCAGGGACAGACTCGGCTTTTTTACATACGCCCCTACGTCGCCTTTCCGCAAGGAGGAGGGGGGGAGAGCGCCATGTTACCCTCGATGGGCACCGAACATGGTGTCTCCGGTGAGCTGCAATCGGGTAATCCGAGTGGACGTCCGTGCCCCGTTCGTTGGGGGTCGGCTAGGGGCCCGGAGGCACGCCCAAAAGTACCTGCGGGTGATCTGCCGGACCCGGTCCCCTGGCGACGGGGTCCGAGGGCTCGTTGCCTCCCTCCGATGGGATTCCGTTACAGGATCGTTCCCGCTAGTCTCGGAAATGTCCTAGGGTACCTCGGGAGCGCAGCCCGAGCCTTGGTTATGTATCGAACGTACCCCTGGTCATCCCTCGCTCGGTGTCTGTGGCGACTGTGAACCCTTCGGAGGGCCAGCCTTCGAACCCCTGATCAGTAATGGGCGCGGAGCCCGAGTAGCCTGAGGCGGTCGTGGAACCTTTCGGGAGGCCGACCTTCGAACCCCTGACCAGTAGTGGGTGTCGGGCCCACGCGATCTGAGGCGGCTGTTGAACCCCTCGGGGGGCCAGCCTTCGAACCCCTGATCAGTAGGGAGGCTCGGAGCCTAGTTCCTTCACGGGGAAGGATCCCTTTGGGGGTATCCCCCTTCCCGGTCCCTGTTGCAAGAGATAGAGAAAGAGGAAAAAGGGAAAAAGATACGAAATTGAGCGACGTGGCGTACCTTTTTTGGTGTGGTCGTTTTGGCGAAGGCGAAGCGTCGCCAGCTGCTCCTGCCAGAAACGTCGCCTGTCCAGCCGCGAAGTTAATGCGCCGGGGCGAGCGGTCGGCGATGCTGCCGTTGCGTGTGCGAGCCGTTCGAGGAACGGCTGTTTTGCGTTTTTTGAACCCCGCGTCCAGTTCGGACGGTACGTTGGAACCGTCTTTACCTTGGTTTTTATATACCCCGGAGAGGGTCCGGTGATGGTTCTCGACTCCGCTTCTCGTCTCCCTCTTAGGTTTTTTGCAGTCTGAGAGATCTAGCCAGGGAAAAGAAAACCGCCCTCCCCTGTCCTTCGCGCCGCCACCCTTTCTGCCTTGGCGATGGCCGACCGGGTGACCATCATCCCGCCGCGCGACCCGTGGCCCTTCTCCACGGTGACGGCGGGTGATCTGGAGGACCTCGTCGGCGAGGGTTTGCTCCGCCCTCTCACCGATGAGCAGCGGCCGGAATGGATTCCTCCCGCGGGCGGAGTCGCTCCATCCCCTCCGCCGGGGTACGTCATGAGCTTCATCTCCTTCCATGAGCGGGGATTTGGTGTGCCGTCGAGCCGCTTCATGCGGGCCATCCTGTTCCATTACGGGGTGGAATTGCACAACCTCACCCCCAACTCCATCTCGCAGGCCGCTATCTTCGTAGCGGTGTGCGAGGGGTATCTGGGGATCGCCCCCCATTGGGATTTGTGGACTCATCTCTTCTTCGCCGAGCTTTTTGCTTCGCCGACGGGGGAGAGGAAGGTCCGTGCAGCGGTGCGGGCCGGCGGCTGCACCCTTTTGTTGAGGCAGTCGCGGTCGCTGCAGTATATCCCTGCCGTCCTCGCATCCTCAAACAAGGGTTGGCAGCGCCGGTGGTTCTACCTCCGGAATGACGAAGAGCTGCTCCCGCCGTTCTCTCAGCGGGTTGTCACCGCCGCTCCCGACGCCTGGCGCCACGGGACTCCGCACGAGAGGCAGAAGAAACTCGAACCTCTTCTCCAGGCCCTGAGGGCGTTGCGGGAGGGAGGACTCACCGCCGCGGGAGTGGTTGCCGCCATCCACCGTCGGAGGGTGCTCCCCCTGGCGGAGCGGCGGCTGTCGCTTTGGGAGATGACCCAGGAGGCCGACTGGGAGGGGTCACGGATGTCCCCTGACCCTCTTCCCCATGACGCCCTCCAATGGCGGGTGTCAGCCGCGATGGGGAAGCCAGACCCCCACGCCTTCTCTCAGCCCCGAATGCGCCCCGATCAGGGGTGCATCACACTGGTGAGTGTTCGCTCCTTCCTTCCTCATATACCAGGTTGCTCCTGGTTCTCACGATTTGGTTTCTTTCCCCTTCACCCCTTTTTAGGAGGTGGGGCGACACAAACCCTCCTTGCCGCGGGTCCCAGAGGACGCGGTGGGTCGGGCAGCGCGGCGGGTCGCCGTGGAGGAGGAGAAGAAGAAAAAGGATGCGGAGAAGGCCCGGGCCCGCAAGCAGAGGCGGGCTCGGGACGCCCTGGAGAAACGCCGTCGCCAGCAGGAGAGGGAAGGACTCCCCAGGGAGCTGTCGCCGGAGACATCCGACGACGACGACGACGATGATGAAGAGGAGGAGGACGACATGGCCGCCCGTCTCGGCCTTAGCCCCAGCTTGGGGTGTGGCCGGGAGCTGTCGAGTCAGCCCCCGAGCGGGCCGATGTCGTCGGTTCCCGGAGCCGAGACGCCGGATCCCTGGCCTGAGGGGCGGGGGCAACCCGAGAGGGTACTTGACCCCTCGGCTGGAGGAGCTGACGCGACTCCAGGGAGCCAGGCCGAGGGTTCCGTCCCTCGAGAGCCGTCCCCCGCGCCGGCAACGCGGGGGAGCGGTCCTCAGGTTGCCATGGCGGCGCCTGGGCAGTCCGTCTCCCGGGCGTCAGGGGCGCCTAAGGCGAGGGCGGTGCCGGGGCTGTCGGCGAGGCGGACCTCGGCGGTGGTTCCGGGGAGCGGGAGCTTAGAGGCCTCCCCCCAGGCACAGTGGATCATGGCTCGGAGCGGGTAAGTACCTCGGAATGTCTCCGTCCCGGCGTTTCATTCGTACGTCTTGGCCGTGATTTTCCCTTCCTTCTTTTTTCCAGCAAGCGAAGCCATGGCCCCACCGACCTGGCGCCCCGGAAGGCCCTTAAGACGGCGTCGGTCCAGACGGCTGGCGCCATCCCGGGCCCCGCCGCTCAGCCGTCCCTTTCGCAGGGTGCTTCGCCGCATGGGGCTCAGGCGTTGCATGTCCCGGGGGAGCAGGTCCCCGAGGCGGGCTCTTCTGCCGAGGCGGCCATCATGATCGGGGAGGCGGCCGGCGCCGACGCGGTCCCGAGTCCGCCTGTCGTGTCGGTCATGCCGGCGCCTGCCGCCGCCGCAGTTGGCACCGCCCCAGCCGGAGAGCATGTGGTTGCTGCCGGCGTTGAGGCGGCCGCAGCGTCAGTGCCCAGGGCCTCGGAAGAGGTGGGCGTGGACGCACAGTTCATCCAGGCGGGCGGCAGCCTTGTCGCTGTGGGGCGGAGCCCCGAGGCACGGGGCCAGTTGCTCCGATTCCGGACCCACGAGGCTTCGGACCCTATCTTCGTCCTTGACGACGAGCAGGAGGACCAGTCCTGGGACGAGCTCCGCAAGCGTGCGGAAGCAACGGTGGGGTCGCTCCGATCGTCGCTGGAGGTTCTCTGCGGGGACGTCCCCAAAATCCTCCAGGTAATGGTTTCAGGCGTACCTTCTCCCTTCTGCGAGCAAGGCGTTCGTCGTGATGCCTTGTTTTCCCTTCCAGGATCTGACGGACCGGAGCGCCGCCAAGTCGTCGTTCATCCGCCGCGAGGCCGACGTCTGGGGCTCGCTGCGGTCCCTGAGGACTTCACTCGCCGGGGCTACCGCGCGCCTTTCTCAGCAGGACGCTAAGATAGCGGACCTCCAGTTGCTCTGTGCTGACCTGAGGGCCGAGGCGGCGGCGGCGCGCACAGAGGCGCTACGGCAGCGGTCGGAGCTCGTCCAGGTTGCCGAGGAGCGGGACCAATCTTGGGGCCAGGCTGCCGAGGCCGAAGGCCGGGCCAAGACCCTCGCGGCCGATCTGGCCGCAGCCCAAGTCACGGCCTCGGAGCAGCGCGTCCGAGCCAGGGGTATGCCTCGACCGTCCTCGGTCCTCATTCTTGTCCGTTTCTTCCGCTTGAGTTTGAGGTTCTTCTTCTAGTTGTTCGCAGAGCTCGAGTCTGCCCTTGACGAGTCTGCCAAAGCGCTCGCCGAGGCGCTCGCTGGGGCTGCTGAGCAGAGGGAGGTCGATCTCGCGGCCATGTCCGAGGCCGTCTCGGAGGTTTATCGGACCCTTGGTCCCGGCGACGTCCCTTCAGGAAGCTCCCCCCAAAGCCGTCTTCAAGCCCTAGGTGATTACGCGCGCGGTAAGGTCCGCGGGGCGCTACACCACGGCGTTAGGCGGGCCTTCGCCGTGCTCGCGTCCCATTACGTCGTGGACTTGGAGCGGGTCAGTGAGGGGTATTGCCTTCCTGACGAAGATGAGGCCGCCCTGGCAGAAGTTCAGCGGCTCGACGCGGTCGCTGCGGGTCCGAGCGCGGCGCTGGCGACCATCTTCGAGGCGGAGATTCTTCCTCCTGCGCCGCCGCCGGAAGCGGAGGTGGACCTTACCGACGGCGGGGGTGGAACCGAGGGCGCGGCGCCTTCCCAAGGCGACGCCTGACTTTTGTTGGGGCAATTTCTGTCGGATGTACGCTTTGCCACGACCGCCGGGGCCTGGACACTTTATTTTTCTTGTGTGAAGTCATACTCTTTTCTGTTTCAATTTGCGCGCCTGGTCCGACTTGTCAACAACAGGGTGATTTCCCGAGCCTGGTCCTTTTTCATGGCAGACGATGAGTGAGGTGTCCCTAGCCCGGGGGCATAGGTGTTCCTCGGCTCAGTCGGTCTCGCCACTTATTTGTACCCAAGTTCGCTCCTCGGGACCCTGCACTTATTTGTACCCAAGTTCGCTCCTCGGGACCCTGCTTCTGACGCATCCAGGAGAACGCAAAAAACCCCTTCTTGATCGAAAAAAGAATTTCTTTGACGCGGGAAGGTGCACCCAAACTCGACGAGAGGGGTCGACGAGAGGGGTTCCCCCTTTTTAGCCCCCGAGGAAGGGTCGGGTTCCGCCGGGGCGAGGCCGACCCTTCCTTGATGACTGATTCTCGTGTGTGAGTGGGGGAAGGGCGCAGCCCCCGGGCGTCGTCCGTGCAGAGGCCGTTCGACGAGTCGGGCTCCTGCCCGAATATCCGGCGAGTGCTCGGTGACATCCCTTGGTATGCCGGGCATGTCCGAGGGACCCCACGCAAGAATGTCGGCGTTTGCGCGGGGAAAGTCGACGAGTACTGCTTCCTATTTGGGGTCGAGCCCGGAACTGATCCGGATCTGCTTGGATGTGTCGCCACTGAGGTCGAGAGGGACGGCCTTAACCGTCTCCACTGGCTCGATGTTGCCGGCATGTCGCTTCACGTCCGGCACCTCTCGGGAGAGGCTTTCCAAGTCGGCGATGAGGGCCTCGGACTCGGCGAGGGCCTCAGCGTACTCCACGCACTCCACATCGCATTCGAACGCGTGTTTGTACGTGGGGCCGACGGTGATGACCCCGTTGGGGCCCGGCATCTTGAGCTTCAGGTAGGTGTAGTTGGGGATGGCCATGAACTTTGCGTAGCATGGCCTTCCCAGCACCGCGTGGTAAGTTCCTCGGAATCCGACCACCTCGAACGTCAAAGTTTCCCTTCGGAAGTTGGAGGGTGTTCCGAAGCAGACAGGGAGGTCGAGCTGTCCGAGGGGCTGGACGCGCTTCCCAGGAATGATCCCGTGGAAAGGCGCAGCGCCTGCTCGGACGGATGACAGATCGACGCGCAGGAGCCTGAGGGTCTCGGCGTAGATGATATTGAGGCAGCTGCCCCCATCCATCAGGACCTTGGTGAGCCTGACGTCGCCGATGACGGGGTCGACGACGAGCGGGTACTTCCCCGGGCTCGGCACGTGGTCGGGGTGGTCGTCCCGGTTGAAGGTGATGGGCTTGTCGGACCAGTCTAGGTAGACTGGTGCCGCCACCTTCACCGAGCAGACCTCCTGACGCTCTTGCTTACGATGCCGAGCCGAGGCATTCGCCGCATGCCCTCCGTAGATCATGAAGCAGTCGCGGACCTCGGGGAACTCTCCTGCTTGGCGATCTTCCCTTTTGTCGTCGTCGCGGGCCCTGCCACCCTCTGTGGGTGGCCCGGCCCTGTGGAAATGGCGCCGAAGCATGACGCACTCTTCGAGGGTGTGCTTGACGGGCCCCTGATGGTAGGGGCACGTCTCCTTGAGTGCCTTGTCGAAGAGGTTAGCACCTCCGGGGGGCTTCCGAGGGTTCTTATGCTCGGTGGCGGCGACAAGGTCTGCGTCGGGAGCGTCGCATTTCGCTTGCGACTTCCTCCTGCCTTTCTTCTTGGCGCCGCGCGGAGTAGACGCCTCGGGAGCATCTTCCGACGGGCGGCCCTAGGGCTGCTTGTCCTTTCGGAAGATGGCCTCGACCGCCTCCTGGCCGGAGGCGAACTTGGTGGCGATGTCCATCAGCTCGCTCGCCCTGGTGGGGGTCTTGCGACCCAACTTGCTCACCAGGTCACGGCAGGTGGTGCCGGCAAGGAACGCGCCGATGACATCGGAGTCGGTGATGTTGGGCAGCTCGGTGCGCTGCTTCGAGAACCGCCGGATGTAGTCCCGAAGAGACTCTCCCGGCTGTTGCCGGTAGCTTCGGAGGTCCCAGGAATTCCCGGGGCGCACGTACGTGCCCTGGAAGTTACCGGCGAAAGCTTGGACCAGATCCTCCCAGTTGGAAATCTGCCCCGGAGGCAGGTGCTCCAACCAGGCGCGAGCAGTGTCGGAGAGGAACAGGGGGAGGTTGCGGATGATGAGGTTGTCGTCGTCCGTTCCACCCAGTTGACAGGCCAGGCGGTAGTCTGCGAGCCATAATTCCGGCCTCGTTTCCCCCGAGTACTTTGTGATAGTAGTCGGGGGTCGGAATCGGGGCGGAAACGGCGCCCGCCGAATGGCTCGGCTGAAGACCTGCGGACCGGGTGGTTCGGGCGAGGGACTCCGATCCTCCCCGCTGTCGTAGCGTCCCCCACGCCTGGGGTGATAGCCTCGGCGCACCCTTTCGTCGAGGCGAGCCCGACGGTCGCGATGAGGGTGCTCGTCGCCGAGGTGGCCCGGGGCCGCAGGCGCGGTGTTGCGCGTGCGCCCGGTATGGACCGAGGCTTCCCGCGTGAGTCAGGAAGTCGCGGCACGAGGTTCCGAGGGGTACCCCTGCCTTCGGGAGGCAGAGCTTTCGGCCCGCCGGGCCGCAGCGCCTTCCAGGAGATGCCTGAGCTCTCCCTGGATTCGCCGACCCTCGGTGGTTGATGACTCCGGCATCGCGCGGAGGAGCATCGCCGCGGCTGCCAGGTCCTGACCGGTTCCGCCGGATGCGGGTGGCGGCCTGTCCCTGGCCTCGTTGGCGATGCGGTGCTGGAGACCCTGGGGCAGGTGACGTATTTCTCCGGCCGGGGGCTGGCTTGCCCATACCTGCCCGGCGTCCCGGCGGATTGCCTCGAGCGCTCCTGCTCCCTCATCGAGCCCGGCCTGCGCCCCGCGGACTTGCTCGAGCTGTGGGTCGTGACCCCCCGCCGGAACGGGGACCACAGCTAGCTCCCGCGGGATGTCGGCGCGAGGCATCGGCCTAGGGAGATCGCCATCCTCCGGCATGCCGAGATGGCTGCCTCCGGAGGGATCCCCTAGCTCAACGTGGAAACATTCGCGGCTCGGGCCGCAGTCCTTGTCGTCAAGGCTGCGGCTGCCGTCGGAACAGTCGGAGAGGCAGTAGTTACATGCGGTCATGAAGTCCCGCATGGCACTGGGGTTGCCAGATCCGGAGAAATCCCAGCAGATGCTGGGGTCGTCGTCTTCCTCGGACCCAGAGGGTCCGTAGGTTGAGACGCCCGTCAATCGGTCCCAGGGCGACCGCACACGAAACCCCAGAGGGGTTGCACTCGCCTCAACGTGAGTGTCCGCCAAAGCGAGGTCGCCAGGCGGGTTGAGGTCGAGTAGAAATGACGAAGGATGGGGAGCAGTCGGTACCTTTTTGTCGACGAGGAGCGACGAAGTCACGTCGGGGGCTGATCGCGCCATCGTCTTGGGTACGAGGGCGACGTCCTGCAGGCCCTTCGCGAGCGTGCTGGCGTCGTCCACCTGCTCGGGGTCGACGTGTTGCGGGGGGATAGCGCTTGCCTTCGCCTCGAACGCGAGGGTGACGCCTAGCGTATCCTCCGTTGGGGCACTGGGGATGTCGATTTGCTCGACAGCCGTCGGAGCGCAGCCTCCCGCTCGGCCCCGGTTGCCCCGTCTCCTCCTCCTGCGATGGCGAGGGAGAGGATGGGGCAAGCTCGAAAGTTGTCCTTCCCCCACGCGGGAAAGACGTCGTCGATTCCGCCGCCGGCGGGCGGACTGTCCGCCACCATTGTCGCCGCCGCGCGGCGGTGGAAGGAGTACCATGT
Source organism: Zea luxurians (assembly GCA_029449295.1). Taxonomy (NCBI): domain Eukaryota; kingdom Viridiplantae; phylum Streptophyta; class Magnoliopsida; order Poales; family Poaceae; genus Zea; species Zea luxurians. The sequence continues at coordinate 453,564 of JAOPSE010000409.1, read as the reverse complement.
CGTAGCCGCTGTCGAGAGACATGAACTCGAGGCTCCCGAAACGGAGCACCGTTCCGGGTTGGAGAGGTCGTTGGAGACTGCCCATCTGGAGCTTGACGGGAAACTGCTCGTCAACACGCAGCGTGCCCCTACCTGGCGCGCCAACTGTCGGCGTTTCGAGACCGGGGGGTCCCCGAGCCGACGAGTGAGAGTGCCGCGTGCCCTAGCCCAGATGGGTCGAGCGCGTGGGCGAGCGCGAAGGGGGGAAGAGAGCGAGGTCGGTGGCCGGAGCCGGGTCGTGACGAGGGAGACGGAGATCCCGCGGCCTTTCGTGTTCGCCCCGCGCCCAGGTCGAGTGCGCTTGCAGTAGGGGGTTACAAGCGTCCGCGCGGGTGAGGGGAGCGAGCGGCCCCAAGAGAGCGCCTGCCCCTGCCCTCGTTCCCGCGAGGCCAACCTTCTCTAAGAAGGCCCTGGTCCTTCCTTTTATAATCATAAGGAGAGGATCCAGGTGTACAAAATGGGGGTGTAGCAAGGTGCTACGTGTCTAGCGGGGGAGAGCTAGTGCCCTAAGTACATGCCAAGGTGGCAGCCGGAGAGATCTTGGCACTCAGCCGGTGTGGCGTCGTGGCTGTCGGAGGAGTAACGGAGCCTGATGGAGGGACAGCTGTTGGAACAGCTGTGCTCTTGCTGACGTCTCCCTGCTTCCGTAAGGGAGCCGGGAGTCGCCGTCGTCATGGGTCTAGTGGGGCGCCATCATTGCCTATCTGGCGGAGCTGGCCAGATGGGACGCCGGTCTTGTTCTCTGCGACCCAAGTCGGCTCAGGGCAGGGTGATGATGACGCTTCCTGTTGGCGTGGCGGACTTGTGTCCTAGGTCGGGCGACGTGGAGGCTCCTCCGAAGTCGAGGTCGAGTCTGTCCTGCATGGCCGAGGCCGAACCTGAGCTCCTGGGTCGGGCGAGGCGGAGGTCGTTCGGCAGAGGCCAGGGCGGAGTCCGAGCCCTGGGTCGGGTGAAGCAGAGTTCGTCGTCTTCCGGGGCCTTAGCCCGAGTCCGAGCCCTGGGTCGGGCGGAGCGGAGTTCGCCGTCTTCCAGGGCTTTAGCCCGAGTCCGAGCCCTGGGTCGGGCGGAGCGGAGTTCGCCATCTTCCGGGGCCTTAGCCCGAGTCCGAGCCCTGGGTCGGGCGGAGCGGAGTTCGCCGTCTTCCGGGGCCTTAGCCCGAGTCCGAGCCCTGGGTCGGGCGGAGCCTCCTATGGCACCTCTTGGCAAAGCCCGGTCGCCCGTCGGTCTTACCTTTTGCGTTAAATGCCCCGGTGACTTGGTCGGTTGGCGCGGTGATTTAGTCAGGGTTGCTTCTCAACGAAGGCAAGGCCTCGGGCGAGCCGGAGATGCGTCTGCCATAAAAAAGGGGCCTCGGGCGAGACGGAAACACCTCAGGGTCGGCTGCCCTTGCCCGAGGCTAGGCTCGGGCGAGGCGCGATCGAGTCGCTCGTATGGACTGATCCCTGACTTAATCAAACCCATCAGGCCTCTGCAGCTTTATGCTGATGGGGGTTACCAGCTGAGAATTAGGCGTCTTGAGGGTACCCCTAATTATGGTCCCCGACAAATTCCCTTTGTTGAAACCAAACATCCAAGAAATTTCCCCTTTTTTACTCCGAAGACACATTTTTCTGGATTCAGCTTCAAACCAGCTTGTCTGAAACTGGCGAAGGTCTCCTGCAAATCAGCAATATGATTTTCCTGCTTCGTGCTTTTTACAATGATGTCATCAACATAAGTTAGCACATTTCTGCCTATCTGGGACTGGAGGACCTTCGCAGTCATTCTGCTGAAACTTCCTCCAGCGTTTTTGAGCCCCTCAGGCATCCGAAGATAGCAATATGTGCCACTTGGGGTTATGAAGCTAGTCTTCGGCTCATCTTCCTTCTTCATCCAGATTTGGTGATAGCCTGAGTAACAATCTAGCAGACTCATGAGCTCTGAAGAAGCTGCTGCATCAACTAAAGAGTCTATCCTTGGCAATGGGAATTCGTCCTTCGGACAAGCCTTGTTGAGATCTGTGAAATCGATACACATTCTCCACTTGCCGTTGGCCTTCTTTACCATAACAGTGTTAGCTAGCCATTCTGGGTACTTTACTTCTCTAATAACTCCTGCACTGAGGAGTCTTTTTACTTCATTGCGAGCCCCTTCGGCCTTGTCATCAGACATTTTCCGAAGCCTCTGCTTTCGGGGTCTGAAGGATGGGTCAACATTGAGCGAGTGTTCAATGACATCCCGATTTACTCCGCAGAGGTCATTAGCTGACCATGCAAAAACATCTTTGTTGTTAAACAAAAACCTTATCAAGGTTTTCTCCTGGTCTTCAGACAATTGGGAGCCCAACAACACCTTCTGCTCTGCTATGTCTTCACATAAGAGCATGGGCTTCGGCTGATCTACTGAAGCTGCTTTCTCCCTTTTGAATTTGTACTGTTCACAAGCTTCAGCTCCATCTATGTTATGGATTGCTTTGGAGTCAGTCCAGCTTCCTTCGGCCCTTCTAGCAGCTTCCTGGCTTCCATGAATAGCAATAGGCCCTTGGTCCGAAGGTATCTTCATGCAGAGGTAAGCTGGGTGAAGAATTGCTTCGAAGGCATTAAGAGTACCGCGACCAATGATAGCATTGTAAGGATATTCCATGTCAACAATATCAAACACAATTTGCTCAGTCCTTGTGTTGTTAACAAATCCGAAGGTTACCGGCATGGTAATCTTCCCAAGTGCTACAATCTGCCGCCCTCCGAAGCCACAAAGAGGGTGCGTAGCATCATGGATCTTGTCTTCGGGCTCTTGCATTTGTCTGAAGGCCTTAGCAAATATAATATCAGCTGCACTGCCTGTATCAACTAAGACATTGTGGACCAGAAATCCTTTGATCACACAAGAGATAACCATGGCATCATTGTGAGGATAATCCTTAAGCTGAAGGTCTTCCTGAGAGAAAGTGATTGGAATGTGGGACCATTTTGACTTGATGAAGGGTCCCTGTACTCCAACATGTTGCACCCTTCTCTGAGCCTCCTTCTTCTGCTTCTTGTTAGCCGGCTCTGAGCAAGAACCGCCTGTTATCGGGAGCACCAGCTTCGAAGCCGAAGCAGCTTCAGCTTGATTGTTGAACGAAGCCATCAGCTCAGAAAAGTGGAAGTGAGTTCACCGGAGGTGGGCGCCAATGTTGGGGACTTGTTCTCAAATGCTATGAATTAAGAACAAGGCAACACAGAAAAAAAGTTAATAGTAGACATCCTTCGTCCTTCGAAGCGTTATTCCCCTTAGGATATAACGATCCTCAGACGAAGGTCATGAAGGTCATACCTTCATGATTGCATCTTATATTGATAAAAGGAGAAGCAGATGAAACATGAGAAAATAACATGTACAATCACATAGCATTATTATATGTTCTTATTAAATAATCATGGAAGAATAAAAACAATGTTGAATTACATTTGTACCTTCGGCTTGACAGAAGACAAAAATGCAAGTGTGACGCACGAGCGAGTACAAGTCAGCGTGAACAGTACGGGGGTACTGTTCATCTATTTATAGACACAGGACACAGCCTGTGACGAATTACAATTATGCCCCTCATAAAAGTTTACAACATTGACTCAGACCTTTATGGATTAAAAGGTCATTCTATCTCTACGTCGGTTTGTAATGCCGAAGCTTCATGAAAAGGAACCTTCGGTCATCTCCTGGGGACAACTTCAGCCGAAGCTGCTTCTTCCCGTAAGACCTTCGGCGCAACGAAGCATGGCCCCAACAGACGTCTACAGTAGTGTCTTATGTAGTAGTAGAGATAATACAGCGCAAATAATACAGTAGGTAAACAAACAACTAGATTATAGGTTCAGATTATATAATCTAAAACCTAGATTATGATAATCTTATAGTCTTCTCAAGAGTAGCTTATTTGAGATTATTTTGGTAAAAGACCCATTACCTATGATTATGTAAATAGAAATTACAATATATGACATCCTTCTTTTCTCACCTCAAATAAACAAACAAGGGTATTGTTATCTTTGTAAATAATCTGTATTTGTATAATCTAAACTACCAATTACATATAGATTATAATATATTTAGATTATAATCTGGATTATATAATTTAGATTATAATCCAGATTATATAATCTATAAGCTGAAATAAACAAACAGACCTTAAGACGTTCTATTATTATTTTCTTGACGTTTGGTCTCCAACAAAAGATGAATAAAGTGGCTCATAGAGTTTCTATATTAAAATTTATTATTAATTGTAGGAATGTTCTCGCTCCAGCAAAACGACTAGATGCGGACGCTCTCCCGAACGTGAGCGTTCTCCTCGCTCTCCTCCTCTCAACACTCATATGACTCTCCAACCAACCACAAGCGGACAAAAAAATTGCTATTTTAGCCCTTTTAACGTGGGCTCTCTGCTATTATGTGACCCTCTGTCTATGGCTTGTGGGACCATCTGTGTCTATTATTTATGGGCCTGTTGCTAAAATAGAGAAATCCACAACTGAGAGTGACAAAATAGCAAATTCCCCGCGCGAATAGAATGACCTCATTCTCAAAAACTAGAATGCAGTTGTTCCATTTTTAGTTGACTCTCCAACCAAACGAGTAAATATACTCATTAACCATTGTTTAACAGCTTACATGGGTTCTCATTTTGACTGATATGTAAACTTGTCACGAATAAAATAAATGTGCATAACACAAAATTAGCGATCTTATTTCTCTTAAACTACCATACATGACTTCATTGATAAATGTTTATGCATAACATTGTTTCAACGATATCATTTATGCGATCTAAATATTTATATAGGGTTGTTTGCTGCGGCTACAGAGCTTTCAGTACTGATTAACACAATGATAAAAAGAGCTAGAGTGCCCGTGGCTTGCAAGCGAACATGACCATAGCTTCTAATGACATCATCTACCTATTAAGACGATAGTGTAGATCACATGTGGAAACATGTCTCCGTCCCGACGTCGATAGGAAAATCATCCAAAATTATTGCACTGGAGAGGGGGATTGAACCCGTGCGTCCTGGTAGAGGCACGACACTTGTTGTTCTCTGCTAGTCACTTGAGCCCAAACAAGTTTGTGTCTAATAGTCAATAGGTGTTATAAATATGTGTAGACTGAGTTTTCAAAATAATAATAAAAATAATCATGTCAGGACGGTCCGACACTGTGGCCTGAGACAGTGGCCCAAGCATGGCACACATCTCGGGATGGGGTCGGCACGCGCCCCATTTTAATAGTGTCTGCCCAGGCCACGTCACTATTAAATGGAGTCCGCGCCTCGGGCCAGCCCACTAGACACGACCCATTTGGCCATCTATACCGACAACACCCCCATTCGCGCCATCGTCGACCGCAGCCTCGCACATCCTGCGCTCCACGCACCGCTACACATCCCGCGCTCCTTGCCTCCTCTACGCCCGCGCTGAACGCCCACCATCATCGCATCCCTCCACTCCAGCCCCGCCCTACGCCTGCTCTCGCGTGTTGCCTCTGCCTCCCCGGCCCCCTACCCCACTGCGACAGACCCCCCTTGGTCCCCTCCCTCACCTTCTCCCTTTGCCTCCTCGACGTCCGCGCCTCCGATAAGGATCTCGAGGGGCTCGTGGCCAGCGCGGAGGCGCTCAAGACTCCATCCAGGGCTATGATGAGATGTCTTATCCGTACGCGCGCTACTTCCACGAGTTGGACGAGGAGCTGAGGTTGCAACTATTTGGTTTATCTAATGAACTATTTTATACTGCTACAACACCCCAAGGTTGGAACTATTGTTAAAGGAGAATCGTTTTTATATGTCTAAAATAGTACCGAGGAAATTGTCTGATATTGAAATGTAGACTTAGGCTAAAGGAATGTTTAGAACATACATGATTGAGCGTATATTCTGTTTAGTAGTACGTTCAGAAAGTCAATCTCTGCTTCTCTTTTTTCACACTTACAATTTAGTTATTTTATGTGTTTTACTTTATGTTCAACTAAGCTTACTTCTAATTTTGATTCTTTGGTGTAATTTAATATAATTGAGGTGTACATTTGTCCATAATGTAAATATGTGAACGATCTTTTGGCCCTATAATCCAGGCACATGAAACTGACCTACTTTTGCTGACTGAAGTTTTTGTACAACTGTTACTAATGTTTGGCTTGTCAAGTTCCTAATCAATCTTGAATCATTTAGGGTCTGTTCTCATATAGTTCAATTATATTTGTTGCTTAACTCTTTTTTACATGTTATATTTCTAACACTACATTTGTTCGTCAATGTAAATATGTGAAATATTTTTTGGCCCTATAATCTAGGCATAGGGAGCTGTTACTAATGTTTTGCTTGTGAAATTCCTAATCAAGCTTGAATCATTTACGTCTGTTCTCATATAGCTCAATTTATTTGTTGCTTAACACTTTTTTACAGGTTATGTTTCTAACCTTAATGTTTTCCTTATGATATTTTTTATCTTATTTCCCCCCTAACATTTGTTGTATGCAGGATCATCTAGGTTCTAATCGTTCTTGGAAAATGTTTTGTTCTTCTTTATATAACTATATTGCTAACTTATTTTCATTTGTTAATTATTCTCTTTATTTTGTTTTGCAGGTGAACTCTGGTTCTATTTTCATCGTCGGGTGGCAAGAAACTAATCAAGGAGTCTCCCCTCATTCCTTTAGTGGACTGTTTAGCTGTAGCTGAGAAACATGCTTTCCAAGTAACTGATTAGCCATATGTAGCAGTTCTAGAGCATGATTACATATTACATCTTTACACTAGGCTCAATTGTTATTGGTACACGATACTCTTCCTCGCATTTAATTATGAGCATGTTACATATTAAGCGAAAATAAAAAGCATATTGCATACTAGATGATTACAGGAAAACCTGACAACCATTATGACATTTTCAGGTCCATATCAACATGTTGGAAAGTTAGTTTCTTTTTCTATCATGCCACAACCTCTGTTATTGGAAATAATAAACCATAAATCAAGGCAGTCTTTTTGCTCATGTGAAATGGATGATGTTCTTGCTCTATAAACTAGGTGAGGAGAGGTAGTTCTTTGCTCATTCTATTCTAGCATGCCAACATAAAGCGTTTTTGCACCATGTAGGTATTGTTGGACAGTAAATTGCTAGTGAGTTTGTGTAATTGCGAGAGACCGGAAAGTAGCAACCCATGAAATATTTCCCAGATATACTAAGTTCTGAACATTTTTCTGTTTTCTCATTCTCATGTAATATGGTTCAACGGATGATCCTAGATGTATATAGCATAATAGTGTCCTAATTCTGATAAAAGCTTATACATTTTTATTTGTATATGGCAACTAAACATTTTTATTTGTATATTTTTACTAAGTTCTACTGTTGATAAGGACATGTCCGACGCCAGTAAAAGGGTTACCTCTGTCGTTGCCCGATCCAATGCCATCACTAATCTTGCAGGTAATCAAAACCATCTCCCCCAATAATCCTTCTTTCCTTATTTTTCTAAACATCATTTTTCCCTTTCCTTATTCTCATGTTGTTATCCATCTATTTGCTATATATGGTTTTATTTTAATTCAAATTTACACCAAAAATATTTTGTTGTCATTTAATTGACTATGCTACATTGAATTGATAATACATCTATCAATGTTAAGTAACAACATTCTCATTTCAGGTGTTGCCATTGATCTGTCATCCCTAATTGTTATTGATGGAAAGGTCTGTTGGGATCTGTATATTGATGGGCTTGTGAGTTTTGATGGCTACATGGTACTAAGTTGGATCTCTTCTGATTTGTACTTAGGCAAACTTCAGCACATCATCGAGGAAAATAAAAAGTCAAGATTACAACATTGATAGTTTTCTCTCTTATCAAATTGCCACTCTTTATGTATCAAAACAAGACTCAACATGTTCTTAATGGACTGAAGTTGGAAGTTGTCTTATGCTTAAGCACTACAGATCACTTACAACGTTTCATGGTCTGTAACCGCCAAGCTGACTGCCGGTATAGAAGGTGGAGAAGATTCGTGTTGCATATATATTATCTCTCTTATTTATTGCGGCCTTGTGAACCACAATGTTAATATTGTTTGTGCCCCATCTCTAGGTTTAGCCACATGAGTCTTCAATCTGCCTATCGTGGTTCCGTGGATTAGCAGCTACCACATGAGTCTCACTTAGAGCAGGTCCATGGGATGCTCTGTACGGGGGGGGGGGGGGGAATATACCAATGTTTGGTTGGGCTCGGTCTTCTCTGACAGCAAGTGTGCTCCCAATTCTCAATGTGCCAAAGTTGTTCAACTCAGCTCCCCAGGGAGGATCTCGATTCGCTCATCTCTATCTCATACCCGGAGGACTACAACAACATGATGGAGCATTATGAGAAGCTGACCGTCATCATACCCATTTTCTTTCTTGTGATGAGTATTGGGCATCATCATAAGATTCATATAATTGACATGCAACTAGAACCCATTGCTGCTGTATAATCAGAATTCAATGTGTACGATAATGATTTATCTCTTCTCTTCAAATAATGTGAGATATTGAGGTGGATGATAAATTATGTGTTCTTTATCTCCATGTAATCGTTATACACTAACATTTTAATAATGAGAGCATGTAACAATAAAAATTCTTTTACATCTCAATGTATGTTATCATTACATATTGACTCCGTAGCAAGGCACAGACATACACCTAGTAATTTGATTATTTCGATGGATATTTGGGAGATAGTTTGGGCCAACTCTAGCAAGGGAGTTTATATGGACGTGCAAAATACGATTTTGCACTGTAGATACACTGTTTGTAGAGTGAAGTTTGAAATGAGGATTGGGAAAGGTCTTATATACACTTGTCGTTTGTCCAGATTTATAGCCAAAGCGTTAATTATTTTAGGATAAAGAGATCAGTTATTTGAAAGTGATATTTAGTTGAGCTTCTAAAAAAGTGTTTGTACAATCTAGAACCAGGACACTAATTAAATAAAATGTTTATGCATAGTATAATTTGTATAGCATTTTGGTTTTTAGCTTGTTCCAAATAAGTGGAAATATAGAGAGTTTCATATCTATTTTAAAGTACATAAATAGAGAATATGCCTATTTGGTTCTAAGAGCAACTTCGGTAGTTCTCTAAAAGACTCACTAAATCAGTATTAGGTAGTTAACCTAAAAACTCTTCTTTAATAGCTCTCTAAATTAACTTTTTAAATTTAGCCGGCTTTTATCTAACCTTATTTTCTCTCTACCTTTGGCAACCATTTACCAACTCCTGAAACATAAAAACCGACACATTTTTTATTTTGACGCCTTTTCCTCATTCTGCAGCAAAGGTAAATTAATAGAGTCCACGCGCCGCCTGACGGAGATGCACAATTATAGCAGCTAGTAAGTTAGAGATTAAACAATTGATAATGAAACAGCTGCACATGCACATGTCAGGAATAAATAAATAAACAATTACGGCAACAAATCAAAAGACCAACACATCTCACCGATGCTGCTCTAACGCCAAACAAGCTTGCATGCCATACGCAGATGGGGTAATACCCCAATGACGAAGGCGACAGAACCCTTTTCACAAGGTACTCTCCACAAAAATCCCTTTGTGTTCCTCATCTGCTCTTAGGCTTCGATTCGGATGTGCGCCACCCTCAGCCTTATGAATTGGCCCGTCAGCCAATGGTGTAGCCACGTGTCCATCATATACACGATATATATAAATATATTTATTGAAAGAATAAAAAAATATCTAAAAATGTTCAACATAGAAAACATATCGTGTTAATTTTCTTGTAGTTTGATCAAATGAATATCTAAATTTTAGATGACATACCCTATAATAAAAATGTAGATGCGCCACTGTCATCACCCATCAGTGATGGGAGAACATGGTTCAAGGGTTTCTCGGTCCATAGCGTTGTCACAACCTTCTATTAATGAAATACCGTGAGGGTGGTCTTATCCTCCTCGCCCGAGTTTTAGCTTGCATGCCATACATTAGATTCAGGTTAAGCCCCATTTGAATACTTTAAATTGAATTTCATTATAATAATCATAATTTAGACACACATCAATTAAACTAATATAATTTATGTGAAAAATATTCATGTACTACTGTTGGCTTTACGAGATAGATATTTGTCTAATACATTTCTATAGGTGAGCGAGCTGAAGAGCATATTATTATAGAGTGGAAACAAAGTTTGGTGATACATAAAATCAATTTTCATTCATCACTTTATAAATGTAAAATAGACTTATATCTAAATTTTAAAAAGTGATGAAATGTTAAATTCCAAACCAAATAGTCTATCCTATTAAGTAGTCCAGTAATATAAAATAAAGGTATCCAAACTATCTTTTTTTGGTTGTGGTGTATAGATTATGTTTATCGTAAGCAGTATATATCTAAGGGCTAGTTTGAGAGTCATAAAACCAGAGGGGGTTGGAGGTGCTAAAAAACTAGCTCTAATAGGAGACAACTTACCTTAGTTTTTTTTGTAATAATTGAGCCAAACCGACTCTAAAATTTTATAACTAGAGAATGAGCAATTTAAAGACATTTATTTTAGAGTAAAGTACACTGTCGGTTCCTAAATTTATAGCAATGTATCATTCCGGTTCTTAAACTACCAAAATATATATATCTAAATTCTAACCTTATAAAGTTGTATCATTCTAGTCTCTAAACTCTTAACATGCACATTTTGGTCCATGCATCTGAGTCTCTAAATTTGTTTTTGGTGTCATCAATGGTCCAAACTATTTGAACATATGATGACATTAAAAAAAAATATAGACCCAAATGATACGACCTTAGAAGTATATGGACTAGAATGTGTATGTTGAGAGTTTAGAAAACGAGATGATACAACTTTACACGTTTAGAAATCTAGATGTACACTTTAAAAGTTTAGGTACAGAAATAATACAATGCTATAAGCTATATAAGTTTAATGACCAATAAGAGCATCTCCAAGATACTCTTTATTTTTTACTCTCTATTTGACTTTTTATTTGTCTCTTTATAAAAATTAAACTATATATATATAACATCTTATTTCAACAGACTCTCCAACATGCAAGTTAGCTTGGTTAGCCAAATTTAGCTAGTGAGAAAGTCAATTTAGAGAGCCGAATAGTTTGACAAGTTAAATAATTAGTCTGTTGGAGAGTTATTTTATTATTAAGTAGCTAAAATTTAGTTTGACAAACTATTTAGCTAGTATCTTAGACATGCTTTAACGTAATTTACTCTTTATTTACTTTAGCAACTCTCGCTGGTTTGTAGGAGGTCTTTTGCAACCTGGCCAAATTTTAACTGTTAAATTTTACATAAATAAACTGCCAAATTCACATTAGAAATACCTCAAATAGAATGTTGTTTTCCTCAAGACATGGTCAGCCACTACCAAACACCTCACGAGGGAAACAAAACTAAAAAACAAAACAAAGCGCCCAAGGTCCCAAGAGTAGAGTTGGATCTCGCCTTCTCCGGTTCTCCCTGTCGTACCCAACGGCGTTTCCCCCTACATTGTCCTATCATGCTCGCCGGAGGATTCGAGCTACCGCGGCGGCAGCGGTGACGTATCGGGATCGGCGGCAGCCATGGCGGCGGCGGAGTGGGACAGCCGGAGCGTGGCGAGCCCCACCGGGGATTGGCCACCGGCGGCCGCCGCATCCCCGATAAAGGGGAAGGCGGCGCTGCCGGAGTCGGATGGAGGTGCCTCGGCGTCCGGCTCATCGGAGGCCAAGGTCGATGATGGCAACATCCAGGAGGCGGAGTCGTCGCTCCGCGAGGGTCTCTCCCTCAACTACGAGGTCTCGAAATCTCTTCGGCCCTGTAGCTCGTTCTTGGCTTGATCTGGGAATATGAATCCAGTTATTTGCGGCGCGGTTTGGGCAAAATGGTGTGGGAAGATGGAATCTTTTTTGGTGAATGCGAGTCCGTACGACGCTCTTTGTTGCACTTGGGGGGAGATCGGGATGTGGCGAAATTTTGCGCTCCAAAACTACACGCTCTCAAAAAATGGTGTTTTTGTGTTTGGTTTCTTTCATTTCATCTGGAAGGGGCTACTTCTGGGAGATCGATGAAGCTCTTTTCATGGGTTATGGTGACCATCCTAATGGGAATGTTTTTCAGAACGTCGAGTGGATTGGTCTAGTTGAGCACCATTTTTGGTGTTGCGATCCTGAATTTGTACTGGGAGAGATTGGACTTTCGTGAAGATGCATTCATCTGGTAAATGGTGGGAATAATTATTGCATACAATCAAAATTTCTATTTTTTGTGGAGAGTTCCAATATTAAAAAACAAAGTAATATATAAGTTGTTGTGTTGTTCATATACATAATTGTCAGAATTCAAGTGAGGATAAGTTTGTAAATGATCTTTTCTTTTTGCTAAGTTATGTGGGCAATGGTCTACAACAATAACAACAACAAAGCCTTTTACTCCCAAGCAAGTTAGGGCTACCTAGAATTGAAACCCAACAGAAGCCCATGTGAGCAATGGGCTAATCATTTGAATTATGATTACTGTTTAATTCGAGGGTAATGTTATTGTGTCAATTTGTGGCTCACTGTGTAACTATGAGATCATGATTCAGTCACTGAGTTCTGGCTATGTGGTGCTGTCTTGTGAACTTGGCAACTTGTTGGGAGATAGCATATGTGTCTGTTGGTTTAGCTGTAGGATTGATTCACCAGTGGCTTGTGATTTTATTTGGTGTTAGAAGCTACATGTCATTCTAGAACTAGCAAGGGTGGTGCTGTTTTTGGAGTTCAAATCAGATAGTATTATAGTAAGGTGATTTTTTTTGTTGAATTTAGAAATAATTTGCACTATCTACAAATGAGAATTGAACACGGAAAATAATAGCTCTTTGTTTGGTTGGATAGTGGCATGATCTTATGTTGATGTTTCTTGTGGCAACAGACAAAAGGATGACCATTCCTCTTGTTTTCTATTGTTCTCAAAAACCGTAATGTAAAGATAAGTGTGCACATTCAATTTTGATGCTGTAGTTTTATTGTTTTATGCTGGAATTTCAAAGCATCGTGGGATGATTATTTTTTGTTTAGTTCAAGTTGGTACTGTTCTTCCTTAATGTTTGTTGTGGCGAGAGGATTTTCCCTTCAGTTTCTTCATTTTTTTCTCTATAAAATGAAAATGCAGTTTTGGTTCCAGATAATGTTGAATCTGCTTCTCTTATAGTTCGAATTCGAAAGCATCAGGCACCACGAACTAACCAGAGAATCTTGACACAGTTTGTAGGACGACGGTGATGCTGTTGATGCCGAGATTTCAGAATCTTTAATTCTCTACACTGTGGTCTGAGTTACTTTATGCACTGTTTCATCCATATCAAATTAAATCCTGTGTTGTTCAGATAATAAAAGAAATCAATACACTTATTTGTATCCTTATAATTTGCTCCAAAATCTTTTTTTCAACATTGATAATTGTATGTATACTAAATAAACTCGTCCGGGGATGGAATGACTGCCCTCCCGGTATTATACTAAGAATAGACCGAAACAATGGTCTCGGCCGAGAAAATTCCCGAACCCTGACTCCTATCATTAACGAGCCGACGTCAACCGTTCACTCTGCAATTGTCCAACCGGAGGGTGGCACACATGACATCGTAACTCGAGAGCGAATGGGACACAACGAGGGGATTTTTTTAACCAACCCGGAAAATTCGCCCCTAAGGGGAATCGAACCCGGGACTTGGAGGTGCTACTCGGAAGCCTTTAACCGCTAGACTAGAGGCCCTTTCGCATAATTGTATGTATACAAGCTAAGATTGTTTGAAAGCATCGCCACCATTGCAACACAAATATATATTAGTCCCAAGCAAGTTGGGATAGTCTAGAAACGAAACCCATCATCAGCCACCAACAAGAGGAGAAAAGAAAGAGAAACGGTCTTAGCGTGTACCCAGTGAAATTTGTGCATTTGGTTTTTTTTTGTACATGACAATCTTTGTACTCATTAATTTTATTGCTGTAGTCTGCTTTCCTATATTTGTATTCATTAACATTTTATCAACATCCTACAAAAATTTCTATCTGGGATATACTAAATTATAGTTACATTAGGAAGCTAACTGAGTTTTCTGTCAATATTAGGAAGCTAGAGCTCTCCTTGGGAGACTGGAATATCAGAGAGGCAATGTGGAAGCTGCTCTGCGAGTATTTGATGGAATTGACCTTCAAGCTGCTATTCAGCGCTTCCAACCTTCTCTTTCTGATAAACCACTCTCGAAGCGAAGTAACAAATTACGGACAGATTCATCAAATTCAGGATCACAGCATGCTGCTAGCCTTGTTCTTGAAGCCATTTACTTGAAATCAATGTCTCTTCAAAAGTTGGGCAAGGCAATGGGTATGAATTGTTCATTTTGCGTTATAATCATATCAGTTGGGCTTATCTGACTTTCTGAAGCCATTGACTTGCAGAGGCTGCTAAACAGTGTAAAAGTGTCCTTGATGCTGTTGAAAGTATCTTCCAATGTGGCATACCTGGTGTTATGGTTGAACAAAAACTGCAGGAAACTGTCAGTAAATCTGTTGAGCTTCTCCCAGAACTTTGGAAGCAAGCTGGGGCCTATCAAGAAGCACTTGCTTCATACCGCCGTGCTCTTCTAAGTCAATGGAATCTTGATGATGAATGCTGCACAAGGATTCAGAAGAGGTTTGCTGTTTTCTTGTTGTACGGTGGTGTAGAGGCGGCCCCTCCAAGCTTGGCTTCACAAACTGAAGGTTCATTTGTTCCTAGGAATAACTTAGAAGAGGCAATCCTACTGCTCATGATACTATTGAAGAAGTGGTTCCTTGGGAAGACACACTGGGATCCATCTGTTATGGAGCATTTAACCTTTGCATTGTCACTGTGTGGCCAGACATCTATTATTGCCAAGCACCTCGAAGAGGTTTTACCTGGAATATACCCTCGAACTGAGAGATGGTATAGTCTAGCGTTGTGCTATTTTGCAGTTTCTCATAATGAAGCTGCATTAAACTTGTTGAGGAAATCTTTGAATAAGAATGAGAGTCCAAATGACATAATGGCCCTCCTGTTAGCTGCTAAGATATGTAGTTCCAATAATCTTCTTTCTTCTGAGGGTGTAGAGTATGCAAAGAGAGCAGTCAGAGATGCCGAATCATCAGATGGGCATTTAAAGAGTGTGGCCCTCCATGTTCTCGGGAGTTGCCTGTCCAGGAAGTCTAAGGTTGCTTCATCTGATTACCAAAGGTCTGTCTTGCAGGCTGAGGCTTTGAAGTCACTTAATGAGGCAATTTCTCTTGACCGTCACAACCCAGAATTATTATTTGAATTGGGGATAGAGTATGCTGAGCAGCGGAATATGCATGCTGCCTTGAAATGTGCAAAGGAGTTCATTGATGTAACTGGTGGATCTGTCTCTAAAGGCTGGAGGTTGCTATTGTTGGTTCTTTCTGCACAACAAAGGTATTCAGAAGCTGAAGTTGTAACTGATGCTGCATTAGATGAGACCGCGAAGTGGGAACAAGGGCCATTGCTTAGAATAAGGGCTAAACTGAAGGTTGCTCAAGCATTGCCCATGGAAGCAGTTGAAGCATATCGCACCCTTCTTGCTCTTGTTCAGGCACAACGGAAGGCTTATGGATCTGCCAAAAATGGCACAGAGGTTTGTCTTCTCAAATACAAATGAACAATTTTTTAATTTGCACATTGTTTTTATTTTAATGGGATGTTTGAGGTTTATGTGAAATTGTTCAAAATCCTCATTTGCTTGTAAAAGAAACATTTTTGAGATTCTTAGATGTAGAAACACTAACTTTTCCCCAAGGTGCCCAGAATTCCAGATTCTCACACTGGAAAGTGCTGCCCAAAAGATTTGTTCTTGAAACTGCATTTGTGTTTGCCCGAACCAGAGCTGTTTTGGTATTTGTATTAACTGCTGAAGTGGACTAACATGGATGCACCCTGTCTAGGGTCTAATTTCATCTAATTACATCTCACATACCTTAGCATATCTTCTTGATTTCATATTCTATGTGAACGCTTTCAGGATAATGAGGATAAAGTGAGGGAAGTTGAAGTTTGGCATGGTCTTGCCAACCTGTACTCTAGTCTTTCCTATTGGAGAGATGCAGAAATTTGCTTACAGAAGGCTAAAGCCCTCAAAACATACTCTGCGACAACCCTTCATGTAGAAGGTGATGAAACTTCTATTGCTATTCATGTTTCATTAGTCCATGGCTGTCATGCCTATGTCTGGCTATTGGGAATGTGTTGAAGTTTGAAATGTATATTTGTATGTTCTCATAAATGACTGTTAAATAATAATTCATTTGAAATGCATACTGTCCATTTTTTTGGGGTGAACTTTAATGTTCATATAGGCCAAATATTTGTAAGTCGAAGTTGAATATATCTTGTGTTTGTTGTGCCATACATCTGATCCCATGATTCGTCGCATTTCCCCAGGAAACAAACACGAACTGCATGAGAAGATACAGGACGCGGTGGCTGCATACTTTAATGCCATCTCTATGGAGGTAGAGCACGTCCCATCCAAGGTCTCTATCGGTGCCCTCCTCTCTAAACAAGGGCCCAAGTTCCTACCAGTGGCGAGGTGTTTCCTCTCCGATGCCCTGAGGCTCGAACCTACGAACCGCTTGGCCTGGTTCTACCTGGGGGAGGTTCACAAGCAGGACGGCAGGCTAGCTGATGCCGCCGACTGCTTCCAGGCGGCCTCAATGCTCGAGGACTCGGATCCTGTAGAAAGTTTCAGATCACTCTGATGGGTCATCTGCAACAGCGTGAGGTTCCCTTTTTTTGTCGGCCGGTTTTCTCTTCGTCTTCCCCCATTTTCGAGGCACAGCTGGGCAGAGACCAGGTGCCCAGCTATCTGTAACTTGTTGTATCTACAGTTGTCAGTGTGTACCAACAGATGCTGTAATTGGTTGTTGAGTGGCCTACAAGATTCTTCAACCGATAGCTCCATCAGGATCAGAGTGGCACTGGAACAACTATGCAATCATATCAGCCATTATTATTACGTGTATTACACAGTATGAATATATGATTATAATGAGTCATCAGCTAACTTAAAACTACCGTTGCTGATATTGTAATGTTTTGTAATTTTTATTCCTGTTTTGTTTATCAATTACCTGACGTGCTGAACAGTGAGCACACCACGGGTAAATGAAATGGATGTTATACACAGCCAGAACGAGTTCTTTCTTCACTAATTAAGGGAATGTTTGGTCTATAGGAGCTAATTTTTAATCTCTATTTTATTACATTTTAGTCAATAAGAGCTAGTTTGTACATTTTCTTAAGGGATTTCTATTTTCTAAAGGAAAATGAACTGATTTTTCTTAAAAAATGGAAACCCCTTATGAAAATGAAGTTCTCAAACTAGCTCTAAATTGTTAAATACAGAATCTAAAACTCTATTTTAGTTTTTATATTTGGTAATTTAGAGATTAAAATAGAATAAAACGGAGGGACTAAAAATTAGTCTATATAAACTAAACACCCCTAAGGCCTTGTTCGGTTGTATACTTGTATCTGGATTAAGGCCCTGTTTGTTTTATCTCCTATATTATATAAGTTAGATTATGGTGGAAGGGTAGGAGAATAAAATATCACTTTGAGATTACAAATAAATTAAAATAAGCTACCCATTGCTAGCTTATTTTAGATTATTTATAGTTCCAAAATGATATTTTATCCTTCTACACTTTCACCATAATCCAACTAATATAATTTAGGAGGAAAACAAACACACTCTAAGGCTTTGTTTGTGTACTCTAGTGTTGACCTCAATCCACATGTGTTGAGGTGGATTGAGGTATAAATTAGTTTAAGTTACACCCCAATCCACCTCTATACATGTGGATTGAGATCAATACTAGAGTAACCAAACTAGGCCTAAAGGCTTAAACCTCTTCCTATATAATTTTGAATAGGAAGTGATTTAATTTCCTTCAATCCCCTTTAATCAACCTCTAAGTGAACAAGTCATAAGGCGTGCTTCGCCAGAAGGTTCCATGTCACCTCGAATTCCGTTAGGCCTTGTTCGTTTGTGTCGGATTGGTGGGTCGGAACGATTCCGAGCCGGATTGCTTCTCTAATTTATATAAACTTTGATTAGCCGGAACGATTCCGGGTGCAATCCGATGTAAACGAACAAGGCCTTATGTCACCCCGAATTCCGTGGCTCGTTGTATGGAGAAGCGGTGTCCATGCCACCCCATATTTTCTGGCTTGTCCAGCGAGCCCCAATCTAGTGGCTGAGATTGTTTAGCAGCCTTTAGTTTAGACGCCAAAAATTTACATGAAAAGATGCTTGTTTGTTGAATGTATGGACTGAAAGACTGAACATGCAAGCACTTAGTACAAAGTAAACTCAAACTGAATTCTATAGTACTAGTTACATGAAGACAACATACAAACAGTCGACCCTACAAACAATTAAGGCATGATTTGTCTTGTCGGGGGTAATAATTAGGGATACCCAAATTATCCCCTGAACAAACATACTCAGAGAGACATGGAGGAAACCCCCGAGGTGAAACAACCGAGGAACCTGTTAAAACTGAGGCCTCCCCCAGAGAGTCTCCTGCCTCAGGTGAAACTCTGCCTCGCCCAAGGTTGCCGCCGCTCCGTCTGTCTCGCTCGAGCCAACCTCAGGCAGATAAGACAGGGACACTCGAAAACAGGAAGGGAACACCCACATTTAATGCGTGTACCTACCCTATGCAGCGGCAGCAGAGCACAGTAGCTGACAAGATGACAATCACGCTTGGCGCAACATCATGATTACGTCTATCCTACAGTGCACGCACGCTGCCTGCCACCCTCCGATGGGACACCTAATACGACAAGCAGAGCAGACAGGCCCTCGGGCGCAATCTCTCCGCCTCGCCCAGCCTTCGAGCAATTTCTCTGCGTTGCTCGACGACGAGTTCGGCCCTCGGGCAAATTCTCCGCCTCGCCCGAGCTCGGCCTCGGCCACCTACTATACCTCGAGTCCCACAGACACTACACCAAAAATATAAACTTTCTATAGTTTCTTAACTTCCTACAACTTTTATAACAAACCGTAGGAAATTACCAACTTCCGAGAGGCTACTGGTAGCTCTAGCAAATAACTATAATTTCCTACGGTTTGTTATAAAAGCTGTAGGAAGTTTACTTTCAGCTGCTGACTAACATGTGCGGTCAAACGAGCCGCTAACTTCCTATGGCCTCCTCTAGGAAGTTAGCGACCCCTGCTAACTTCCTACGACCGCCTCTAGGAAGTTAGTCGCGACTGCTAACATTCTACGGTCGCCTCTAAAAAGTTAGCTTTCAGCTGTTGACCAATGAACGTGGTCAAACGAGCCGCTAACTTTCTACGGCCTCCTCTAGGAAGTAAAGTAACTTCCTAGAGTACATGTACAGCCTCTAGGAAGTTAAGTAACTTTCTACGGCTTTTCTCTAGTAAGTAATATTTGTTAGCTTCATCCCCGAGTCTACTCTCATCTTTCTTCATCCCGTCATTCAATCTCCATCGGTTGGGCCCCTCCCCGCTCCACCGACCGCTCTCGCGCGCATCTACCATTCCACCCCCATTTGCCCTCACCAGAGCTTCCCCTTCCTCACTGTGGTGGCTTGGTGGGGATTCGTGCCTCCCCCATCGCTGGTCAGCTCATGGCGCCCCGCCGCCGGAGGATCTCCAATGCGCCGTGAACGTTAAGTGTGCCGTGCTGCCGGCGCTGGCCACGGGGGACAACGAGCTTCGGTGGCTGCCGTGAGCCCAACTCCATGGTCCCCTCCGATCGCACGTTGCCCACCCCATGCCTCCACCACGACTACACCCCCATCCTCATCCTCGGCCTTTCGGTGCCCACTCCTCCCGTGCCTAAATCAAACTGAGTTGACATCACCATCAACGAGTGCCAGGTGTCTACTCCATTGAGGCCACCTGCCACGCGCCTAGGCTACAGGACGTCTACGGCGAGGTCTATCGAGGTAACATGTGCTTCTATTGCTTAAGCTGCATCCTTTGAGCATCCTTCAGAACTCCCTCTCCCGTGACCCACTCCAGCGCCGGTGACTGTGGCTACTTTTGTAGGTGCCACCGCCTCCTTCCCCTCTTCATCCTCCTCCTAGATCCTGTAGGTCAAGAAAGGTCTTTGGATTTAATCTTAGAGAAGGATGCCTTCTATGTTGAAGGGACACTTCCTGTTGGTGTCAGTACATCTCCACCAAAGAAAAGTCTGGAGGAAAATGCCAGCAACAATCAGTATGCGATTAGTGATATCAGGGAAGGTTTGAGGACCGGTGGAATCAATTCAAATGCTGATGATCTTGGCACTAAGCTACCTGATGATTCAAACAATCTGTTTGATGTACCATCCTTTCAACATCCTTGAGAACTCATAGTGTCGTATCAAAGCATGATTAGTGGTTTGAAGGTGGATACTTTAGGAATTATATATACTGGTTATAGATGATCAACTGAATTAGTAGACCTAGGTAACATGTGTTATTGCCTAAGCTGCATCTCCACACAAAGTTACTAATTGTTTTTGCCTTTCTAATGGCATGATTCAGTTTAATATATTGTGATTGTAGTACTTTTGGCTAGGGGATAAAACAATTTTTGTTGTGGCTGATCTGTTAGCCCTAAGGAATTTGTTATTACTTTTTAGGAATTATATATACTGGTTATAGATGAGCTAATGAATTAGCAGACCCGGGTAATGTATGCTTCTATTGCCTAAGCTGCATCTCCATACAAAGTTACTAATTGTCTATTGCCTTTGTAATTATGCCGAGACAACACTTTGGTCAGCACAAATATTAGAACCTAACTCTAATAATAAACCTTAAATGCCTAGAAGTGCTGTCAATTAACATATCTTTGCATATGTTGGTGATTCCTAGTTGCCATCACAACCAGTAGCTCTATCTACCCCTATTTAATATGTTTGGTTCGATTCTTAGATTGGTCTTGCATTGTGTTATGTGTGGCACATGGCAGTATGATCAGTGACTCAGTTTTACTTTGAAATTAAGTTACTTGCAGGTCCATGGTAGTTGCTTTTTGCTGGGTGAGTGATATGCATGGCACATGGCTCTATGTATTGTTTCTTTTACTAGGTGAGTGATATGCGTGGTAGTTTCTGAGGATTTGGGCTTGGAAAAGCATAAGAAATCTGAAAGTTTCTTGTGTTGGGAGAGGACTGATGGGTTACATTAGGGATTAGGTTAATCAGGGTGAGCAAATGAATTGTGCGCCTTATGTTGTTGTAACTTGTCAGTCCATTTGATTTTTAATAAGTGGTCATGATTGTTGTTGTAGGGCAAGTTTTACTTGATAATGTGGACATCAAGATGCTGCAATTGAAGCGACTTAGAGACCAGATCGGCTTGGTGAATCAGGAAACTGCTCTTTTGCAACTACAATTCTTGAGAATATTCTTTATGGCAAACCTGATGCGACAAAGGTAGAGGTGGGGCTAAGACTACTTCTGCAGGTTCATTGCTCTTCTTCCTAGTGGCTACAACGCTCATGCAGGTTCTACTTCTCTTTATATTCTAATTTCTAATGGCATTTGCACTTCATTTCTGTTTTGATTTTAGAGCCCTTCATTTCTTGTTTTGTAGTTTTCTCATAAACACATTTGCTCTAATGTTGTTTGTCACCATAACTGGTATGCTACTCACATCCATCTCAATCAACACAACTATATAAATCTGTATTATACTCCCCTTGAACAGACTTGTGGACGTTTTCCATTGGGCCTTCCAATATCTTCATAATCCCCTTAATAGACTTGTGAACAATTGACAAGCATGTCTAAATTTTCATGTCTGAACCTATGTGCTGCTCGTTCTGTTCATACTACTAGGCCTATGAGTATTAATTTTTATTTGATAGGATTAGATCAAGACTCTTACTCCCCTATTCAGATTAATACTAAATTTTATTTGATTTGATTAGATCGGATTGGTTGGGTGTGCATTTGTTGCAGCTCGAGCTGTGTGTGTAATTGATGTAGCCGGTTCGCTTAATTTACTAATGACCTTGCTCGTTTCACTTGATGCTTTGCATTATATTAAAGGAGCTCCAGCTTTCGGAGGACGGCCCAGATGCCTTCAAAGTTCAAAATGACGGTGATGAAGATGGACAAGAAACATAATTTTGGATGGTTCAAAAGATACAAGTTGGAGCAGCCCCATTGGGCAAAGAATTTTGGATGGTTCGTCTCGGTCTTATACTTGTGCATGACAAACCACTAATACGACCCTTCAACAAATATGTGGTTCTTGGAGACATAGACAACAGTCCTATAGCATATCTTTTAAGTTGTGTAAGTTCTTTCAATTCTCTCATAAAGACATACACTATTTTACAAACTACTGTATTTCATTAAAGTTTTCTGATTTTAATTGCAGATAGAAAAGTAGTTCTTTAATCTCAACCATTGAACAACAACAAATCAATATGAGCGCTATGACTGTGATTTTTCTTTAGTTTGGCGTTATTAATGATGAGAGCTATGAGTCTACTAATGAGCTCAGTTTATATGTCATCCTTTGTTCGTTTCATAGTGTCATAGAAAATATGTCGATTCACACATTGTGTAGAATTAAGTTGTGGATGATATTTGTAATGGTACTACTATTTTTAACGAGATGATGGGTTAGACTTTGTCGAATCCCTCTTCGCTAGTGGAGGTATCGACCATCACTCGTCGTTGTACCCCGATGGTGATCGACGATCGTGAGCCTCCATTTTATGTGTTGTGATGATACTTGAGACTTTTCTTATGACTATGTATGAGATGTTGTGATATTGTCCCTTATTATGACTGGATGAGATGTGTCTTATGACTATGGATGAGACTTTTGTGATGTAATTGATGAGACTATGGATTTAATTATTGTTATGTGATTGTGTGTGAGATGTTTTATGTGAAAATATGTTGTGCTATAGCTATTGATATATTTTTTATGTTGTGGAATGTGGTGTAAAATGAAAATAAACAGTATTTTGTAATGCTGGTCAAATTAACTTACTAGAGGCTTACTGGCTTTCTAGGAGGTTAGCCAGCTAACTTCCTAGAGGCTACAATAAGCCGTAGGAAGTTAGCCTAGGGGCTACAGTAAGCCATAGGAAGTTAACTGGCTAACTTCCTAAGGGCTACAATAAGCTGTAGGAAGTTAACTGGCTAACGACGCTACAAAACTTAATGGCGTGAACCTGTTAACTTCCAAGAGGGCCCGCTGGCTCTAGGAAGTTAGCTAACTTCCTAGAGTGCTCTAGGAAGTTAAGCTAACTTCCGACAAAAAATTTTTGAGAGCCAAACTTCCGACGGGATGGCTTTACTTCCAAGGGTTTAGCTAACTCCCTAGAGTTTAGGGCTAACTTCCTAGATTTTAGGCTCTAGGAAGTTCACTATTTTGGTGTAGTGAGACGACCACTCCGCCCAACTGTGGCACACGTCAACGGATGGCTCGCCCAGCACCTATGATATCCTAGCCCCTGGGATGGTGATATCTTGGCCCAAGGCTTAATAGAATTAATAGAGTATCATAACAACAAGGTGCATCTTTTTTCGGAAGCCTATCTCGTAAGAACCTCCAATTTAAGCATGCTTGGCTTAAATCAATTTGGTATGGGTGACCGACTGGAAAGTTTTCTCGGGTGCGCATGAGTGAGGACAAAGTATGCACAAAAGACTTGTGTTGGTCCATGGAGACAATATATGATCCTAGAGAGCTGCCAGGAGCAAGTACCACTGGTCCAGGGATTGGACGGGGTGTTACAAGTGGTATCAGAACAAGGTCGACTGTAGGACGAAACCTAGATAGAACTAGACAACCACTACCTACTTACCTTGCTACTCTGATTCTTTCTAAACTTTTCTTAATCTTTTCTCATCTATTGCTGCTTTACTCTGATTACTCTTACCTTTTCACTTCTAAAGACAAAAGTGGATTTCACACTTTAAAATCCTGTACTTAAAGTGACCCTTAGGAATAGGAGACCTAATCTTAGGAACAAAAACGAACTATTTTTGTAAGTATCTATACTCTTGAATGTTTGTTCTTATGATAACTGTTTCATTTCGTTCTTTGATTAAGTGTGATGAATTGTGGAGTAATATCCACAATTTCGTTTGCACATACATGTAGGCATAAAAATGCTTATAAAATGACTAGACAACTTAGAATATTATCCATTAAAGGAAAAGAATGTCTAATAGATTCCTCTCATCTTAAAAGATTCTATCTTATCTTATTTTAACCAATTTGCTTATCCCATCCTATAGTAACAACCAGGATCTAAACCAAATTAATTAGATCTTATCTAGTCCAAACTAGCCATACCAATCTAATCTAGATCATATCTAACCTAATATAATCAAATCTAATGTGGGTTACTTAAACATGTTAGTTAATACCGGTGAAAAGATTAGACCCTACTCCTATAAACATGTTTTAACCTAAATTTGGGGCCATAGACTAACTCGGCCATGAACACCAACTTGACCTACATAATAGGTTACATAACCTATTCAACCAATCTAGAAGGAAACAACCAAACCAGATTCTGACTAATCTCATTTAACTCATAGCCACTTACTAAACTAGCTGCTCTACCTACTTGTCACCTACAAATCTATCTTAACCACATGTTCCTAACTCAGATGGAGACACCAAGACCCAAGAAGGAAAGAGATTAACCTCATCAGCAAAGGATAAAAGAGTCATCTGGATCAGGAAAGTAGTCATGATCCACCAACTAGGATGAAGTCTTTCCTTACCCAGTACTTCTTACCATCATCTATCATTTCTCTAACCAAATCTCATCTATACTATACTTAAAGCACCAGTTTCAATGGTCGTCCCATATCATCTTTTTACAAATAACCCCTCATAGCTATTTCAAATTAATTCGCAGCACTCCTATAGCTAAATGGCGGCCTGGCACGGGCCAGACGCACGCGGGCCACAACTCTGGCCCAGTCACCATTTGATTAAATCAACGTAAAATGTTAAAAAATAGTGCAGAAGGTAGGGTTCGAACCCATGCCTTGATGGAAGAAGGACGAGAGACACTAAGTGAAGCTGTCTAAGCAGTAGAACATCAAGCTCATATGTTTTAATATTAAATATAAATTGTATTTATGTATATACGTTTTTTAAAATAAAAAATATAATCATGTCGGGCCGAGGCTATAGCCCAAGCACGACACAACGTTCTTGGCTCTTGCAAGCATCAGGTCATTTCTGAGACCACATTGGCATAATGGACTCCATGGTGTTTGAAGTTGCTGAATTGGATGGAGCAATGATGATTTGTTACACTAATAGTAAAATGAAAGGTTATTTGTTGGTTTTAAACGTTAGTAATTGCTACGAATTAGCATAATTTATATGGAGCGTATCCAGTTTTTATTAATGCCTGACTTTAGCAATCACTCCATATTTTGATCCATCTTTTTTATAAGTTTGAGTTCATGTGACTTATTTTAGAAACTTGAGCTCACAAACTTTCTCTTATTTGGTCTCTGTATGGTGGAATTATGTCATTTTATAATCTCTGTTCGTTCAGTCAGTCGTTGTGAACTCTCTTCTAATCATTCACTTCATTGGCGATGTTGTACCATGACATATTGTATGGAGTAAACAATAACATCAGTTAGCCAAATCAAAAAAAATATTATATGGAGAACGGAGACAATCAATAAAAAATCTTGAATTTTTTTGGTGGATAGTTTACGTGGGTATTGTTTTAAGCCGTCGCAACGCACGGGCAACCGACTAGTATTGCCTAAAAAGTGGCTAGGCATAGAAGATACCCATGCTTTCCTAATCACTTTGTAATTAACATGAAACTTCTTATTCTTAAACTAATTAGAAACTAAAAGCTAAACTACAAATAAGGCTTTTACATCCCTTTCTTACTAATCTCAAAGACGAGATTATTTTTAAGGGGGTAGAATTTATAACACTCCAAAATCCTATTCTGGATAAATTAGAAAACCTACAAAGCTAAAGTTGAAAATTAGGAAACCTCCAAAATCCTATCTCTTAAAATCAAAAGACGAACCTTTGCATTATTTTAAGACCTACAAAGCTGAAGTTGAAAATTAACTCGAGAGGAAAATTAAACGGTTAAGGTCTGATCGTGGTGAAGAATATTTTTCAGGTGTTTTTTCTGTTTTTTGTGTGGAACATGGTATTATAATAAGAGGACACCACCATACTCACCACAATCCAATTGGGTTGCCGAGAGAAAGAACCGTACTCTAACTGATTTGGTTAACACTATGTTAGAGACTTCGGGACTATCTAAGTAATGGCGGGGTGAGGTGATCTTGATGACATGTCATGTCCTAAATAAAGTTCCCACAAAGAACAAAGAAATCACACCATTCGAGGAATGGAAAAAGAGAAAATTAAATATCTCCTATTGCGCACCTAGGGTTGTTTAGCTAAAGTGAATGTGCCAATTAACAAGAAGCGCAAATTAGGACCGAAAACTATTGATTGTGTTTTCCTTGGGTATGCTTTCCACAACATTGGATATATGTTCATAATTATAAACTCTGGAGTATCGGACATGTTGGTTGATACTATTATGGAGTCCAGAGATGCTACGTTTTTTGAGGGCGAATTTCCCATGAAAGCTACACATGATACATCTAACGATGAACCAACGATACCCCATGAGCATTTTATTCCGGTAGAACACACCGAGGAATCCCATATACATAATCCTGTGGAAGATGACAATGTATCAACTCAAAAGAGTAAGAGACTGTAATACCCAAGTTTGTAAACCTTATAAAAGAGATGAATGCTTTAAGTGTTTTGCCTCTATTCATTAAAACATGGGAATAACTATGTTTAAAAATAAATAAATAACATATGACACATGACTAATTTGTGCATCATACTGGGATTTATTTGTGTGTGCATTTGGTAACAATAAAATAATATTAATAGAAATACATTAGTACCAAATTTGAATTTAAGAACTACCTTGAATTTTGGAATTTGGAGAAAAAGAAGGATAATACTATGCAAAGCAAAGGAAATAAATACATAAATAGATATAATACTTCCAAATTAGTATGTTCAAACTTGTAAATTTAAATTGAGTACAAGATCATAGTCAAATTTGGATTTAAATCTGAAATCTAAAAATAAGAGAAGAAAAGAAAAAAATAAAGAGAGAAAACCCTCGTGGGCCGCTGACCCTCGAATCTGGCCCGCTCGTGCCATCGCTGCGCGCGGCCCATTCCCACTTTTCCCTCGCCGCTGTTACGCACTGGCAGGTGGGCCCCACATGCCATACGCATAGCCGACGTCCAAGCGCCAACAGACACTGCGCCGCTGGCCCCACGCCCTTGTTGCGAGCGCCTCGCTCTATGTCTCCGCCGCGTGGTCCCAAGTTGTCAGCCTCTCTCTCTTCCAACTACCATCCCGGCATGGCGGCACCTCGGCCGGCAATCTCGGGGAAGCTCGGTTCGTGCGCGTGGACCGGCCTACGGGTACTTAAGTACCGAGTCACCGGGGCCCAGACCTTCCCCCTCTCCCCATCGCACCTCCACCGTACTCGGCGAGAGCATAATTTTGGGAACAACGGAAGTAAACCCGCCACCACCGCCGTCGCGTACGTGCGCCGTCGCTGGTATCCTTTGAGGGGCTTGGGGGCTGTGGGATCCGTGAGCTTCGGCGGTGCTGGGTTGTAACACCCAAAAATCGTATTTTAGGATTTATGAGAGTTTCTCGAGAAGAGTTAAACTAAAATATCATTCAATAAAGATTTTTGAAGTTACTCATCCTAAAAATGAATATTTTTTTTAAAAAATATATCCCTGTATGATTTTAGCTCTCCATTTGTTAAAATATATATACACATTTATATTTATTTTCTAAAGAATTTTATAAGCTAGAGAATTTATTCCTTAAATTACCTATTCCCAATTTCTAGTGTGTATGAAATGTGCATATAAAAACATTGACAAAAATAGGAACATGCATCATGCTGAGTATCTCTTTGATTGTGTAATTAACTAGATTTTAAAGTATCCGCTCAAATATAATTTGGGATTCAAAGATTGAATTTGAAGTTGAAAAATAGAAAAGGAATTAAGAAAATGAGAGAGGGAATTTTGATAAAACCATTTATTCTTCCTATAAATAATAAGGAAAATAATAAATAGTAATACTGAAAATATTAGAGGTCGTATTGATATTAGTATTAATTTTGACACTTGGGAGATTTTAAATAGGAATTTTGAATTTGAATTGAATTTGGAGGAAGAACTCTAAAATAAAAAAAGATAAACCTATTAGCCAACCTGGGCCGATTTTCTCCCCTCGGCCCAACTAATCACGCAGCCCACACTACACCAGCCGGAAGCCCACCAGCGTGCCTACAAACCCTAGCCGCCACCACGCGCGACTCCAGCGTTGGATGTGTCACTGTATGGCTGGGACCCTCTGGTCAGTCACAACCACGAATTACCTTCCCAGCTTTCACAGAGACTTACAGGTGGGTCCTCGTCGGCGCTCCTGTAGATCGTCTTCTCCGTGCCATCTTTGTCGCGTTGACTGGCGCAACAAACCGGCAACGACAGAGGATCCAGCCGGCCTAGCTTAGCCTCCACCCCACAACGGCCTCGCCGAAACGCTCGGAGAAGCTAGTCAGCTGATTCATCAACCGCCCATGAGTCTCGCCATGGACGTGTCTCCCCATCGACATAAAAATCTTCCCTCGCGGCTATCCTTTCCCCTCCCTATTTCCCCCTGCTCCTACATAATCATCAAGCCGTGACGTGCCGCCGACGTGAACCACTCCATTCCTGGCCGGTGCCCACCTCGGGTCAAGCCGAGCACTGCGCGTCCACCCTTCCCCCCGATGGTGACCATGCGGTTTGGTGCCCGCCGAGCTCTTGGAGTGACGTCTCGGCGTTGTACCGCACGCCATCATGGCCTGCAATCCCTCCACGTCGTTGACAACTGGCTCGCTTTAATCATGGTACCTCCCTCTGTGCTTGCTTTGAGCTCTGCTTCGTATAGCTCTATTCCTGGGTGGAGTTCGATGGCCGGACTGGGGATTTGGGGTGGCGGCAATGGGCAACGTCACCGGGCGCTGTCGAGAGGATGAAGGTGACACAGTGGCCTTCGATTCCGAATGGATGACTGTGATTAAGTACCGCATACAAGTTCGGTCAGATTGTTTGGGCCGTGGATCTGTGCATCGATGGCTGCGACTAGATGAGAGCGTAACCATTCGCGAGATCAAATCCGGGCCGTGTGATAGAATATGGGCGGGTCAGATTAGGTGCGTGGCGTGGTCAATCCTCGATCGTCGGTCGTAAACCCAACGGACACGATTGCGTTCTGGATCAGTGTTATGCAGATCTAACCATGTCCGTCCGAATTTAATCCAATGGCTAGGAAGCCCTCATACCCCTTCATCCACTGTTTTGCAGATGAGTCCATGTACTTTTATGAAATTGAACCCGCCATCCCCCGCGGGATAGATCTGTGTCTTAGGCAATCTTACCCCAGGAACCCTGTATTTTCCAGAAATTGATGCGCAGTCCTGGCCTCTAGGAAAACAGAGAAATTCTTTTAAGAAATGATTTTTAACCCAAAATTTATTATGGAAATTGGTTTAATTCATAGAAAATTTATATGATGTCCAAATTAATCCATTCCAATTGCTATAATTTTGTAATATTATTGTTTATCATTTAGTACCACTGTTTTCACATGAAAGTCACATTAAAATTTATATCCTATTTAATCTAGTATAAAACACATAGAATATTTGGGAATTCATAACTTAAAATCTATAACTCCGATCTGATCCATTCAAGTTGCGTTAGTCTCGTACAAGTATTTACTACGCAGAAACAATATTTATTATACCGTGTCTCATTATTTTATAATTAGATATGTATTCAACTGATGTTGGTTAGTCTTGTTAATGTGTTCATCATTATTTACTAAACTATGATCTATGGTCAATTTATAACTTAGATTAAAGTTGAAGATAATTATGTATAGAATAACCTCTTATATGATTATATGAACCAATTTATAATATAGTTTAATATTTTAATCACATAAATCCTCTATAAAATCATAACTCTTTAATCGTAACTCCGATCTTAGAAGTTCTCGATCCCACGATCTCGTAGCGACGTGTAGATCATTATTATACAGTTTGTTCTCATGGTTGGTGTGATGTTAATTTTGTCTATACTATGTTTGTTTGTATTGCTATGACTGGCAGTGCGGTCACGAGGATCTGAAAAATCACCCTGGTACCTGGAATCTCAAGTACCAGGCAAGTTGTGCCCTTGATCCACTTTTGTTACCCAATAATATTCGTTATTATCACTATTCAATGCATAGGTTTAATTTTGATGGGACCCAATAGGTCACCTTAGTTTGTTTACCTTTTACCTTGTTTACCCCTGATAGGCTTTATATGGTTTTGGGATTAATACTACATTATGTCCATGTTCCAATTATTATGTTATTTTATTTATGTTCATGTCAAGATCATTATATTTTTAATTGGAACATGGAGCTTAACTTGAGAAACATGACTTGTGGGTAAAGGGTACAACCTCTGCAGAGTGTAAAACTGGTATACTAGCCGAGCTCACGGTCAAGAGTAGCTCAGGGCTCTCGCATGATTAAATTATGGAACTTAAATTCAATTTGTCATATGCATTGCATGGGATTTGTTATTAATTTTGTTCTATTATCATTATTATGGTTGGTATTTACTTACATCTAGTAATTGCTAATAAAACTTTGACCAACTTTAAAAGCAATGCTCAACTTTAACCATTCTCTTTGGTAAGCCTTACACTTCATGAACTCCCACCTTTGGTGAGTTCATGCCACATTATTCCCCACAACTTGTTGAGCGATGAACATGTGTGAGCTCACCCTTGCTGTCTCACACCCCCCACAGGTCAAGAACAGGTATCACTAGATGAGGCGCATGGTGGGTGTGCGCTGTGTTCGTGAGAGGTCTAGGTCGTCGTCTCCCAGTTGACTTTCTGGTGCCAAGGATGGATTTTAGATCCTTTTATATTTATCTTTTATTTTGTAAGACTTCCGCTATGTAATAAGTACTCTGATTATATTGTGACATTTATCTCTATACACTCTGTTATTATATATGTTGTCTTCTTTGGCGCATGTATGAGATGCACCCGACTTTGTCTCTTAAAACCCGGGTGTTACAGAAGTGGTATCAGAGGAAATGTTGGCTGTAGGACGAAACCTAGATAGAAATGGACAGACCCTTACCTACTTATCTTACTCTAATTCTTCTATACTTTTCTTGATCCAGTCTCATCTTCTACTGTTCTACTCTGATTAACCTTACCTTTGCTACTCTGATTCTCTTTCAAACTTATCTTAAATCTTTTCTCATCTATTTCTGCTTTATTCTGATTATTCTTACCTTTTCTACTCAAAGACAAATGTGGATTTCACACTTTTGAAATCCTGTGCCTAAAGTGACCTTTAGGACTAGGAGACCTACTCTTAGGAACAAAAATAAAACTATTTTCATAGGTATCTATACGTCTGGGTGTTTGTTCTTATGATACTTATCTGATTTGGATCTTTGATTGAGTGTGATTAGTTGTGGAGTAATGTCCACAATTACATCTATATATACATATAGGAATAAATATAAATAAATAAAATTTATGAGATAACTAAACAACTTAGATTATCCTCCATTAAGGTATATCTATTTTATATAGGTTCCTCTTATCTTAAAAGATTCTCTCTTATCTTAAAAGATCCTTTCTTATCTTAATAGACCCATCTTATCTCGAAAATATTCTATCCTATCCTAATAGATCTAACTAATCTCAAAAGATCCTATCTCATTCTTAGAGACTCATCTTGTCCTAATAAGCATACTTATCCACATCACTTTACCTATCTCATAATAGTGTAACGAACCTGATCTATTCCAAAATAAATTAAGTAGATCTTATCAGTCTAATCCGATTACACCAATTTAATTCTGATCCCATCTAATCTGGTCAAATCTAATCTAATGGACAAACATGTTAGATAATACTGATAAAATATGATTGAATCCTACTCTTATAAATATGTTTTAATCTAAATTGGAGACTTAATCGCACCTGGCCTTATGCAACTACCTTAACCATCCGATAGTTGCATAATCCCTCTGTTTAACCTAACAGAGATTGTGATCTACCTACCCATGCCATCCATCCTATCTTAAAAGATTTTAACATGTCATATTTACCCTGGTAGATTTATCTAACTCAAACTACTCTAATCTAGTTATATCCAATCTAATCTAGACCCTACCTAATCTAATATGGTCTAATCTATGTTACAAGTATTAACTAAACCATATTCCGATAAATGATTTTTAAATCTAAATTGGTGTCTTAGACCAACTCGTCCATGAAATCACGATCGAACCTATGTTATAAGTTGTCCAACCTAGTTATCCCAAAAGCAAAGTAAAACTATGTTTAACCTACCTACACTATGTACTTGCAATTGATATCCCAACTCAGAAAATGACATCTAACACCACAACCGATGGTACCTAAATCAGACCCAAGAAGAAGGTTAACTTCGACAATAAACGATATGAGTAGAAACAGATCTTCAGATGAATCAAGATCCACCATCCGGAATAAAAGACTTTCTTACCCAACTTACCCCCAAATCCTCTCTACACTCACCCAATAGCTAAAAGCCATTGTACCCTTGTTTCTATGCCACACCTGTTAATGGCATGAAAATTTTAGGTGTATAAAAATATATACTAATTGGAAGTTCCACTGAGATAAAAAAATCTATACTAGAATCTCATAAAGATAAAGTCAGTTGGATATGCTCAACTAAAGGGTGTTCTTAAAATAAGGGATTATGGAATCTAGTGTGATCTAAACTAATGTGATCTACTTGGACAGATTAATGGTACTTGAATCCTACTGGCTAGGTGTTAACATAACTTAGCACATTAGACCAACTCAACCATGAACAAAAGAGCTAAACCAACCCATAGAGTCAAGATGAATGGTATAATCAATCTATCCTCACCTAACCTCAAACAAACTTTTGATCTACATCATGTGGTTTACCTCATCCATGTCTATCTTAACCATATTTCCCAACCCCGATAATATACACTAAATTCGAATCAATGAGACCAAGACCGGAGGAGAAAAGATCAACATCAACAAGGAAGGGTATAACAGTCAAAGCGAATCTCGAGATGAATCAGGACTTAAACATTTTGGATAAAGTCTTTTCCTTGCCATAATCTTTCTTACCTCAACCTGTTCAGTTTATATCCCACATAAATAGTAGTTGGATACCTATGCTCTCCCAATCTCCCACTACCACCACCACCAAGCTACATAAACATATATATACGTTACTACTATTTGTAAGATCTAAATGTTACTTTAGTTAGTAAATGGTATGATACTATTTTAGGAAGAATAATAGGGTCTATTTGACCCCATGTGTTGCTAATTTATGCATCATGCTGAGATTTTTGTTCATGCATATGTGTTGAGACAATATGAGTATTCACCCCTTTCCTTGCAAATCTCAAGGACGAGATTTCTGTTAAGGGGGGTAGGATTTGTAACACCCAAAAATCGTATTTTAGGATTTATGAGAGTTTCTCGAGAAGAGTTAAACTAAAATATCATTCAATAAAGATTTTTGAAGTTACTCATCCTAAAAATGAATATTTTTTTAAAAATATATCCCTGTATGATTTTAGCTCTCCATTTGTTAAAAGATATATACACATTTATATTTATTTTCTAAAGAATTTTATAAGCTAGAGAATTTATTCCTTAAATTACCTATTCCCTATTTCTAGTGTGTATGAAATGTGCATATAAAAACATTGACAAAAATAGGAACATGCATCATGCTGAGTATCTCTTTGATTGTGTAATTAACTAGATTTTAAAGTATCCGCTCAAATATAATTTGGGATTCGAAGATTGAATTTGAAGTTGAAAAATAGAAAAGGAATTAAGAAAATGAGAGAGGGAATTTTGATTAAACCATTTATTCTTCCTATAAATAATAAGGAAAATAATAAATAGTAATACTGAAAATATTAGAGGTCGTATTGATATTAGTATTAATTTTGACACTTGGGAGATTTTAAATAGGAATTTTGAATTTGAATTGAATTTGGAGGAAGAACTCTGAAATAAAAAAAGATAAAGCTATTAGCCTACCTGGGCTGATTTTCTCCCTTCGGCCCAACTAATCGCGCGGCCCACACTGCACCAGCCGGAAGCCCACTAGCGCGCCTACAAACTCTAGCCGCCACCACGCGTGCCTCCAGCGTTGGATGTGTCGCTGTATGGCTGGGACCCTCTGGTCAGTCGCAGCCACGAATTACTTTCCCAGCTTTCGCAGAGACTTACAGGTGGGTCCTCGTGGGCGCTCCTGTAGATCGTCTTCTCCGTGCCGTCTTTGTCGCGTTGACTAGCACAACAAACCGGCAACAACGGAGGATCCACCCGGCCTAGCTCAGCCTCCACCCCACAACGGCCTCGACGAAACGCTGGGAGAAGCTAGTCAGCTGATTCGTCAACCGCCCATGAGTCTCGCCATGGACGTGTCTCCCCATCAACATAAAAATCTTCCCTCGCGGCTATCCTTTCCCTATTTCCCCCTGCTCCTACAGAATCATCAAGCCGTGACGCGCCGTCGGCATGAACCACTCCATTCCTGGCCAGTGCCCACCTCAGGTCAAGCCAAGCACTGCGCGTCCACCCTTCCCCCCGGTGGTGACCACGCGGTCCGGTGCCCGCCGAGCTCCTGGAGGGACGTCCCGGCGTTGTACCGCGCGCCATCGTGGCCTGCAATCCCTCCGCGTTGTCGACAACCGGCTCGCTTTAATCATGGTACCTCCCTCTATGCTTGCTTTGAGCTCTGCTTCGTATAACGCTGTTCCTAGGTGGAGTTCGATGGCCGGACTGGGGATTTGGGGTGGCGGTAATGGGCAATGTCGCCGGGCGATGTCGGGAGGATGAAGGTGACACAGTGGCCTTCGATTCCGAATGGAAGACTGTGATTAAGTACCGCATACAAGTTCG
Source organism: Zea luxurians (assembly GCA_029449295.1). Classification (NCBI taxonomy): domain Eukaryota; kingdom Viridiplantae; phylum Streptophyta; class Magnoliopsida; order Poales; family Poaceae; genus Zea; species Zea luxurians. The sequence goes on along the minus strand of JAOPSE010000409.1, from coordinate 418,339 downwards.
GTCAGATTGTTTGGGCCGTGGATCTGTGCATCGACGGCTGCGATTAGATGAGAGCATAACCATTCGCGATATCAAATTCGGGCCGTGTGATAGAATATGGGCGGGTCAGATTAGGTGCGTGGCGTGGTCAATCCTCGATCGTTGGTCGTAAACCCAACGGACACGATTGCGTTCTGGACTAGTGTTATGCGGATCTAACCATGTCCGTCCGAATTTAATCCAATGGCTAGGAAGCCCCCATACCCCTTCATCCGCTGTTTTGTAGATGAGTCCATGTACTTTTATGAAATTGAACCCGCCATCCCCCGCGGGATAGATCTGTGTCTTAGGCAATCTTACCCCAGGAACCTTGTATTTCCCAGAAATTGATGCGCAGTCCTGGCCTCTAGGAAAACAGAGAAATTCTTTTAAGAAGTGATTTTTAACACAAAATTTATATGGAAATTGGTTTAATTCATAGAAAATTCGTATGATGTCCAAATTAATCCATTCCAATTGCTATAATTTTGTAATATTATTGTTTATCATTTAGTACCACCGTTTTCACATGAAAGTCATATTAAAATTTATATCCTATTTAATCTAGTATAAAACACATAGAATCTTTGGAAATTCATAACTTAAAATCTATAACTCCGATTTGATCCATTCAAGTTGCGTTAGTCTCGTACAAGTATTTACTACGCAGAAACAATATTTATTATACCATGTCTCATTATTTTATAATTAGATATGTATTCAACTGATGTTGGTTAGTCTTGTTAATGTGTTCATCATTATTTACTAAACTATGATCTATGGTCAATTTATAACTTAGATTAAAGTTGAAGATAATTATGTATAGAATAACCTCTTATTTGATTATATGAACCAATTTATAATATAGTTTAATATTTTAATCACATAAATTCTCTATAAAATAATAACTCCTTAATCGTAACTCCGATCTTAGTAGTTCTCAATCCCACAATCTCGTAGCGACGTGTAGATCATTATAATACAGTTTGTTCTTATGTTTGGTGTGATGTTAATTTTATCTATACCATGTTTGTTTGTATTGCTACGACTGGCAGTGCGGTCACGAGGATCTGAAGAATCACCCTGGTACGTGGAATCTCAAGTGCTAGGCAAGTTGTGCCCTTGATCCACTTTTGTTACCCAATAATATTCGTTATTATCACTATTCAATGCATAGGTTTAATTTTGATGGGACCCAATAGGTCACCTTAGTTTGTTTATCTTTTACCTTGTTTACCCCTGAATCACTTGGGTAGTTCTGCTATTGCTTTATATGGTTTTGGGATTAATACTACATTATGTTCATGTTCCAATTATTATGTTATTTTATTTATGTTCATGTCAAGATCATTATATTTTTAATTGGAACATGGAGCTTAACTTGAGAAACACGAGTTGTGGGTAAAGGGTACAACCTCTGCAGAGTGTAAAACTGGTATACTAGCCAAGCTCACGGTCAAGAGCAGCTCAGGACTCTCGCATGATTAAATTATGGAACTTTAATTCAATTTGTCATATGCATTGCATGGGATTTGTTATTAAATTTGTTCTATTATCATTATTATGGTTGGTATTTACTTACAACTAGTAATTGCTAATAAAACTTTGACCAACTTTAAAAGCAATGCTCAGCTTTAACCATTCTCTTTGGTAAGCCTTACACTTCATGAACTCCCACCTTTGATGAGTTCATGCCATATTATTCCCCACAACTTGTTGAGCGATGAACATGTGTGAGCTCACCCTTGCTGTCTCACACCCCCCCACAGGTCAAGAACAGGTATCACTGGATGAGGCGCATGGTGGGTGTGCGCTGTGTTCGTGAGAGGTCTAGGTCGTCGTCTCCCAGTTGACTTTCTGGCGCCAAGGATGGATTTTAGATCCTTTTATATTTATCTTTTATTTTGTAAGACTTCCGCTATGTAATAAGTACTCTGATTATATTGTGACATTTATCTCTATACACTCTGTTATTATATATGTTGTCTTCTTTGGCGCATGTATGAGATGCACCCGGCTTTGTCCCTTAAAACCCGGGTGTTACATGGGTCGTCGGGGAATTCCTCGTTGGTGTTCGGTGATCGTACCAATCCGTCGCTCACCGTGGGCTGGTGTCCTGTGCGTGCCACCCTTGGTGAGTGGATGTTCTCCTGTTTCTACTCGCTCGTTGTTATCTTTTGCGACCGAGTGATTGAAGCCTAGTATGATAGATCAAGAGATAGTGGTGACCAGCGATGATCGCCGCCGTGCGGTGTTATAGCGCCGCCGGTCGGGTTAGCGAAGGTAGCTGACGGGTTTCTAACCGTCGATCTATGATGAACGGTTCAGACCAGCTTTAGAGTACCGCTTGGATTGGTTAATCTGGACCGTCCGATGCATGACTGGCACATAGGATTTAATCCGAGGCAAATGAATCTGGATCCATCGGATCACGATCCAACGGGCTGGATCGGTCTAATCTGTACCGCCTGTTTCTAATCCAACGGCCGAGAACAAACCATACCCTTCGGCCGAGAACTTTTACTAAAGAAACCCTAGATTTGTAGAATATCAACCCGCAGTCTGTGGTGATTGTGTACTGAGTCTCGACGCTCTTACGTAGAAGCCCCTACACTTCTCTATTTTTGGTGCGCAGTCCAGAGACCAGAGGAATTAGATAATTAATTATAGAAATTGATTTTTAATACAAAAATAATTCCAGAAACTTGTATAATTCATATTAAATTCAATCTAACTCCAAATTGATCCATTCTAGTGGCATTAATTTTGTTTTAATATTTTTAATCACCTAGTAACTCTATTTATCCATGAAACTTAGATTAAAATTATTCACTTAAGTTATTCCACACTAGGCACTTAAAAACTTTGGAAAATCATAACTTAAAAATCTGTAACTCCGAATTTAGTGATTCTTTTTCCTATGATCTCGTTACGATGCGTAGATTATTATTATATATTTTGTATTCATGTTTGGTGTGATTTTAATTTCTACTATACCATATTTGTTTGTACTGTTGCGAGTAGAAGAGCAAGCCACAGAGGATTCGGGTGTTCAGCAGGTAGAAGTTGCTGAGCAGGAGCTCATTGAAGGCAAGTTGTGCCCTTGACCACTTTTATTACCCAATAATGTTCTTTATAATCATTTATCCATGCATAGGCTTAATTTTGATGGGACCCAATAGATCTCCCTAGTCTAGTTATCTTTTCACCTTGTTTACCCTTGAATTTTTGGGTAATCATTGCTATTGCTATACATGGTTTTGGGTGTTGAGATAACTATTACACATGATTATTCTTTATTATTGTTCTATTTCTATCCATGATAAGACTATTATTTTAATTGGAACATGGAGCTTAACTTGATAAACACGTGCCTCCACAAGGGTGGAATGGGACGCCCTTGGCTGACTAACTAGGAAAGCTAGTGGAGGACTACCTTACCCGATAGGGGCAAGGGCAATAGGGGAGTAGGCGTGTAGGGAGGTTACCGGGTTGATTTTGCTGCGATGGCGGTCAGACGGGGATTCCTAGATTGCTCTTCCTAGAAACTGTAGCGAGTTTTCTGAAGCTAGTGGAACTTTGTAAATGCCTCATAGTGGATCCCTAGCCATTCACCTCGGCAGTGTCTAAGGGCCTTGCAAACCCAGGCTACATGGGATACATGACTTGTGGGTACAGGGTACAACCTCTGCAGATTGTAAAACTGGTATACTAGCCGTGCTCGTGGTCATGAGCAGCTCAGGACTCTCACATGATTAATTTATGGAATTAAATTCAATTTGTCATTTGCATTGCATGGGATTTATTATTAATTTTGATCTACTATTACTCTGGTTTGGTATCTACTTACATTTAGTAACTGCTAATAAAACTTGACCAACTTATTAAAAGCAACGCTCAGCTTTAACATTTGTTTATTGGTCAACCTTACACTTCACATGAACTCCCACCTTTGGCGAGTTCATGCACATTATTCCCCACAACTTGTTGAGCTATGATCTTTTGTGAGCTCACCCTTGCGATATATAAACCCCCACAGGAGAAGAACAGGTGGTCCAGGAGGAGCCGTACAATGAGGAGTATGAGTTGATCTAGGTGGCATCTCCCAGTCAGTGTTATGGCACCAAGGATGGATGTTTAGTTCGCTTTATATTTATCATTTATTTTTGTAAGACTTTCGCTATGTAATAATGACGTTTATGATTTTTGTGACATTTATCTCTATACACTTTGTCATTATATGTGTTCTTCTTCTTTGGCGCACATATGAGACGCACCCGACTTTATCCCTTAAATTCGGGTGTGACAGAGACCAAGGATTGCAAAGTCCTTTGGTGATGATTACATTGTATATCTTGTGGATGACACCCCAAGTACCATTGAAGAGGCATATTCCTCTCCTGATGTTGACTTTTGGAAGGAAGCAATAAGGAGCAAAATGGATTCTATTATGTCTAATGCAACTTGGGAGGTCGTTGAGCGTCTTTATGGGTGTAAGCTCATTGGGAGTAAATGGGTGTTCAAGAAAACGCTTAGGCCTAATGGTACTATTGAAAGGTACAAGGCGAGGCTTGTAATTAAAGGCTATTCACAGAAGTAAGGTGAGGATTTCTTTGATACTTATTCACCTGTGGCTCGATTGACCATAATTCGTGTGCTACTTTCTCTGGCTGTCTCTCATGGTCTTCTCGTCCATCAAATGGATGTTAAGACAACATTCCTAAATAGAGAGCTAGAAGAGGAAATCTATATGGAGCAGCCAACTGGGTTTATAGCAAATGGTCAAGAAGGCATGGTGTATAAAATATTAAAATCTTTATGTGGCCTAAAACAAGCACCTAAGCAATGGTATGAAAAGTTCGATAGAACTTTGACATCTACCGGCTTTGTTGTGAACGAAGCAGACAAATGTGTATATTATTGGTATGGTGGGGGCAAGGGAGTAATTTTATGCTTGTATGTTGATGAAATTCTAATCTTGAGGACAAGTCTTAATGTGATTAAAGATACAAAAGACTTTCTGCCTAATAATTTTGAAATGAAAGATTTGGGAGAAGTTGACGTTATTCTTAACATTAAGCTACTGAGAGAAGGAAATGGTGGCATCACACTTGTGTAATCCCGTTACGTGGAAAAGGATTTGAGTCGGTTTGGTTATAGCGAATGTGAACTTTCTCCAACACCTTATGATCCTAGTAAGCTATTGAAGAAAAATCAAAGGATAGCTAGAGATCAATTGAGATATTACCAAATAATTGGTTCACTCATGTACTTTGCTAGCACTACGAGGCCTGACATCTCATTTGTTGTGAGCAAACTTAGCCGGTTTGTTTCAAATCCGGGAGATGATCACTAGCGTGCTCTTGAGAGAGTTCTGCACTATCTAAAAGGTACTATGAGTTTAGGCATCCATTATACCAGGTACCCAACAGTACTATAAGGTTATTGTGATGCAAATTGAATATTTGATGCTGATGAGATATATGCCACAAGTGGATATGTGTTTTCACTTGGAGGTGGCGCTGTTTCATGGAAGTCTTGCAAGTAGACATTCTTAACGAGGTCGACTATGGAAGCATAACTCACAGCATTAGATATCGCTTCAGTTGAGGCTAAGTGGCTTCGTGAACTCCTTATGGATTTACCTGTGGTTGAAAAACCTGTGCCGGCTATTTCTATGAACTGTGATAATCAGACTGTGATAATCAAGATAAACAGTTCTAAGGATAATATGAAGTCGATAACGCACATAAAAGAGGCGTTTGAAATCTGTCAGGAAATTGAGAAACTCCGGAGTAATAGTATTGGACTATGTCCATACGTCTAAAAATCTGGTAGATCAATTTACTAAGGGGCTATCACGTAGTGTGATAAATAGTGCATCGAGTGAGATGGGCCTGAGACCCACCTAAAGTTTATCATAGTGGTAACCTGTTCTATGTGATCGGAGATCCCGTGAATTAGAATGGTGAAACAAGCTAGTGGTAGACAGAGAGAAAAGACCCTTAATAAGGTTCATTTCAGATGCACATCTTCCCTTACTGTAAGGTAGGTTGGTGTTTACACCTTAATATGTTCCAAGTGGCTTTGTGAAGCAAAGATGTTGTCCTATAGAACATCTTTAGAGGAACATACATATATGGATTAACTGCTAGTCACAGTTTATGAGAACTGGGTGGTCTCTAGATACCCATAAAAGGCTATGGAGTTTGACTTATATGCTCCAACCAGAGTAGATGCGCTTGTCAATCTAGTACTGGTAAAGAGTTTAGATGAAACTTATTCCACGCAAAACTATCAATTCAAGTAGGGATGGCAATGGGTCGGGTTCGGATCGGGTAGAGTAAATACCCGCCCACGACCATATCCGCGGGGATTATCCATATCCGCCCATGACTATACCCATGGGTAAAATTTTGTAACCGTGCCCGTACCCATCGGGTATCGGGCGGATATCGGGTATCCGTCGGGTATAGTAGCTTGGTGCACTCTCCCTAAATGAAGTCTAGTGCAGTTCTGAGCGTCGCACATCGCCATGATCACCGGAGGCACATAATGTTGTTGCACAGTGCAGTCGTGTAGATATAGCCCTAGACATGTGTTGCTAATGTTTTTTTGTTAATAAACTTCCAACTCGTCAAAATCAGAGAGTAGCTAGCATAGTCGTCTGGTGTATTAACTCTCTTAGCTCAAGTACTTGTACTAGAAAGCACTGGTACTATGTACTGGCACTTTATCAAACGTACTGACACTAGTACTAGAACCAGATCAGAAGCATCAGCAGACATGGAGGGATGGCAATAGGATGAGCTGTCGAGGGTGGACGGCTAGCTAGCGTACTGGTAGGTTGAAAATCTAAAATCACTATTTTCGGATATCCGTCGGGTACCCATGGGTAAGAAATCAAATCCGTACCCGACCCGTAATAAAATCGGGTCGGATACGGGTAAGACCCACGGGTCAAATTTCGTGCCCGAACCCGTACTCGACGGGTCGGATATCCGACGGATATCCGAACCCGCGGGTAAAATTGTCATCCCTAAATTCAAGGCCTAGTCCATTGTGCAATTGTGGTTAAGTGTAGTCTAGATTTTAGGTGGATGTTCAACTTAACAGTCTCCATCGAAACACCAGTATATCAAACGTTTGAGATGATGAGAGCATTTTAGTGTGACTTAGCATTTGGTGGGGATTGTTGAATTAATGTGGGCCTGACCCAAATTAATATTCAATAATAGTCAATGCTAAAGGCCCACTTTAATGCTACGGTGTACTAGTACTTTAGTACCATACCAGAAGTTTAAGGGTCAATTCAATCAACTTAAATAGGTGGACCATTGGTGCGTCTATTGAGAAGTTGAGAAAAGGATGAAGGACTGCCACACGCGCGCGCCGCCGGCCGGGCCGGGCCGTGGTCGTGGCCGCGATAGATCGGACATTGGTCCGAATATTCCTTCCTAACGGTTGCACTTTTTACCTGGAGTGATGACCATCCATTACTATTGTCCGTTATTGGTCGTTTCCTGTGTTATGGCTAGTAACGGACGGGCTGTAATGGCTGTCATCTATTAACGGATGTCACTGATGGTGTTAGTTTCTGGCTGTAACGGTAGCTCTGATGGCGACCGTTACTGTCCGTTCGCCTCCCTCTGCGCGTGTACATATACGGATGAGGTGAGGCTGCTTCTGGTTACAACACGTACAAACAGTCTCAGACGCGTTGCACACAGCCATTCCCGTCCCACCTTTTGCGAGCACAGAGAGTGTGGGAGCACAGGCCTCCGAAATCACCGTCCGCAAAGCTACACTTGGACGGGTGTGCGAGCGATCAGGTTTTTGGGGAGCGTACTCGCGACTGCTCGCTTCGTCCGCTCAACCAGCACTAATCAGGTTTCTCGTCGCCGACGCCGTTCAAGGGACTGCACTGCTTACATCTGCGTGCATCGACTGCGTATGACTACATCGAACATACGCACGAGATGTCTCGTGTGAATGGAGCCACTGACGTCTTGAGCATCAGTCCCTCCGCATGGTACATTCTGTTCTTAGTAATTGTGCATGTTTTACTGTTGTTTACAGTTTATGTGAGTAGTGATACACACATGCATATACATGTCGTCACATACATCACTCTGGTTTTCTGGATTAAATTAAAACTGAAAATGCTTATTTCTCTAACATACCACGCCACTTTAAGAACATAGATATGCGCAGGTTATAAGAATTTAACGAATAGTTTGTATTCCGTTGCAACACATGGGCACCATACTAGTGTGTGTATATATATATACTGTATTTATATATTACACCTGGGTGCATTCAATATAGAGAATGCACCCAGGCCAAACCTACGCGCCAGGAGCACCTGGTTCGAGCCAACCGCCCCACCCAGGCTGAACCAACGCTTCGTCTTCGTCCCTCCCGCACGCTCCCGACAGAATGCTACAATTTTCGAACAAGACTAGCAGTTGCATCTAGGTATATAGAAGTTGTAATCACACCAGACCAGCAGTTGCAATTACACCAGACCAGCAGCTGCAATCATATTTTTTAACAAAATTTCCTAGATTTATTCAGTACTTGCAATCACATCAGAGCAACTCAGCAGTTGCATCCACACCACACCAGTAGTTGCAATTACAACACACCAGCAGTTGCAATCATTTTGTTTACATTTTTTTAAACAGATATTTGGGTAGAATTATATAGCAGTTGCAATCACACCTAATGCGGGGTTGCAATCACACCACACCAGCAGTTGCAATTACACTTCTTTGTCCTGACACTAAAACCAGCCAACTTTGCATAATCAAGGTAAAAGAGGTAGGCTTCTTCCCTTATATCAAATATTTGCCGCACCCTGAGGACAAACACATCAAGTATGTTTGCATCCTGCAGAACAACACGCAATCATGATTTTGCAATTAGCGGATACCCATAGTTGCAATCAACAAGCAACAAACGTTACAACTGAAGCAACAACACACCATGCAATGTTAATCAAGGAGTAAAAACAGAGACTCAAGTTTGCAATTAGAGGATACCCGCGGCGGGAGGGGGGGCAGGGAGGCGTGCGTACAGGAGGGTCGAGGGCGTGCTCGGGGTGTTATTGCACCTGGGTGCATTCAATATAGAGAATGCACCCAGGTGCATTTTAGTGCCGCCGTATATATATATATATATATATATATATATATATATATATATATATATATATATATATATATATATATATCATAACAATATTAAATAAAAAGTGAACTATAAATTTGTAGATCTTATTAAAAGATACAAATTTCGTATAAAAATTTGTAATTGCAAAAGTGCTAGATGTCATCGGATCGATATAAGAGACGACATATTTGTTCAAGCGAAGTGAATGCGTTTGCTACTACTTGGGTTACGAGTCAGAGACGTCTCTTCAGGGAGAAACAGCTTCACAGTTTTTTTATAAATACCACTTTAAACAACTCAGGCGCCTTTATGCTCTTTTTATGCTCTTCCCTAGACCGACGTTTGTTCGGTCATGCTCTCACATCTCACCTTACCTTGACCGTCGATCCATTCAAGACTGAATGACTTCAAAATAACAATACACATGTATGCAATACCCCAGGTTGTGGGTTAGTGGTTTCTAAATAAGCCACCTAATAGTCCTTACTTTAGGGCTTAACAGAGGATGCCGCTAGCATTATAGTTTTTCAAAACTGTTTTTCAAAGCCAAATAATGTATTTAGTTGAAAATAGGTTTTCTAAAACCAAAACTTTTGTTTTGAAAATACGTATGTGACTGCAGATACTTAATCTTGCTCCGATACCAGGCTATGGCAGAACCTCCCAAGTTATTGGGTCCACATGCACATGTCCTTGTCTCAAAGACCTTAGACTGCTATGCATATGCACCAGATAAATTAACATGATCCGTCCGATTGCCCTAAGGACACCGGATAAACCACTTACAACCAAGATTGTGAGATTAAGTAACACAAATCACACACACACCAACATTTTTGCAGCGGAAATCTTTACATAATTTTACAAGTTACATAATTTTTACATTGTATTATTGGAGTGATTACAAAAGTATGAGTTTGAAATATATGCTAGCTCAAGTGACAATCCTCAATAAAAAGTATTGAAGAATTACTTAGACTTATAAGAAGACCGAGCCCACCGGCACTTAATACTATCATCAGCAGCACAAAACTATAACCTAAAAAACAACAAGGAATAAAACCCTAAGTACGCAATTACTCAGCAAGACTTACCCGACTAAAGAAAAGACGCTCAAGGGTATGCTGGTTTTAAAGGGATTCATGATTTGGCTTATCAAGAATCAAGGACTCTGTTTGCAGAAAATCTTACTATGAGTGGATCCTTAAAATCCAATTTTACTTGTCAAGTTAAGTAAAGTTACCTACATCTAGAGTTCTTTCTACCCTAGTTCAAGCACTTGGCCTAGACTAGCCATCTTTTTATCATCCCTTCAGTTCACTGGATTGCTACGTGTAGGGCAGTAACCAAGCCTTCATGTCCGAGAAGTAACGGTGATCCGAATCGATTAATACCCAGCTGGGGATCTCCAATCACACGACATATATAGCACTTAACCCTTGCATATGTCAACTCGCCACAGGGATTCTTAAGACTAGATCAGGTTCACTCCAACCGAGAGCACAAATACACCACCGTCCAGCCTCTTGCCATGGAGGGTACACGTTACTCTCGCCATCTCTCCACTCCCATTGTGTGTTGTCTTATTTTGGTATTAGTCTGCCCGTGGCAAAGCTTACCCATGATGAGGCATGTGACTAGTTAAAAGGTCCTCAATCATCAATCCTACATCGACATGGTCCTTAATCGACTCAGACGGAAGCACTACACCGAGACTCCCTTCTCGTGCAAGCCAACCGCCCGGTCTCAGCTTTATTATTTAAACCCAAAGTTTGGTACCTGGCAGAGGTACATCTTTTTCGATGTTGAACCCATCAAGGCCTTTGACGGATTCACCATCATAAGTATTTTCTTTTTGAAAACATTCCCACCCACTGAAGCATCACCTTTGTTTTAAAACAAAACATTTTTGTTTTTCTAGAGAAAGGCTAAGCATCAAAAATGTTTTTCATAAAAGGGTATCAAGGAAGGGTATTCAATTTTCCAAGGAAGGAAATGCATCAACGGTTTAGCACACAACTCCTATCACCTAATGCATCAAATAAGGTGATAAAGATTTTAAAACACAAGGAGGTGGCAAATGCACCGGGGCTTGCCTGAATAACACTAGGTTAGTGTTTGTTAGGCGACGTCCACTTGACAACCATCCTTGTCCTAGCAATTGATTAGGCAGGTTCGTCCATCAGCATCACCATGCGGAGTAGCCCGCACTTGGGGTCGACTTGGCTCGTTTTCCATATCGCGCGATCAACTAGCGTACCTAATGAAATGCATTATGTATATGAATGCATATCAAGATGGGTATCGCAAGATAATATTATGATTAAGTCATCATCATAATCACGACAACCTAATCCTTATGTATGTACCAACATAACCAGACATAATATAAATAGAACTCGAGCATTCTACAAAATACTAACTTCATCCTATTACCATATGAACAGAACATTTTACCAATATTTAAGAGCACTATTCATCACATACGTGGAACCTATTTAATTATATTTAACATATACACCTATCAAGGCACTACTCACCTGACCTACCCATCGACGATCAAAATACAATGTGATTAATTCACCATTGCACACAAGCATACCATATATATATATCTACCAATATTCTTTTCACTGAAAGTAGTAATTCAAATTTTTATTCCTATATCAAACATTTTTTTATCGTAAATATATACACATCTTTATAAGTGATTAAAATATTTCATCATCATACATGCCTACTAATATTCTACTCGGTCCACCAATTCAGCTAATTGACTGGAATAGCGAAATAACTCGCTGTTGGAACTTGCACACGGGCGCAAGTTGATCCAATAGGGGGGAGTGATAGCACAAACAGGGTTTTAGCACGTGATGGCAAAAGCACTGTTCAACTAGCCTCTCAAGGGCACTGTGCGGGGGTATTTATAGGTGTCCGGGTACCCAGCGTCCCGTGTTAAGGACGCATGTGCCCTCAGACACCTAGGTTATCCCCGGAATATTCCCATAAAGCAGGGTTATAGACTGTAATTACAGGGACGCCTTCATAAATTAGGCCCGTAACACGCAGCGGCCACGCAGGGCCTGTTACAATGGGCCGGATCACACGTGGGCCTCCGCGCTGGACGAGGCCGCACGGTGGGATGACCTCGCTACGGGTCTTCGTCCGATGTCGTATGGGGCGAAGGGTGTCCCTGACCGTTGTCTTGTCTCCGTCGGGCCGGCGTTTCCGACGAAGTCCCCGAGCGAAGGGTGGCGTCTTTGCCTTCGCCCCAACATTTGCCCTCCGAGGGACCAGTTCGACTGAGTCATATGGTGCCGAAGACATCGCTAGATGGCGGAGACGCTGCCCTCGCTCGAAGTGGTTCCGCGAGGGTTTTTGACATGACCGTTGATTGACGCCGTACTGTGGGACTGCGGGTTTCCCGAAGCGCCGCGCCCTGTGTATAAAAGGGAGCGGGGGGCGGCGCGTTTTGAAATTTATTCTTCCGCGCTCCGTGAAAACCCTAGCAGCTTTCTCCACCGTCTCTGCCGCTCGTCTGCCCTCCTTGCTCTTGTTCGCCGGAGATCTGGCTCGAGTGAAGCAGATCGCCCGCCGCCGCCGACGGTACGTAGCGATGCCGACCTCTTCTTCTTCTGCTGCCGCTTCGCCGCCGGCCGACGCGTCGTCTGAGGAAACGCTGAGCACTGTGGCGGCGGAGGAGTTGCATGCCGGCGATACTATGGATTTTGGTGTATTGCGGATGTCATCGGCCCGCGTGCAGGATATGCAGCGGTTGGTTACTTTGGCGGCGGGGTCGCTCGTGTCCCGGGGACGGAGGAAGTCCCTGAGCCGGAAGGCGAGTTGGTTGTGTTCGAGGCATTCTTTGCCGCTGGTCTCTGCCTGCCTGCGCACCGATTTGTTGGAGAAGTCCTGCGCAGATTTAATGTTCAGATCCATCAGCTGACTCCGAATGCCGTGGTGGCTCTGTCGAAGTATGTCTGGGCGACGACTTCATACGGCGGACAGCCATCAGTCGAAGTCTTCGCGAAGTATTATTGCCTGCACTGGCAGAAGAGGATGATTGGAGGTGAAGTTGCCCAGTTTGGGTCCTGTACATTTACGCCGAAGACCGGCAAGACGACGATGCAGGTAGTTGAGTTGGTTCCTTGCGCCCGCAACAAATGGGGCAATTGGCAGGATTTTTGGTTCTACGTCGCGGAGGGTACAGCCGAAGACCATCCGGGGCTCCCCGTGTCCGAGATGTGCTCGCATTTTTACTCAGCATACCCGCCTTTCGAAGTGGCGGATGAGGATGCGGACGAAGGGGCCCTTCGGTGCGCCGCCGGCCTGAGCAGCGGGCGCGATTTGGTTGAGTAGTTTGTGGCGTTCGGGATATGGCCTTTGGCTCATGGCTGGGCGCTGGGCGAAGTGTGCCCTCGCCAGATGCCTTCCCACGGTGGGAAGCTGGTGCGAAGTCCTGCCTTCGCGCTGGATCTGCAGAGTCGCGATCCGGCCGCCTTTGTGTGCGAGGCGGAGGATGGGGCGGTGCGGATCGTGGGTCGGTATGTGCCTAGGACAGAGGGCCAGCGCAGCTGGGACATTCGCGGGTCAAATGACCGTTTGAACAGGGTTTTTGAGTTGAATCGACTGCCATATGGCGGTTATCCCGGCCAAGACGATGTGGATCGTCGCGGGAAGAAACCGGTGGTGGAGTCTGGAGACGACCCCGCGCCGGCGGCCGCCCCGTCCTCTAAGAAGAGGAAACTAGGTACTGCTGTGGAAGGACTTGGGGTTTCTGATGGTTTTGCTAGAGAATTGATGAGGACATGCGCGGCCCCGGGGGGAAGGATGTCTTCGCCCGAGCTCCGGGAGTCTTCGGCACGGATGCTGAGGGTTACCGGGGGTTGGTGGCCTAAGAATATTCCTGTCCCCCGCGCGGCCGGCGAAGACTTTTTTACATCTTGCATGGTTCGTGCTTGGAAAGTGTTTCCTTACGGGCGGAATATTGCTGCTATTGTGTCGGCAGTGATGGACAAGGATCGCCAGGGAGCTGCACAGAAGCGCCAGGCGGTCGTCAGGCTGCATGAAGCCAGGCCGAAGAGGCAGCGGGGGGCTACAAAGGCTACTGCCCCCGGTGGAGGCCAGCCGCCGCTGGCAGCTAAGTCGGCCGTCCCTGCGTCCAGTAGGGCGCCGGACGCTGCGAAGGCGGCTGCGACCGGTGGTCCCAAGTCAGCGAAGGCTGCCCCTTCGTCCGGCGGGTTGCCGGAGGCTACGAAGGCGGCTCGAGGGTTGCCGCCCCCTGGCAAGCGCGTTGCTGACTTCGCCACCGACATTAGTGTGGAGGATTATCTTGTTGGTAAGTCGTTGGCTCGAGTTTTTTTTAATTTGTTGATGTGTCGCAGGGTCGGACGAAGACCAGCTTCTTGTTGTTCCGCCTGCCGCGGCGGCCACGGTGGCTGCCGTGGTGCCAAGGTCGAAGGGCAGTGCACTTTGTGCCGGTGGCGAGATACCGGCGCTCACTGCCGTCAGGGACGAGGCGGGTGCCGTGTCCCGCCGGCTGGAGGAGATGAAGGAGGCGCTAAGTCAGGTCCGCTGAGCTAGACCTCGGTTCGGTTTTTTTTACGGCTTCGCCGAGGCTGTGGTCTTATGTGTGTCTTGTAGGCGGCTGACTTTGCAAACCACGCGACGTCGGGGGCCCTGACGGCAGTTGTGTCTGCCGAAGTCGAGAGACTTCGGACGCAACATGCTGACGCCGTCCGGGAAAAGTCGGCCGCCGACAGTAAGTGCCGCAAGCTGGCGGACAAGGTGGCTGTGCTGGAGGGGGAGAAGGCTGACCTCCGGCGCCAACTGGCGGCGGAGAGGGAGGAGGCTACTAAGGCCCTCGCCAAGGCGCAGGCTGCGCAGGCGGAGGCCAAATTGGCGTGGGCGGAGGGCAGCCTCGCCAGACAGCGCGCCGAGCAGCTGGAGGAGCGGCTCAACGCGCTGCAGAGCCGTGTGGAAAGGGCCGAGGCCTCGGCGCGCATGGAGGCTGAGCGGACACGCAAACAGCTCATGGATTCATACCGTGAACTGGGCGCGCGAACCGGTGAGTTTGAAGTGTCGGACCGAGAGCCCGGACTTCGTTGCCTTGAGTGGGTGCAGGAGGAGCTGCAGGCGCTCCCCACCATCGTGGAGGGGTTTATGTCTTATGCTTCTCTGGTCACCTGCGTGGGGGCGATGAACGCGCTCTCTCGCGAAGGGTGCCGGCACTACGAGGTCTTCGACCAAGCTGATGAAGATTTGGAGCATGATATCTACAAGGTTGAGGACCCCGTAGTGAAGGAATCCGCCGGAGCCCTCTACGACCGGATGTGGGGCCCCCACGGTCGAGAGGTGGTCAGGGAGCGGGCTGAGACGGCGAGGAGTCAGGTAATGCTTGGCTTTTGTTTGGTGTTTGTTTAATTTGGGTTAAATGTGGGTTTGCTGAGTCTGTGTGCTGTGTCTCAGGCGGCGCGTGGCGAGAGGGTGGATGACTTCGGGGCTTTGAACAGCGCGCTGCCTGACCCGGAGCCGAACCCGGCGGCGGCTGTGCCCGAGGCCGCTCCAGAGCCGCCCCCGGAAGCCGCCGAAGGTGTTCCCGATGCCCCTGCAGCCACTGCGGCCGGCGGAGACCCGTCGTCAACTGCTTCACCGAAGGCTGAGGATCCTGTGGCGGAGGCTGCGGAGGCGACGGCGGAGGCTCCCGCGACGGCTGGGTCTTCGCAGGTGGCCTAGTGGGTGTGGGTAGTTAGGAAATTTTGGATATTGTTGCTGAACCTTGGTTGCTGCGCAGGTTCAAGATTTTGGGCCTGCGCACACAACCGCTACTGCTAATTTTTGGGCGGCTTCGACCGTGGATGATGGGAATAAATCGGATGAGTTTGCGTCTAAATTTTCCGAGTTCGGTGACTCTGGGAGCTCTGTGGAATGGACCGAAGAGTCGTCGGATGAGGACTTGGACTACTTTGCGGCCTTGGATATAGCAGTGGCGGAGGCTTCGTCGCAGGCTGCGGATGCTTATGCTGTGTCTGGTCCGAGCACTAGGCGTAGACGGCGAAGGGCGGTTGCGAAGCGTAGGGTGAGCGGGGCGGACGCCGGTCGGCTTCGCGTGAGTGGGGCTGGCAGGCAGGAACTGTTGTCCTTGCCGGCTGCTATGAGTGCAGGTGAGGGGGAGTTGCGAAGCCTTTTTGCGGGTGAGGAGCTTAGGATAATGTTATTTAACTATAGGGAGATGGGAATTATTCCGAAGGTCGAACCGATGTAGAGTGCGATGCCCTCGCTTGTACATGAGTAATGGCTTGTATGATGAGGTTGTGTGCCTTCGCACACCCGGCTATGTTTGCGGAGGCGTTAAGTGCTTGGTCTGGCGTGTTTGTTATGTTGGTCTGGTGCGCGTGTAGTCGGCCTTTGAGCGGATAGTTTGGTGTAGCCATTTTTGCACTTGTTAGGCTTCGTGCGGCTGTACCATTGTAATTGGTTCGTTGGTCTTGACGCGCTGTCCCTGCTGCACCCTGAGGCGACTTCTGCAGGGATAGTGTTCGCGGCAAATTAGAATTTTTCACACTTATTGCGCTAGTCCGGCTGCACCCTTAGGCGACTTCTGCGCAGATAGTCTTCGTGGAAGACTTCGATTTTTCGCACTTGTTGTGCTGATCCGGCTGCACCCTTTAGGCGACTTCTGCGCGGATAGTCTTCGTCAAAGACTTCGTTTTGTCGCACTTGTTGTGCTAATCCGGCTGCACCCTTAGGCGACTTCTGCGCGGATAGTCTTCGTCGAAGACTTCGATTTTTCGCACTTGTTGTGCTAATCCGGCTGCACCCTTAGGCGACTTCTGCGCGGATAGTCTTCGTCGAAGACTTCATTTTTTCGCACTTGTTGTGCTAGTCCGGCTGCACCCTTAGGCGACTTCTGCGCGGATTTGTCGCACGCGAGGGCGGCTGCTGCCGGGCCTTGCGGTGACTTTGTATTGGTCGAATGTCGAAGACCGTTGATGCGGTCTTTTTTTGACCTGGATTTTGCAGGGGATTTTTCTCTTGTATATTACATGACTCCGCCTCGTTAAAAACCTCACCCCCCGGAGGAAAAGAGTGCGGGCCAGAACAAAATTGTTTTTACAAATTACAAGGGCGGGCTGGCCCTGATGAGTCAAACAAAAAATTTGCGCAGATTATCAATGTTCCAGGAATGCTCTAAGTGTTCGCCGTTTGGCGTTGCAAGCCTGTATGCGCTGGGGGAGGCCTTCGACTTGACAATGTAAGGGCCCTCCCACAAGGGCTCCAGCTTGCCTCTGGACTCTGTTCGAGCTGTCCGGATGAGGACGAGGTCCCCTTCGCTGAATTCCCTTGGGATGACTGCCTGGTTGCGCCATGCTTTTGTCTGGGCTTGGTATTTGTCCAGGGCCTGTAGGGCGAAGACGCGGTCTCCGTCGATGAGATCCTTCGAAGTTGGCTCATCTACGTCTGGGACGGCCGACGCGGCTGTCCGAGGTGACCCATGCTTTATTTCTTGCGGGGTCATGGTCTCCGACCCGTATAATAGGCGAAAGGGGGTAAACCCAGTCGCCCTGCACTCGGTTGTATTCAGTGCCCAGACCACTTCGGGTAACAGGTCGGGCCACTTGCCTTTTTTGTCATCAAGGAGCATTTTCTTGACAGCTGTGAAAATTTTCCCGTTGGCGCGCTCCACGACTCCGTTGGACTGGGGGTGGTACACAGAGGCGAAGGCAAGCTTGGTGCCGATGGAGAAGCAGAAGTCTTTGAAATCTTGATTGTCGAACTGCTTGCCGTTGTCGATCGTGAGTTCGGATGGTACTCCGAAGCGGCAAACAATATTTTGCCAGAAGAATTTTTGGGCCGTCTTCGATGTGATGGTGGATACTGCCCTCGCTTCAATCCATTTAGTGAAGTATTCAACGGCTACGAAGGTGAACTTAAGGTTCCCCTGAGCCGTGGGCAGGGGCCCGACGATGTCTAGGCCCCAGCGCTGAAGGGGCCACGTGTGGGCGATCAGCTTCGTGAACTGCGAGGGGCGCCCCGAGCATGGGGAAAATTTCTGACAAGCTTCGCAGGATCTGACAACCTGATTCGCGGCACAGATAATGGCGGGCCAGTAGAAGCCTTGTCGTATCACCTTTGCCGCCAGGGCCCTGGGGCCTGCGTGGGAGCCGCAGGTCCCCCTGTGGACTTCGCGCAGGATTTGAACGCCCTCGGTCTCGGTGACGCACTTAAGCATCGGCTGGCTGACCCCCTTTTTGTACAGTTGGCTCTCGATCAGTGCGAAGTCCTGGCTTCTGTGGTGGAGGCGCTTGGCCTCGTTGCTGTCGACTGGGTGATAGAACCCTTGCAGGTACAGGGTTATTGGCGCCCGCCAGTCTTCGGTCATGATAAGGTTAATCATGCGCTGGCCCTCGCTGTCGTTGGTTATTTGGAGCCCTTCGGGGCTGCGGACGGCTGGTGTGCCGATGACGTGATAGAACACGTCGGAGGGGAGGGCTTCACCCCTGGCGGCCACCTTGGCCAGTGCGTCAGCTTCTTCATTCTTGGCCCGGTCCACATGCTGCACAGTGAATCCCTTGAATTGTTTCTCGAGGCTTCGGATGGCCGCGAGGTACTGCATAAGTGCGGGGTCCTTTGCTGCATAGTCCTTTTTGACTTGGCCGGCGACTACCCTGGAGTCTGTTCGGACTATGCAGGTGGTGACGCCGAGGGCTCTTAACTTGCGGAGGCCAAGGATGACAGCTTCGTATTCTGCGATGTTGTTTGTGCATCTGTCAGACTCCAGGGCGAAGCTTAAGCATGCCGCGTATCTTGCTTGACCCCGGCGGGTGAGGTGATGACTGCAGCAGCGCTTGCCCCCGCATGGCACCAAGCACCGTCGCAGTGTATTGTCCAAACCTTCTCTGCGGACGGCCCTGGCTGTCTTATTGGCCCGGTCCAGTCGACAACGAAGTCTGCTAAAACTTGTGACTTGATCGCAGTCTTGGGCTCAAAGGTGATGTGGTAGCCGGAGAGTTCGGCCGCCCATTTGGCAATCCGTACTGAGGCCTCTGGGTTTCTGAATAGTTCGCCGAGTCCCCTATCTGAGGTGACGCGGACCTTGAATGCTTCAAAGTAGTGGCACAATTTGCGCGAAGACATAACGACTGCATATGCAATCTTTTCGAGCTCCGTCATGTTACACTTTGATGGTGTGAGCACCTCGGAGACATAATATACTGGGCACTGCCTGATCACGCCCTCTACTGTCTGCTCCTGAACCAGTGCCGCACTGACCGCGTGTGGCGAAGCCGCGACGTAGAGGAACAGTGGTAGCGAAGAGTCGGGGCTCGTAAGGATGGCCAACTCCATCATGTACTGTTTTAGTGAGGCGAAGGCCGCCGCCTGCTCTGGTCCTCAAGCGAAGTCTTTTGCGCCGCGGAGTGTTTTGAGGAAGGGAAGACTTCGCTCAGCAGACTTGGAAATGAATCTGTTGAGGGCGGCCAATCTGCCCGTCAGACGCTGGACCTCTCTGGCTGACTGCGAGGGCGCCATGTTGATGATGGCTTGGATTTTGGTTGGGTTGGCCTCGATTGTCACACCCGGGTTTCGGGGCACCAAGACCCGGGCGCGAACATAAACACCAGGTATGCTGGGACCAAGTCTGACACATATGATGTATAGTGGCACAGGATCGAATGTCACATCTTTATATATAACAGGAGTTCTATACAAAATAAATAATTACATTATAAGGAGACAACGGTCCAGCAACCCAAAGTTGACTGGGAGACGACAGCCTAGATCTCTCACGAACACGTCACAGCATCCTCCATGCGCCTCATCCTGCGGTACCTGTTCTTGACCTGTGGGGGTGTGAGACAGCAAGAGTGAGCTCACATACGTTCATCGCTCAACAAGTTGTGGGGAATAATGTGCATGAACTCGCCAAAAGTGGGAGCTCATGTGAAGTGTAAGGCTTACCAAAGAGGATGGTTAGAGCTGAGCATTGCTTTTAAAGTTGGTCAAAATTTTATTAGCAGTTACTAAGTATAAGTAAATACCAACCCAATTAAATAGTAGAACAGAAGTAACAACATCACCTGCGATGCAATGCATATGACAAATTGAATTTAAGTTCCATAGATTAATCATGTGAGTGTCCGAGCCGCTCATGACCGTGAGCACGGCTAGTATACCAGTTTTACACTCAGCAGAGGTTGCGCATCTTTACCCACAAGTCATGTTACCCATCTGCCAAGGGATCGCGACTTCCCATACACCTCTACCGAGGAGGCGAGGCAGGGTAACACTACGAGGCCTTTACAAAGTTCCACTAGCTTCAGAAAACCCGCTACAGTTTATAGGAAGTTCCAATGCAGGAATCCCTTGCAGGACCGCCATCGCAGCAAAATCCTCCCGAGGGCCTCCCTACACTGACCACTCCCCTACTGCCCTTGCCCCTTTCGGGTAAGGTAGTCTTCCACTAGCTTTCCTAATTAATCAGCCAAGGGGTCCCATTCCTCCCTTATGGTAGCACTGTTTTCCCGGGTGGTTCTCCATGTTCCAATTAACATAATGATCTTAACATGAACAGTAAATAACAACTGACAATAAAAGTATAATCATGAATAGTAATGTGTATCTCTATACCCAAAACCACATAAAGCGATAGCAAGTACTACCCAAAGATTCAGTGGTGAACAAGGTATAAAGATAGTCAAACTAGGGTAACCTATTGGGTCCCATCAAAATTAACCTATGCAGATCATTATGATTAATTAGAACATGAGTGGGTAAAAAGAAGTGATCAAGGGCACAACTTGCCTGGGACTTGAGATTCCAGGTACCAGGATGATCTTCAGGTGACACGTGACCTCACGCTAGTCGTAGTAATACAAACAAACATGATATAGGCAAAATTAACATTACACCAAACATAAGAATAAACTAAGTAATAATGATCTATGCGTTTCTACGAGACTAACGCAACTTGAACGGATCAAATCGGAGTTAAAACGAAGGAGTTATGATTTTTCTAAGGTTTTATGTATTTGATATAGGATTAATTAGAATATAAATTTTAATGTGACTTTCAGGTGAAAATAGTGGTATTATATGATAAACCATAATATTACAAAATTATAGGAACTGGAATGGACTAAAAAGGAGTTAGTATGAATTTTCTAGGAATTAAACAAGATCTAGAATTATTTTTATACTAGAAAAGCATTTTCTGTATTAATTTATTCAATTTCCTATGTCACTGGACTGTGCGCATTATTATTATAAAGTGCAGGGGCCTCAGCGCAAGAAACCCGAGACTCAGAGAATAGTACTCTGAGAACTGCGGGTTGATTTCACACTTCTCCGAGGACTCTTTAACAAAATTTCCGGCCGAACGGGTACGGGAGCACATCAGCCGCCCGATCGGAGATGGGCGCACGAGATTAGATCTCGCCACCCGTGCAGCGCGAACCCTTAGATGAAAATCCGACGGTCCCGATTTAATGAGTCCAAATACGAGTAGCCACCATCCGATCCTGATCGGACGGTCGACATGTAACCAGAACGAACCGGTCAGCGCGATCTAATCAGAGCCGTTCGCTGTGCATCCAACGGCGCAAAACCCACCAACCCCGGATCTAATCGCAGCCATTGACGATCGATCGAATGGCCAGGGGGCCTTCTTCTTTCCCCAGACAGGGACCACGGCAGAGCACCCAGATCACGGTGGCGCCATGGTCAGCCCAACCCAGATCTCGGCACCCCGTGCTAAGCTCTAATTCGAAGTGTGCTACATGATGCTCTAAGCTATATGAACACGATGAACCGAGACACACCCCCCGATGTATCACAGAAGGTCCCGGCCACGGTGAGCGTCAATCATCAAGCTCCGGTGAGCAATTTCCCCTCTCACCGGAGCAACTACCCACTACACCGCCGTGCTGAGCGTTGAGGTCATAAAGGCGAAGTGTGCAGTGGGGAAATTACCGGTGATTAGGCTCCAAGGAAGTCCGCCCTCTCTGCGCGGCGGCTCAACCGTGAGAAGAGAGGTCCGGCGACAAATTCGCCAGGCACTAGGACGCCACCGCGCCCGAAGTCGCCGGGCCTCGATTCCCAGTGACCCAAGGGAATCCCTGAGCCAACAGCAAGGTCTCGGTGAGCAGGGAGCAACGAAAACACCGACGGCGGCGACTTCCTTCACCCCCTCCTCACGGCGTCGTCTCTACCCGCTTTCTCTTTCTCCCTCGATCTCTTCTTCTGTTTCCCAGCTAAGGATGGCGAGGGGAGGTAGCGGCTCACGTTTTTATAGTGCCCAGGCAGAGTCCAGATCCGTGATTCTTGGCGGCTCCACCGGCAAAGGAAACGGCCGTAGCCGAGCTTCTCGTGCCGTCGTTTAAACGGAGTCCGCCATGCGCGCAAGGTCCACGACTCTGTCAAAGGGACCCCATGTGACAGAGACGGAAGAGAAAAGGAAGCGTTACGGCGACTGGCAGCCAGGCCCCACAACACAGCGACGAATTCTAGCGATCGAAGGCTGAGCAACGGGCCCCACACGTCAAAGACCAGGTTAACGCGCGCGGTGCGTGACAGAGAATGACCGAGGGACCCACCAGTCAGTGGTTTGAGGGGCGCGCGGTGTGATCAGAAGTGGATTGCGTGGGTGCATCAGGTGGGCCGAAGCAAAGGAGATTTGGCCCAGGTGCGTTTTTCATTTTTGTTTTCTTTTTCTTTTATAATTTCTGTTTTATTTCCAAATCAAAACTCAAACTAAATTCAAATTATGGTTTTTAATTTCCAGATTTCAAACATCAAATCAAATTCTAATTATTCTATTACCTGCACTGAAATTATTTATTTATTATTCTCTATATTGTGTAAATATGGAAGAAAAGAATAACTTTATTAAAATTTCCTTTCTCCCCTATGTTTTATATTTTCTTTTGAGGTCAATTTAAATTATGTTTCCTTGATTCAAATAAGATGCATCACATAACATCAGCATGGGGTGCACATTTCTTTATTTGTTTATTTGTTATTTGCATAATTTAATGTCATTAGCTGAGTATAAAAAGGAAATCAAGGAATCCCCGAAACATCCACTTATATATTTACTTATTTATCCATATATTTATATTTTTTTTCCTACCAATTTTGGGCTTTACAAATCCTACCCCCCTTAAAAATAATCTCGTCCTCGAGATTTGTAAGGAAAGGGATGTAAAAAGTTTTATTTATAGTTTAGCCTTTAACTTCTAATTAATTTAAGAATAAGAAGTTTCATGTTATTTAGATAGTGGTTATGAAAGCATGGGTATGTATATCCACTTCATTATGTAGGATAATAGGATGTCTTTTGAAGTGTAGATGGGTTTGGGTACGAGAGAGTAAGGTAAGAAAAGACTCCATCCAGAACTGTGGATCTTGTCTCATCTTGGTGACCTCACTTGATCCTTGAAGACTTGAGTTGGTGCTCATCCTTTCTTGATGAAGTTGATCATCTTCTTCGGTCTTGTCTTGTTGATTAGGAGTTAGTGTATATTATCGGGCTAGGGAATAGGGTTAAGATAGATATAGATGAGATAGACTACATGATGTAGATCAAAAGTTTGTTTGATGTTAGGTGGGGATAGGCAGATTATGCAATCCATCAAGACTCTATTGGTTGGGTTGGTCTATCAGTCTTTATTTAGTGTAGGGTGAACTAAATTACAACATGTGAATAGGGTCTAATCCATTTCACAAGTATTAACTGGTCCATTAAGTAACTCACTTTTAGATTAGATCATAGTAGGTTAGATGGGATCTAGATTAGATTGGTATGACTAGTTTGACTAGATATGATCTAATTAATTTTGCATTAGATCATGGTTGTTAAACTAGGGTGGATAGGTATACTCATTAGGATAAGACAGATCCACGAAGATAAGATAGAATCTTTTGAGGCCAGTTAGATCTATTAGGATGACATAAGGTCTGTTCAAGATGAGATGAGTCTACTAAAGTAATAGAGTATCTTTTAAGATAAGGTAGATCTATTAAGCTTAACATATTTTAGTGTGGGATAATCCAAGTTGGCTAGTTATTTTATCAATATTTTTTTTTACTATATGTATATACAGATGTAATTATGGACATTACTCCACAACTCATCGCACTCAATCAAAGATCCAAATCAAACAATTATCATAAGAACAATCACTCAAGCATATAGATACATATCAAAATAGTTTTATTTTTGTTCCTAAGAGTAGGCCTCCTATTTCCTAAAGTCACTTTAGGCACAAGATTTCAAAGTGTGAAATCCACATTTGTCTTTAGAATAAAAAGCTAAGAATAATCAGAGTAAAGCGGAAATAGATGAGGAGAGATTAAGAAAAGTTTAGAAAAGAATCAGAGTAGCAAAGGTAAGTAGATAAGGGTTGTCCATTTCTATCTAGGTTTCGTCCTACAGTCAACATTCCTCTGATACCACTTCTGTCACACCTGGGTTTTGGGGCACCAAGACCCGGGCGCGAACATAAACACCAGGTATGCTGGGACCAAGTCTCACACATATGATGTATAGTGGCACAGGATCGAATGTCACATCTTTATATATAACAGGAGTTCTATACAAAATAAATAATTACATTATAAGGAGACAACGGTCCAGCAACCCAAAGTTGACTGGGAGACGACGACCTAGATCTCTCACGAACACGTCACAGCATCCTCCATGCGCCTCATCCTGCGGTACCTGTTCTTGACCTGTGGGGGTGTGAGACAGCAAGAGTGAGCTCACATACGTTCATCGCTCAACAAGTTGTGGGGAATAATGTGCATGAACTCGCCAAAAGTGGGAGCTCATGTGAAGTGTAAGGCTTACCAAAGAGGATGGTTAGAGCTGAGCATTGCTTTTAAAGTTGGTCAAAATTTTATTAGCAGTTACTAAGTATAAGTAAATACCAACCCAATTAAATAGTAGAACAGAAGTAACAACATCACCTGCGATGCAATGCATATGACAAATTGAATTTAAGTTCCATAGATTAATCATGTGAGTGTCCGAGCCGCTCATGACCGTGAGCACGGCTAGTATACCAGTTTTACACTCTGCAGAGGTTGCGCATCTTTACCCACAAGTCATGTTACCCATCTGCCAAGGGATCGCGACTTCCCATACACCTCTACCGAGGAGGCGAGGCAGGGTAACACTACGAGGCCTTTACAAAGTTCCACTAGCTTCAGAAAACCCGCTACAGTTTATAGGAAGTTCCAATGCAGGAATCCCTTGCAGGACCGCCATCGCAGCAAAATCTTCCCGAGGGCCTCCCTACACTGACCACTCCCCTACTGCCCTTGCCCCTTTCGGGTAAGGTAGTCTTCCACTAGCTTTCCTAATTAATCAGCCAAGGGGTCCCATTCCTCCCTTGTGGTAGCACTGTTTTCCCGGGTGGTTCTCCATGTTCCAATTAACATAATGATCTTAACATGAACAGTAAATAACAACTGACAATAAAAGTATAATCATGAATAGTAATGTGTATCTCTATACCCAAAACCACATAAAGCGATAGCAAGTACTACCCAAAGATTCAGTGGTGAACAAGGTATAAAGATAGTCAAACTAGGGTAACCTATTGGGTCCCATCAAAATTAACCTATGCAGATCATTATGATTAATTAGAACATGAGTGGGTAAAAAGAAGTGATCAAGGGCACAACTTGCCTGGGACTTGAGATTCCAGGTACCAGGATGATCTTCAGGTGACACGTGACCTCACGCTAGTCGTAGCAATACAAACAAACATGATATAGGCAAAATTAACATTACACCAAACATAAGAATAAACTAAGTAATAATGATCTATGCGTTTCTACGAGACTAACGCAACTTGAACGGATCAAATCAGAGTTAAAACGAAGGAGTTATGATTTTTCTAAGGTTTTATGTATTTGATATAGGATTAATTAGAATATAAATTTTAATGTGACTTTCAGGTGAAAACAGTGGTATTATATGATAAACCATAATATTACAAAATTATAGGAACTGGAATGGACTAAAAAGGAGTTAGTATGAATTTTCTAGGAATTAAACAAGATCTAGAATTATTTTTATACTAGAAAAGCATTTTCTGTATTAATTTATTCAATTTCCTATGTCACTGGACTGTGCGCATTATTATTATAAAGTGCAGGGGCCTCAGCGCAAGAAACCCGAGACTCAGAGAATAGTACTCTGAGAACTGCGGGTTGATTTCACACTTCTCCGAGGACTCTTTAACAAAATTTCCGGCCGAACGGGTACGGGAGCACATCAGCCGCCCGATCGGAGATGGGCGCACGAGATTAGATCTCGCCACCCGTGCAGCGCGAACCCTTAGATGAAAATCCGACGGTCCCGATTTAATGAGTCCAAATACGAGTAGCCACCATCCGATCCTGATCGGACGGTCGACATGTAACCAGAACGAACCGGTCAGCGCGATCTAATCAGAGCCGTTCGCTGTGCATCCAACGGCGCAAAACCCACCAACCCCGGATCTAATCGCAGCCATTGACGATCGATCGAATGGCCAGGGGGCCTTCTTCTTTCCCCAGACAGGGACCACGGCAGAGCACCCAGATCACGGTGGCGCCATGGTCAGCCCAACCCAGATCTCGGCACCCCGTGCTAAGCTCTAATTCGAAGTGTGCTACATGATGCTCTAAGCTATATGAACACGATGAACCGAGACACACCCCCCGATGTATCACAGAAGGTCCCGGCCACGGTGAGCGTCAATCATCAAGCTCCGGTGAGCAATTTCCCCTCTCACCGGAGCAACTACCCACTACACCGCCGTGCTGAGCGTTGAGGTCATAAAGGCGAAGTGTGCAGTGGGGAAATTACCGGTGATTAGGCTCCAAGGAAGTCCGCCCTCTCTGCGCGGCGGCTCAACCGTGAGAAGAGAGGTCCGGCGACAAATTCGCCAGGCACTAGGACGCCACCGCGCCCGAAGTCGCCGGGCCTCGATTCCCAGTGACCCAAGGGAATCCCTGAGCCAACAGCAAGGTCTCGGTGAGCAGGGAGCAACGAAAACACCGACGGCGGCGACTTCCTTCACCCCCTCCTCACGGCGTCGTCTCTACCCGCTTTCTCTTTCTCCCTCGATCTCTTCTTCTGTTTCCCAGCTAAGGATGGCGAGGGGAGGTAGCGGCTCACGTTTTTATAGTGCCCAGGCAGAGTCCGGATCCGTGATTCTTGGCGGCTCCACCGGCAAAGGAAACGGCCGTAGCCGAGCTTCTCGTGCGGTCGTTTAAACGGAGTCCGCCATGCGCGCAAGGTCCACGACTCTGTCAAAGGGACCCCATGTGACAGAGACGGAAGAGAAAAGGAAGCGTTACGGCGACTGGTAGCCAGGCCCCACAACACAGCGACGAATTCTAGCGATCGAAGGCTGAGCAACGGGCCCCACACGTCAAAGACCAGGTTAACGCGCGCGGTGCGTGACAGAGAATGACCGAGGGACCCACCAGTCAGTGGTTTGAGGGGCGCGCGGTGTGATCAGAAGTGGATTGCGTGGGTGCATCAGGTGGGCCGAAGCAAAGGAGATTTGGCCCAGGTGCGTTTTTCATTTTTGTTTTCTTTTTCTTTTATAATTTCTGTTTTATTTCCAAATCAAAACTCAAACTAAATTCAAATTATGGTTTTTAATTTCCAGATTTCAAACATCAAATCAAATTCTAATTATTCTATTACCTGCACTGAAATTATTTATTTATTTATTATTCTCTATATTGTGTAAATATGGAAGAAAAGAATAACTTTATTAAAATTTCCTTTCTCCCCTATGTTTTATATTTTCTTTTGAGGTCAATTTAAATTATGTTTCCTTGATTCAAATAAGATGCATCACATAACATCAGCATGGGGTGCACATTTCTTTATTTGTTTATTTGTTATTTGCATAATTTAATGTCATTAGCTGAGTATAAAAAGGAAATCAAGGAATCCCCGAAACATCCACTTATATATTTACTTATTTATCCATATATTTATATTTTTTTCCTACCAATTTTGGGCTTTACATCGATGCCGCGGTGCGATACCAGATAACCCAATATTTTCCCCTGGCGGACACCGAAGACGCATTTATCGGGGTTGAGGCGAAGCCGTGCGTCCCGCATGTTCGCAAATGTCTCGGCGAGGTCTGCGAGATGGTCCTCTTTATTCCTGCTGGCGACGACGATGTCGTCCACGTATGTGAATACGTTTCTGCCGACTTGCCCTTCGAGCACTGTTTTGGTGAGCCGGGAGAAGGTAGACCCGGCGTTCTTGAGTCCCTCCAGCATTCTGATAAAGCAATATGTGCCGAAGGGTGTTATGAAGCTGGTGCTGGCCTTGTCCTCCTCCTTCATGTATATTTGATGATAACCAGAGAAGCAGTCGAGGAGTGACATGACCTCGCACCCGGCCGCGCTATCGACTATTTTGTCGATCTGGGGCAAAGGGAAGTTGTCCTTTGGGCAGGCCTTATTGAGGCTGGTGAAGTCTATGCACATTCGCCACTTGCCGCTCTTTTTCTGCACCATCACCACATTGGAGAGCCACGTGGGGTAAGCCACTGGTGTTGGGGGCCTTCGGCTCCCGAAGGTCCTCAAAAACACAGTTTGACAATGTTTTCCAAGTGTAAAATGTGAACAGGCACCTTCGGAGGCACCTTCAGAGTCAGGTCGCGAATATATAAGGGCATGTTTAAGACGAAGCTGGAATGAAAAGCGGTCATGACGAAGGATAAGACGATCATGAAGCCATATGCATTAAAGCTTCGGCATAACGGCAGAAAAGAGGAACCGACTTAAAGATGAAAAGCCAAATTGGACCTCGAAGAATTACTATAGAGTTATTGATAAATGTAAAGGGCATCAATGTAATTTTACACGGGCTGCGTCTCGTGCCTATAAATAGGTGAACAGTACTCTCGTACTGTTCACGCTGACTGGGCACACGTCCTTTTGCATCACGACTTGTACCTTTGCCTTACATCAGTCTGAAGGTACATTTGTAATTCGTTTTCATGAATTTAATAATGGAAATGTATTGATGATAATGCTGGTATTATTATTTTCGCACTTTATATATATATGTTTATTCTGTTTACTCATTTACCAACTTAACGAAGGTCTTTTCCTTCGTAACCTTTGTTATATTATGTTTATATCCTTCGTCCGAAGGTCATTAAACCCTCGAGGAGATAATGCTTCAGCGGACGAAGGGTATTTAATACTTAACATCTTCGTGTTGTCTTGTTCTCGATTTATAGCATTTGAGAACAAGTCCCCAACATTGGCGCCCACCTCCGGTGAACTCACTTCCACTTTTTGAGTTTTGAAAATCTTCGGCAAGCATCACCTTCATCATGCCGCCGAAAAAAGCTTCAGCAACAGGGGCTGCTGCTCTGCAGCCGCTAGACCACAATCAAGATGTCGTTTCTCTTAGGGAGGCCCGAAGCCAGAAGAGAAAGGCCACCAGTCCAGCGCCCCCGGAGGACGAATTGGATCAAGAAATCCAAAATTTGGAAATGCTCAATCAACAGGTCCAACGCAAGAAGGAGAAGATGGCTCGTCTAGCTGATCTTCAAAGGCAGATAGACGAAGCCTCTGAAGAGCTTCGACATCTCGCTCAAGATGACTAGAACCAAAGGCCCCCGCGCAGAGAGCTTCATCAAGAGGGTTGCTACAACGAGGATGACTGGTATGAAGATTTCCATCACGGAAATTTTGCTTTTGATGATGCTTCTCCCTTGTCAACAGAACTGCAGGTTGTTCCTTGGCCACAGTCTTACAAGCCACCTCAGCTCCCCATGTACGATGGTCATTCAGACCCAAAACAATTCTTGATGAGCTACGAAGCAACTATATCTTCGTACGGTGGCAACACGGCGGTCATGGCAAAGTCCTTCGTCATGACTGTCAGAAGCGTCGCACAAACTTGGTACTCTTCTCTTAGGCCAGGGACAATCACCTCATGGCAAAAGTTGAAGGACATGCTGATAACCAGCTTCCAGGGCTTTCAGACAAAGCCAGTCACTGCTCAAGCTTTATTCCAGTGCACCCAGGATCATGAAGAATATCTTCAAGCATATGTCCGAAGGTTCCTACGTCTGAGGGCGCAGGCACCAACAGTGCCCAATGAAATTGTCATTGAGGCCGTGATCAAGGGGCTTCGGCCAGGACCTGCAGCTCAGTACTTTGCCAGGAAGCCTCCCCAAACTCTGGAGAAGCTGCTCCAGAAGATGGACGAGTACATTCGAGCTGACAATGATTTTCGCCAAAGAAGGGAGGAAGCCCTCAGGTTCTCTGAAATGACTAGGGGCTTCAGAGGAAGATTTTATCCAAGGCACGTCAGGTCAATTCACAATTCTACTCAAAATGACGACAAAGCGAGTCAACAGCAAAGGCCACAGTGCTCCTCCCAAGCTTCGGGGCAGCAGCAAAGCTCCTTCCGGCCGCCAGTGCCAAGGGGCAGAGGCGCCAGGGGCTTCGGGGGAAGATTTGGGGATCAACCAAGAAAAATATACTGCCTATTCTATGGTGAAGGTAAGGGCCACACCACCAGGATGTGTCACATTACCATCCAGAAGCAAAAGGAGCTAGCAGAAGCTGCTGCACAACAGAATCAGCCGAAGCAGGTCCTACATACTGCTTCGTACCATTCGCCTTACATTCCAGAATATGTAGGCAATCACCCTGCAGCTTCTGTTGCTTCGGCAAGTCAACCCCAAGCATCCTGGCAACAGCCTCCACCGCCGCCACCGACGCAGCCAGGGCTCCAGCCAGAAGGGAGTCACCACAATCAGAGGGATTTCAGAGAGGACTCCGAAGCTCGCACAGTCAATAGCACTGTGCCAGAGTCGAAGCACATTTACTGATAAATATCCTACCTCAACAGCAGTTTTTTCGCATTTTTACATTCGGTATTACTTTTTTGTTAATAAGGAACAATTATGGGAAGATCAAGTGCCCTTTATCATTTTTTAATTCCTTGTAACACTTTAATAAAAATGTGTCTTTTTCATAGGCTTGAATCGTTAGAAGCATACAAATTTATGGTGGCATGAAGGACCTTTGTATTATCAAAATTTTGTTTTAATAGACACAGAGCAAGTTGTTCGAAACAGTAAAAAGTCGTTCCTAAGCGAGCGCAGTGTAAGTTTTCTGAGCCTACAGCGAAAAGTCAGCGCTGATTCCGCCGAAAGTAAAAGGCGAAGAAGCTCCTAAGGGAGGCTTACAGCGAAAAATAAACGCTAATTCCGCTGAAAGTAAAAGGCGAAGAAGCTCCTAAAGGAGGCTTACAGCGAAAAGTCAACGCTGATATAAAAAGTGTGTATGCTCTATTACAGGGATATGTATCTGTGGCACAAACGTCATCTTGCATAACATAACATCATCACATCATTCTGCATAACATAAGCATCATACAGCATATTGCATATGGAACAAGAAGGGGATACAGTATTGATCTTCGGAGAATAATTCGGAAAAGAGAAAATCGTGCTAAAGCACAAGACAAGCCGAGAAGAAGTGTAGCTTCATTAGAGAGGCAACAAAAACTTTTCTATAGCTTCGGAGAATATTTCACGAAGCTTGGTTAATCTTCACCACGAACGAATGCAACTTCTGGTGATATAAAATTTTCTTCACGAAGCATGAAAAGAAGGGAAGGTGTTTTTTCGCCGAAGGCTCAAAAAATGGTATGTACGCAAGATTTCATGCATCGTAAAGAATTAAAACTGTACATGGATTATATATTACATTCAAAGTTACAATATATTACATATGTTACGTTCCAAATGTTTTTACAGTAGCATTTAATCCTCTTTTAGAACTATTTCTGCAGCTTCGTTCAGTAGCTGGTCAACAACCTTGTCCATAATGGCTTCGGCCATTTTTCTAATTTCATCGTCCCTCTTCGGGTGGGGGCCCGGAGACGCCTCAGCAGGTTCTAAGCGAAGAGAAGATACGGCTATATTACTATTACAAACCATGAGCAAAGTCTGGAATCAAAAATTACAACATAATAAAATTCACTAATTAATACCTATTTGCCCTTCGGGCTCGGTACTTTTTTCGGCAGCCACCGCTACTTTTCTGGCATCATGGATGCCTTTTTCGCTTTTTTGAATAATTTCTTGTGCCATTTCTCGGCCGCCGTTGTCCCAGATATCAGTGAAAAATTTTCCGCCGATCATGCTTGCTTCGGCTGAGGGGTCTTTAATGTCTTCGGAGGACAAAGTAGCTTCGGATTGCGCTAAAGATTTTACATGCTCACAACCTTTCTTCTCCAAAACAGTAGCAATCCCTCTAGCACCCGAAAAAGCACATATGTCTCCGCGACTATTCAGGATTTCTTCGAAGGCCTCAGCTTCGTTACTAATCCATTCCATCGGACCTTCGGGATTGCCCCTTGAGAAATTCTCCTCGCTAGAGAATGCGCCAACGTTGGCAAAGCTGGATTTTATCTTCTTAACGCACTCTATGGATTTAACATAGCATTTTCTTTGAGAAGCACGAAGCTCTTTAACATTAACTTCCAAATGATCTGCCCATTGTTCACTTAACTCTCGTTTTGTTTCTTCAAGAATACGTTCTTCTTTGGCTCGGGCTAGTTGTTTACGAAGATCTTCAATCTCACGCCTCTGTGCTTCGGCTTGAGTTTTAGAGTTAGCTTCGTCCTCCTTCATTTTTTCCACTAATGTAAGCAGAATTCTGTCTTTCTCCAAGGCTTCGTTTCGTAGCCTAATAACCTCTGTTCGAAGGTTGTTGAGAGCAATGGTGCAGCTCTCGTCTTCAGCATTCTTTTGTGCCCTTAAGGCATTGCTGAGAATTAAGCCCTATTCAAAAAGAATGAATGGATTAACACAACAGTAAAGGATTCATTCAAAATCCACAAAATTCAAGGTTTACAATCTTCGTACCTTTAGACTGTTATATGCAAGACTATCCGCAAGATCCTCCTTCGTCATGGCGCAAAGGCCAGCTTCAAGCTTCGGGAATCCCATGCTTCTAGCCATTTCCCGGCACACGGATAATTCTTTATTGTCTGGGAGGCAATATAAGAAGTCATCTTTGTTTGTCCCGTTGAATACTACGGCCCCCTTCGGATATTTCAGTTCTCGGGCATAGTGATTGGCTTCAAAAATTTCTTCTTCAGACAGTTTCTTCCCCGAAGCATGTCGCACAATATAATCATGTATTTTGGAGGATGCTTCGGGGGTGGCAGTACCAATTTCCCCAATCAGAATCGGTTCTGTTATTGTTGCTTTTTCAGTTCCTAAACTTGCCTTTGACATTTTTTCGACCTCCAAAGGCTGTATCTTGGTAGATTCCGAAGGCCCAGCTTCAGTTTCAGATTGCTGCTTCGAAGTTTCAGCAGCAAAGGCTTCAATAGGCGCCTCAATAATTTTCTTTGAAGTTGTGCTTGAAGATTTAATCGTCTCCAGGACATCCAGCACATTAACCATTCTTTTTCTTTTCGGGGTTGCTGCTGGCCCCTTCTGGCTTTTAGCTGTCTCAACTTTTGTTGAAGGACTTATAACATCTGGTGTTTCTCTTTCTTCAGATTTCTCCTTTCTTATTGCTGGTGCCTTGGCCATTTCTTCGGATTTTAGCGCTGCAGTTGGTTCTCTAGCTTCGGTGGCCGAAGAGGCCTCGCCAATAAACTCGAGCACTGTGGCCGGCTCAATACAACGTGGAGGGTGTGTGGACACTTTTACTTTCTTCCTCTTCGGTGCTGGCTTCCCGGGAGCAGCCGAAGTAGTGTCCTTTGCAGGAGCAGTATTTTTTCTCTTTTGACCTCGCATTGGATAACAGTAGTCGGGATAGATAAACCCAATAGCATCAAATACTCGGTTGAGCCTCTTCTTCTTTCGGCCTCTGAAAGCCGCTAATAATGCAGTGTTTTCAGCCTTTGAATAGGTCCCAAGCAATTCATCACTTACATTCTCAATACTTTTCAGCCAATCATCATCCGGTTCAACAAATTTATCTCCGTACTTAAATGTATATTTCAGTCTAATTAGTCCACCCTCGTCAGCTTCTTTGATGGTCTCCTTTGGCATTTCCCAGTCATCTACAAGTGGCCACACTCTGAAGGCAATGTGCTCTTGCATTAAATCCCTGGTCCTAATAAAGGAACAGACTACGCCGAAAGCCCTCTGACATTCTTCAGCTGCTTCGTCCATTTCTACCTTTGGTTTCCGAAGTTCGAAGCGCTGCCAGATAGGGCGCATGATGATATCCTTGATATCTTCCCGAACCGTCAAATCGTTTCTCACATAGAACCATTCCTTCATCCATTCCCCGGGCCATCTCTTCCGAAAGGTTGGCACGGGACAGCTCGACCCAGAGCGGGCACCGATGCTATAACAACCAAAATTGTTATGATATTGTTCCTTGCCCCATGGTTTCGTCTCATATACTAGCTCGTGTATATTGCAAAAGCTTTTAGCACTTGGCTCCAAACCCTGGCTCCTCACGGCCCAGACGAAGATTCCCAATCTTATCACTGCTTCAGGGGTAAGTTGATGAAGGTAAATTTGATATATTTTCAGAACTTCTACTACAAACTTGCTTAGGGGGAATCGTAGCCCAGCCTTTAAAAAGCTTCGGAAGATCACAACCTCATTATCTTCGGGGGTCGGCGTAGTTTTTTCTCCGTCATCCGCCCTCACGATGGATATATCTCGGAAGTATCTCCCCCTCATGTTTTCAAGGTGACTCTGCTTTATAGTTGATTTTCCGAAGTTTGAGTGACTAGGCCGCCACGGGCGATCTTCGCAATCCTCTCCGCCACTATCCACATCATAGCTATCACTGTCGCCAGTATCTTCAGATAAACCCTCCAAAGTTTCCTTGACAATCTTTTCAGTATTGGTCTTCGACATTGACTCAAGAAAACCTAGATGCATCTCCTCCGAAAGGCTTAGCTTCGAAGCACTAGCAGCTGTCTTATCTTCAGACATTTTCGCGAATGCTGGCAAACTAGACTTGAAGCCGAAGCTTAAAAATTTAAGACCGAGCAAATGCTGTCGCGCGTAGGCTAAGGGTAGGGTGCGCAGGTTGAAAGCTGGTGAGTAAGAAGCAGGTGGCAAAAGGGCGTGTCAAATAAACTCACGGAGAGCTTGTATTTATACACCCAGTATGTCGAAAACTGGAGGGCCCCGCTTGTCAATGACTGTTGCTATTCTAGCAAAAGGAAGGTGTTTTTCGGACCTTCGGCTTAAAGCCTTCGTCCATGTCGCAATATAAATTTATCTTTACAATAAATTGATATTGCGAGGGGCTACTGTTGGGCGCCTTCGGCTCCCGAAGGTCCTCAAAAACACAGTTTGACAATGTTTTCCAAGTGTATAATGTGAACAGGCACCTTCAGAGGCACCTTCGGAGTTAGGTCGCGAATATATAAGGGCATGTTTAAGACGAAGCTGGAATGAAAAGCGGTCATGACGAAGGATAAGACGATCATGAAGCCATATGCAGAAAAGCTTCGGCATAACGGCAGAAAAGAGGAACCGACTTAAAGATGAAAAGCCAAATTGGACCTCGAAGAATTACTATAGAGTTATTGATAAATGTAAAGGGCATCAATGTAATTTTACACGGGCTGCATCCTGTGCCTATAAATATGTGAACAGTACTCTCGTACTGTTCACGCTGACTGGGCACACGTCCTTTTGCATCACGACTTGTACCTTTGCCTTACATCAGTCTGAAGGTACATTTGTAATTCGTTTTCATGAATTTAATAATGGAAATGTATTGATGATAATGCTGGTATTATTATTTTCGCACTTTATATATATATATATATATGTTTATTCTGTTTACTCATTTACCAACTTAACGAAGGTCTTTTCCTTCGTAACCTTTGTTATATTATGTTTATATCCTTCGTCCAAAGTTCATTAAACCCTCGAGGAGATAATGCTTCAGCGGACGAAGGGTATTTAATACTTAACATCTTCGTGTTGTCTTGTTCTCGATTTATAGCATTTGAGAACAAGTCCCCAACAACTGGTTCGATAAATTTGGCTTCCAGGAGGCGGTGTACCTCTGCCTTTGCGGCCTCTGTCTTCTCGTCAGACATTTTGCGAAGACGTTGTTTTTTCGGTCTTACCGAGGGGTCGATGCCCAGGCTGTGCTCAATTATGGACCGGCTGACCCCGACCAGGTCGAGGGCTGACCAAGCGAAGACGTCCTTGTTCTTGGACAAGCAGCACAGGAGCTTTTCCTCGTCATGCGAGGTGAGGTCTTCGCTGATCGTGACTGTTTGCTTGGGTGTGGCCAGGTCGAGGGGGACAGTCTTGGTCCCGTCGTTGCTTTGCAGCTGCGCCTTGTGCTGTTTTTCAGTTGGGCTGGCGGGCGCTGGGACTTCGCGCTAGGCCGTGAGGCAGTGGACGTTTCTTTGCCCGGGGACGAAGTCCCGCTCTATGTTGCGCGCGGTCTGCTGATTGCCGTAGACCGAGATGGCGCCTAACAGACCTGATATCTTCATGCACAGGTACAATCCGTGAATGGCTGCCTCAAACTTGTTGATGGAGCCCCGGCCCATGATAGCGTTGTACGGATACACCATGTCGACGATGTCGAAGGTTATTTGCTCACTTCGGGCATTGAGCGCTACACCGAAGGAGAGAGGCAACTCTATTTTGCCGATAGGAAAAGTGCCCTTGCCGTCGAAGCCGTATAATGGATTGTCCGAAGGCTTGAGCAGGCTGTGGCTTATGCCCATGCGGTCGAAGGCATGGAGGAATATGATGTCTGCCTGGCTGCCATTATCAACGAGGACTTTGTGCAGGTCCCAGCCTGCCACGCTGCAGTTGATGACCATGGCGTCGACGTGGGGGGCGCTGCGCAGGTCGACGTCTCGGGCGTCGAAAGTTAACGGTACATGGGACCACTTCGTCTGCACGACTGGACCGGTGATGGCGACGTGGTTGATGCTGCGGTAGTGGTCCCGCTTTTGTCGCTTGGTGTCGAAGTCGACATTGGACCCACCAGTGATCATATGAATGACTCCGCGATACGGCTGATCGGCGAAGTCTTCTTGCTTGGGGGCGTGGGGGTGGGGGATGTTTTGTTGTTGCTGGTGTGGAGGCGGGGGTGGGAGAGGTACAATTTGTACTTCCTGATGGTGTTGGTAAGCGTGGTGCGGTGGATGCGGAGCGGGGGCGTGGATGTATGGTGGAGGGTGTTGCTGATAAGTGTGTGCGACGACTCTTGGGTTGTCGGCTGGTTGCGCCCGTGCCATCCTGTCTCTGGTGGCCTTCGTTTCTGGGCAGTCTTTTGTTTGGTGGGCTCAGTCTTCGCCGTGGAAGAGACAGTAGAATCGGTGCGGCGGCTGCGCGCGTCCTCGGCCCCTACCGCGAGTTCCACCTCCACGGCCCTGGGGGGGATACTCCTGACGGCGAGGGGCATCACCAGCGGGGTGCTGGTTGGCGATGTTGTGCACCTGCTGTTGGTTACGGCCGTCTCGGCCGGAGTCTGGCTGCGGAGTCCTCGTCCACGTGCGGCTGGACTGTGGAGCATCTTTGGGCTTTCTCTGGGACTCAACCTTGCGCTGGTGGAGCTCTTCGAATTTGGCGTATTTTTCAAATAGTTGATATAACTCCTGAAGGTTCTTGGGCGGGTCCCTGATGCAATGACTGTTAAGGACGCCGACGCGAAGGCCACTGATGGCGTAGTGAATGGCGATCTGGTCATCAACTGAGGGCAGCTGTGACTTGAGTGTTAGAAACTTGCGGTAATATTCCCGCAGAGTCTCTTTTTCCAGCTGCTTGCAGAGTGAGAGTTCGGCCAAGGCGTCGGTGTCTGGGCGGTACCCTTGGAAGTTGAGCAGGAATTTGTCCCTTAGGCTTCTCCAGGAGTCAATGGACAGCAGGGGCAACCTGGTGAACCAGGTGAGAGCTGGGCCTTCGAGGGCGATGATGAAAGACTTGGCTATTGTGGCGTCGTCCCCTCCGGAAGATGCAACGGCGACCTGATAACTCATGATGTACTGTGCAGGGTCCATGCTGCCGTTGTACTTGGGATAGGTCCCTGCCCGGAAGTTGGCAGGCCAGGGTGTCACTTGCAGATGTGGCGCCAGGGGACTTCGCTCGTCGAGGTAGTTGACCCCTTGAAATGGCGCGGCAGCTGGGTAGGCGTAGTCGCGCTGGGGGAAATGCGGGTCTTCCGCCTGCGCGCGCTGCTGCAGGGGTGCCCCATGCTGCAGGCCACGGCGGCCTTCGCGTGTGTCTTCCGTTTGTGCGCGGTGTTGCAGGGGTGGCCCATGTTGCAGGCCGAGGTGGCCTTCGCGCTGCATCAGCGCGATCTCCCGCTCGAGGTCCTGGGCCTTCTGCTCTTCGTCGCGTATCATTTGCCGCACCCTGGCTAGTGCAGACACGCGCTGGCGCTTGGCCTCCAGTATCTCTTTTTGCCTCTGAAGATTGCGGTTCTTGAGGCGTAGTGCGCGCAGCTGTAGCTGTTCTTCCGCTGAAACGCCAAGGACTTCACCGTCCTCAGTGAGGTCCGCGCCCTCCGGTGGAGCGAAGCCGAGGACTTCACCGTCCTCGGTGAGGTCCGCGCCTTCCGGTGGAGCAAAGCCTGGGGGAGGCTGCGGTTGTCCTTCAGGGCCGCAGGTGCGGAGGGCGTCGTCTTCAGCAGCCTCTTGGTGAGTGGAGTGGACGAGTGCGAGGGCCTTGCCCTTCCTTGCGGCCAGCAGTGCTGCCTTCGCAGCCTCGTCAGCCTTCGAGCTAGCTTTCTTGGGTGCCATCGCGGGTGGTTTTTCGTAGCACGAACGGTGGGCGCCAAATGTTGGAACTTGCACACGGGCGCAAGTTGATCCAACAGGGGGAAGTGATAGCACAAACAGGGTTTTAGCACGTGATGGCAAAAGCACTGTTCAACTAGCCTCTCAAGGGCACTGTGCGGGGGTATTTATAGGTGTCCGGGTACCCAGCGTCCCGTGTTAAGGACGCATGTGCCCTCAGACACCTAGGTTATCCCCGGAATATTCCCATAAAGCAGGGTTACAGACTGTAATTACAGGGACGCCTTCATAAATTAGGCCCGTAACACGCAGCGGCCACGCAGGGCCTGTTACAATGGGCCGGATCACACGTGGGCCTCCGCGCTGGACGAGGCCGCACGGTGGGATGACCTCGCTACGGGTCTTCGTCCGATGTCGTATGGGGCGAAGGGTGTCCCTGACCGTTGTCTTGTCTCCGTTGGGCCGGCGTTTCCGGCGAAGTCCCCGAGCGAAGGGTGGCGTCTTTGCCTTCGCCCCAACACTCGCCATAACTGAATCTGGCTCAATAATCGCAAGAATCACGAAGTCGACCAGAGTTCCGTGACTCACGCAATTTATCGAGCACCTAGTGAGCATCACACTAGCACATTAATTTATTTTATCCATCGACTCAATCAATTAATAAAAATAGCAAGCTAGAGAACGGTTACCGATTCAACTAGAATTCCATGTCAACATTGATGATTCTTGTTCATGCCTTTCGCCGAGCACTTGGGGGCATCGACCAGGGACTTGCTTCTCCACATCTTCTTGGGATTCTTTTTGTCGACGCGATCACAATTCGGAGGCATCACGTAGGGGCTGGCGTCGAAGTGAGGTGACCGAACGACGACAAGTACCAAAGAAGGATAAGCGACATTGTTGTAAACTCGGAAAGGGGACGAACGACGATGTCGACGTGTTGGCACCATGATTCCCTGATCAACGAAGACGATGGTATGATGACTTATAGGAGCTGAGGCGAACATGATCTTGGTACCACGGAAGCACGCCGACAAGTCCACGATAACTCAACAAGGTGGACACGGCAACGCACGGCCCAACGGGCAAAGGGAGCGCGACAGTTGGCGAGCTGGCTAGTTCGGATAGGGATAGCCGACGTAGGACCATGACGAATATGAAATCGATGACCGGCCAAGATGCGATTGGTGAGTTGAGCGACTCCGATGATTTGACGGCAGCCGCGACAGCGAACAGGAGGACGCGCGCAGGAGCAGGCACGGCTGGGGAAAAAGCAGGGGCTTCACGGTGTTGGAGAAGAGCTCGGCACAGCAGCCATGGGTAGGGACTCGCGACCGGCGAGCTGGAGACCACGACTGGGCGTAGAAAAACGTGCGCGCAGGGACGAGCGGGAGATCGACGACGTTGGGGTTTGTGAAGGTCGAGCAGAGCCAGGGAGATGGGCAAAAGAAGCTGCGCGCCATGGGAGATAGCAGGGAGGGAGCCGAGCAGGGAGCTACAGCGCGGCGTGCTTAGGAAGACAAGCTGGGGCGCGGCCATGGCAAGGGAGCTCCGGGGAAAAGCTGTGGCCAGGGAAAAAGGTTCCGGCCATGGGGGGAAGCAAAGGACCAGGAGCGAGCAGGAAGCCAAGCACCGGCCATGGGGAGGACCTCGGCAGGGCGCGGCTTGGGGATGAGCAGAGGAAGAGAGAAGCAGGGGGCGCCATGGCTGAACGAAGAGCGCGCGACGCAGGGAGCCGGGGACGTGCGTGGGAGCAGGGGCTGGGGGCGCGCCAGAGGAGAAACCGGCGAGCAGGGAGAGCGCGTCGTGGGGAAGAGCCGCTCGGCTAGGCGTGCTCCCGTGGGAGAAATAGAGGTCGAGTGCCTAGGAGAGAGAGGACCGCGGTAGGATTTTTGAAGAAGGGCGGCGCCGTAGAAAAAAATCAATAGGGCTAGGGGCGACGGTAGGGATAGAGTTTAGAAGATATTTTCCTTTTTTATTATTTCTTTAAAAAATTTCGCAGATATTTTTGGATCGAGATTTTTAGCGATGTAAAATGGGTCGAAGCGCTACACGGCTGCACATTTTATTCTCTGGATTTGGAGAATCAAATTATTTATAATTGCTTATATCCGAAGATTTGGATCCGGGCAAGAAACGACAGACCGAAATAAACTGATTTTGGCACTGGTAATTTGTTCTGCGTGATTCGACCAAAATTAGCCGAAACCCGATCCGCTAATGTACACTCGTTTTTGTCGCCAAAACAACGTGCTAAAGGATAAATTGGGTCATAACCTTGCGCAAGATTTCGCGCGACTCGAATTATTTTACCTCGAACATTTTAGTCGTCGAGTTCAAATTAATTTGTTTGGGATAAAATCATCCGAGTGGTTCGGCCTTCCGAATTCGTATTTGCGCGAGCGATGTATTTTAAATAATCATCGGGCGCACCGATTTTCAGAACATCTATATTCCGAACATCATGAAAATTTAGGAAGAGCCTGGATAGATAAAAATGATATCGAACTCGCGATCGATGAAACAGATGCGATATTAAAATCGCAATAGGCGAAGATGATTAAAATTTAACATCCGTTTTATCCACTGATATTACGTGTTAAAGTCCGCACTCGTAGTCGAGTAGACGATAAACACCTGGGGTGTTACAGTAGATCTTATTAAAAGAATACAAGTTTCGTATAAAAATTTGTAATTGCAAAAGTGCTAGATGTCATCGGATCGATATAAGAGACGACATATATTTGTTCAAGCGAAGTGAATGCGTTTGCTACTACTTGGGTTACGAGTCAGAGACGTCTCTTCAGGGAGAAACGGCTTCACATTTTTTTTTTATAAATACCACTTTAAACAACTCAGGCGCCTTTATATTAAATACTACCGTACATGCTCTAAAGAGACGTTCTTCTGTTTTTTTTTAAATTTGGATTGTTAGTTTACTCTGGACAACATCTCTTTATATTGAAACCTAGTAATCATTTTGATAATAAAGAACAGTTATATCGAAAGGTATAATCTAAATTTGTATTGTTAGTTTATTGATAATCAAGTAAGAGTTTGCGTGTTCAGACTTTCAGTCTATATATATATATATATTCTATAGATTATCATTTTTTCATATAAATCTTTTTATGTCTCGATTGGAAATAGATCGAAGCAGCAGAAGCAAAAGTTTCTCCGAGCAATCTCAGCCACTGGATCAGGGATCATCAATCGGGCCGGCCTAGGAATTTGGACCTAGAAATTAAAACACACAATGAAACAAAGATTTACGCAAAATTATGGAGTGATATAATTTTTGTGTTTAGATGCCTCCTTAATTTAATTTCTAGCTCGTGTGCTCGTACGTATTCCTATGCGGGCTACTTTGCTCGTACTAGCTGTCTAGCTCTCAAGGTCCTAGATCCGTTGCCCCGTACGTCCGACCGTACCGGCGCCTGCTCTCTCTAGAAGAAAGAAGGAAGATTGAAGAGCCGAACCATGGCGGTTACAGAGTTGCAGCTTGCGTTTCATGCAAATCCATCCAAAGCCCCGGCTCCGATTCGAACCGGCATGCTCTACTCTAACAAACGCGGCCCGCTGGTCAACTCGTCCGCGCGGGTTATAAATAAGTACTACTGCTCGCTGTTCTACCCATCTATCCGCTCCTGCCACCATCAACCCATCTATCTTTGCTTCGCTTGCCACCTCGCCACGTGCAGCCTCGCCCCTTGCCGCGACGCGCTAGGCTTGAGCGCCGGCGGTGAGGAGTCGCCGCGGTCGTCGCACCACCGATCCCGCAACGCGCAGCGTCGACCGGCGCCGAGATGTCTACTTCCGCGGCGTCTCAGAAGCGTGGCCGCGACGTCGACGCTGCGTCGTCGGCACTGTGGGTCCGGATGGACAAGGAGTTCCTCGCCATCCAAGGCCACCTCAAGAGAGCGAAGAACTACGCGCTAGCGCCACGACGCCAACGATCATCACCATCAGGGGCTCGTGGCGTGTCGTCGACACCAAGGACGACGACGTCGCAACCCAAGGCATCAACGGAGGCTGCGTATCAGACTCGGATTACGGCACCGGAAGCGAACTCGAAGCAACAGCAGCACCCGTACCC
Source organism: Zea luxurians (assembly GCA_029449295.1). NCBI lineage: Eukaryota > Viridiplantae > Streptophyta > Magnoliopsida > Poales > Poaceae > Zea > Zea luxurians. Next base: position 375,293 of record JAOPSE010000409.1, on the reverse strand, counting down.
AATCCCTCCGGCAGTTCCTGATAACAAGCTGCGACCAGCCGAGGCGTCTACTTCGTCGTCTCAGAAGCGTGGCCGCGACGTCGACGCTGCATCGTCGGCACTACAGGTCCGGATGGATGAGGAGCTTCCAGTCCTCCAAGGCCTCCTCAAGAAAGTGAAGCCCTTGCCCCCTTCCACGTCCCCTGCCGCCAACGAGAAGAAGAACTATGCACCATCACCTGCAGGACGGTCATCCACATCAGGGGCTCCTGTTGTGTCGTCGACAGCAAACACGACGACGTCGCAACCCAATACAGAAACTGTGTGTTTGTATCAGAAGGAAAGGGAGGAGTTCCGCCAGATGCTGCTCGAGATGGAGAAGTCGGCGATGCGTGATGAGACTATATACCCAGAGGACCTAGAGGAGATCGGCCTCTCGCGCCATTGGTACATGTCGTGACTCGGACGAGCTAGCAGGCATGGTTGGAACCGGAAGACCACACACCAAGACCTTTTGAGTTCGTAGTTCGAAGAGAGAGAAAATCTATTTAGGACATAAAAAAAAGTTGTAAACAAGGTTATTCCGTTATTTCATTGATCGACCAAGCACTACAGGACTTGTCTTCTTTGCCAAGTGCCACAGACACTAGGCAAAGCCTCTTTTACACTCGGCAAAACGATTTGCCTAGTGTTGCACTCGGCAAAGTGGAGTCGGTAACGAAGGAATCGGCAAACTGCCTTTGCCGAGTGCCATTTCTCGGACACTCGGCAAACACTTTGTCTAGTGCCACACGTCACTCGGTGAAGAAAAGTTTCCATGACGGCGGAAGGCACGGTAACGGAAGCTTTGCCTAGTGCAGCACTAGGCAGAGACGACCCCTTTGCCGAGTGCAGCACTAGGCAGAGACGACCCCTTTGCCGAGTGCAGCACTAGGCAGAGACGACCCCTTTGCCGAGTGCAGCACTAGGCAAAGTGTGTTTCCAGGCTACCCTCGCTTCTTACCTTGCTGAGTGCTATGGTTGTTGCACTCGGCAAAGACCCTCTTTGCCGAGTGCAACACTAGGCAAAATGACCAGAGCCACATTTTTTATTTATTTGTATATATTCCATCCAAACAGACAGAAAATACATATCAAACACCACATACATATCATCAACATCACATGTAAAGCAGCAACAACACATGTCTCACAAATAAGTCCACATGTCTCACAAATAAGTCCACATGTCTCACAAATAAGTTCACAAAGATCACAATATATCACCGACAATACATATCTCACAAATAAGTTCACAAACGACGCACGCAATTAGGCTCAGTTGGTGAAACATGAGGATCATTCGATGCCGCCGATTGATTCTGCAAAAATGAGAAGGCATTGCATGTGTGAGACAAGATAAATATATATTATATTTAACGAAAACTTTCATACTCTACTAGGTTTCAATTAGTGCAGTGGTTTGACCCTAAGCATGAACATACAAACTAAAACAGTCATACTCACAGGAGTGGAAAACTGAGATGGAGGTGGATTTGGAGTGAATAGCGAAGGTGGTGGAGCTACACCCGTTGCGGACTGTATGTAACGAAGAATGTCCTCCGTCCTCTGCTGCTCGGACCTCATCCTCGCATCCAACTCCAAACGTTGCCTCCTCTCTTCTTCAAGTTGGGCCTAGAACATTTCACCCACATGTTATAATAATGCATAGAAAAGATATATTATCAATGAACGACGAATATAGCATGAACAACCTGGAGTTCCCTCCTCTCTTCTACCAGTTGGTTCTGCAATATTTCACTCAAATGTTAAAATAATGCATAGAAAAGAAATATTTCAATGAACGATGAATATATCATGAACAACCTGGAGTGCTTGTATCCGATGCTGTGAAGTGTCCTGCCGAGGTCGTATAGCTGGGCTCGCGCTCGTGCTACTTGCTCGAATCTGAGATAGAGAGGGAGTAGCGGCTGAGTTGATTGCACCGTCGCAAATCCAGTAGCGTCCATGCTTCTTGCCTCCTCCAACCCTCATGACAACTTCTGCGTCAAGCTCCTCGGTGCTCGGATCGTATTCAGACCCATGGACCTCCCTTGCCATCGATGTGTACTCACTGAGGCGACTGTGGATGGTTCCATTGTTGTACGCCTCTGGCCCATCCTCTGGGTTATAGTTGATGTCGGACGTCGCCTTGGCCTTGTGGGCCATAGCAAATGCCTTGAAGATGGAACAAGTCTGTCCACCATGTGACACCGACTACGAGAAAACCAGCGAGATGATTAGAAATTATGCATAATTGAGTGTTTCAATAAATAAATGAATTCACATACCCATGCTTGTGCGTATCCGCTGAGGCTGCGACTGCCTTGATGGTGTGGTACACCTGGCATCATCAAACGTCGATCCCGACAAGTGTTGTGCACCTCCTCCCACTCGTCTGAGCACCATTTGTCCACCATTCGTTCCCAACACTCGGGAAGCGTGGCACACCAATAAGGAATCATCTATAGAAAATCAAGTACATGATATATGAGAAGATGAAATTAAGGCTACCTAATCTCAAAAGTAATCGGTATTAATGTTTTGTATTTACCTCCAAGTACTGGTCCCGAGTCAACTTCATGGTCCTTGCGTCCTTTTTGGAGACCTTCTCTCTAAGGATGGCCCCATGGTATTTTATGATGGCCTGGATGCGCGCCTCGTAGTGCATATCTACGACGAGTTTTTTACAACATCTGGTAGCCAACGCATCTGCCCTGCCCTCATATCCCTCCTGACATCTGTAGAAATCCTATATATACAAACACGATGCATACATTCATTATTTCAAAAATGTCCAACGAATGCAATGTATTGAGCAATATGGGATAAGAAATATTTACCCACAACTCTTGCTTCACCCGCTCTGCCTTGTTGTTGAATACCCTACCGACTCGATCTTCAGCATCGGGGGCAATGGCATAGTGGTCGAACGAGTAGGCTGGCACCATCACTCCGTCGTACTCAACCATGCCAGGGAAGTGTTCCTTGCACAGAAGACCGAGTATGCCATTGACTCGGCGTGTGTGAGCACCTCCACTCACCACAGTCGACCAGTTCCTGCCCAAGTGATTAAGAAAATTATTAGTTTCTATTTTGAATTTGAACATATAATATCAAGATTATATGAAGCAAGGTTTAAAATAGCGGGCTTGTAGCTTCCTAGCTTCTACTGCTACTTGCTGTGCGGAAACAGTCACTGGTTTCCTATGCTAGCTGGTTTCTGTAATTGGCTTCTGTAACCGCACAACAATAGCAAGGAGGAAACAGGCAAAGGGGCAAAGCCGATTTTGTATTGAAGGAGGAAACAGTCACTGGTTTCCTATGCTAGCTGGTCAGTCACTCACTGTGCACTGAAAGGCTGTGGGTTGTTAATTGTCATCTGTCAAAATCGAGCAATAGCGGTTGTGGGTTTTCTGGACAGACAATAGAGAAGCAATGTTTTCTGGACAGACAACAGAGAAGCAATAGCGGCTGTGGGTTTTTTCTGGACAGACAACAGAGAAACAACAGAGAAGCAATGTTTTTATGAAGCTAGTCCTAATTGGGCAGCAGCAGCCCTATTAAAGGCAAAAAGACCTTCAATTGGGCAGCAACATCCCTATTAAAAATATGTCCAGGTGATTTAAAATACTGCTACTCTACTTTTTTATGCAGCAGACCTTCAATTGGGCAGCAGCAGCAGACCTTCAATTGGGCAGCAGCAGCCTAACTTCACATGTATTCATTAAGCCAATCTAAATACTGATACTCTACTTTTTTATGCAGCTAAATGGTGGTTGAACCATGGAAATAGTTCTCCAAATCTTAGAAAGCTAGCAATAAAAAATTTAGGCTTAACATGTAGCTCATCAGCATGTGAAAGGAATTGGAGTGATTTTGAAAAGGTAAGAACATATTGTGCAATTTTTCATAATTGCTTGTTACTAGAAGATAGTGGCAATGAGTGGATCACTAGAGTTGCATCAATTGAACAAGAACAAGCACAAAACACTAAATTTGTTGAAGCCACAAATGCACAAGGTCAGTCATCAAGGACAGCAATAGAAACCGGAAAAAGGAAGATAAAAGTTCAGCCTAAAAGAAAGAAAAGGACAAGGAAGCTCATTGATATTAATGAATGCAATGATTGATACCAATGAACTACTTGTTTGCTGTTGTAGTAAGTAGTATTTTAGAAGTTGGAACTATTGAACTGTTTGCTGCTAAACTCTTTTGGCATAGCCCGCTATTTTAAACCTTGATATGAAGTAGTAGTGATGACATCTAAAGTTACTCACCTTTCCCCCTCGGGTTGAATCACCGGACGTCTCTCAAGAGGTATCGGTCGCTTAGGGAGGCTTGCGGGACCTCGCAAGTAGACGCTCGACGAACCAGAGGCAGTAGAATCTCCTACTGTCGCCCCCTCGACGTCTTGTTGTGTCTCCTCAGCGTCGCCCTGTGCCTCCTCGGCATCGTTCTTCGCCTCCTCGGCATCGTTCTGCGCCTCCTCAGCCTCCAAGGGCAGCTGCTCTTCCTCACATGACGGGGCGGGAGGCGCCTGCTCCCCGTCCGCCCTGCGAGTGCTCCTCCTCCTCCTCCTCCTCTCTGACGGTAAAACAAACCTCGGCCTTTGGTAAAGCGACGCTACTCTCCTCATCCCACCGCCCACCATCTTTATTCAATTATCTGCAATTAAGAACACTAAACTAATTAGCACATATAAACAAGGCATAATTATAAATATATGCAAAATAAATAAAAGATAATTACAAAATAACATAATATTACATTGATTAGAAATAATCTTCATGATCAGGATTAGTTGGATCATAAGTATCATCATCACTATCAACCATGTCATAATCAACACTATCTGAAGAATCAATGTTGTCATTGTCATTGTCTAAATGTAATTGCTCAAGAATTTGTAAGTCCTTCACATTTTGCACCTCATCTCCCTCCTCATCCACAGCCATTTCAATGTCTACTTCAATTTCGATCGCTCCAGTTAAGTCTATCTCAAACCTCCCTTCTAGCCCCTCTTCTTGAAAGAACTCTCCGTCATATGTGTTTGGGTCTAAGTTATAATCTTCATCATTTGGGACAGGTAGTTTACCGTGCGGCAATACCTTGTGCACAACATACCAATCCTTAAGATGCTCTTTGGTTTGGCATGCATATGAGAGATAATAAATTTGTGTTGCCTGTTGGGCCACAATATAGACATCGTCTCCTGGTAATACAGAATCTTGTCGAATTTCGACTAGACCCAGATTAGAATATGTCCGTCTCGTTACTTCAGGATCAAACCAATGGCATTTGAATATGACAGGATTAAGAGATTTGGAACCATAAAACTTGAGTTCGTATATTTCTTCAATTATTCCATAATACTCGACCCCATCAAGGCCAGGCGTAAAAACTCCAGAACTTGTAGTTTTTCTATTAGGTCGACTCTGCTCGTAGCTTGTTGTGCGGAAACGATATCCATTTACGTCATAACCAGAAAATGACCTGACCCTATAGGCAAAACCATCGACAACCTATCTCAACTCGGGACTCATAGACACATCTCTTTGGCCCTGTGAGCTCAAGCAAAATAGATCGTTATATTATTCGCATATTTCAGAAATGAAATCAATAACTAGATTGGACGGTACCTTCTATTTAAACCAAGAAATAAAATCGGGCAAACCATTTCCTGCACCCTTTCTAAGAAGGATATCAGATTCCTGTGGGGTAGGATCCCTTGATCCACGCCAGAATTTAGAAAGAAATTCTCTGCATCATGCATAATTGAGAACTTACTACATCATGTACGGGTTGAGGCGTACTTAAAAAGGTTTGTTGAAAACTTACTGTAGGTACGGTGTCACTTCGTCAAGGTTGGTCAACACATATAACATGATATGGCACCACTCTTGATGATTCAAGGTCTTAGTGGTCGAACCACTTGCGCTTCCGAGTTGCCCACAGAAAAGGCTGAGGTTCGATTCATTTTCGTCAGCATTGTAACGAGGGGGTGGATTATGCACACTAGGGAGGTTGTCACCATAGTATGTTGTTGTGAAGTTCGACACCTCCTCTAGAATGTATGCCTCTGCAATGGAAGCCTCGATTTTGCATTTATTTCTACATTTCTTTCGAAGAACCTTTAAACATCTCTCGATTGGATAGCACCAACGGCCCTGCACAGGCCCCCCCATTCGTGCCTCATATGGGAGGTGCAAAATCAAATGTTGCATCGGATTGAAGAAGCCGGGTGGAAATATCTTCTCCAACTTACACAACAACACCGATGCCATCCTTTCCAAGTCTGCAATCACGGTCCGAGATAACTCCTTGGCACAAAGCTGGCAGAAGAAATAGCTCAACTCTGCAAGCACTAGCCAGACATGCTCAGGGACATAGCCTCGAACCATAGTCGGAAGAAGCCGCTCAATCCATATGTGGTAGTCATGACTCTTCATCCCTAAGACTCGCATAGTAGATAAGTTGACCCCCCTACTCAGGTTAGCCGCATACCCATCAGGGAACATTAATGTCTTGATCCATACTAGTACTTCCCTCCTCTGTGCCTTGCTCAGGACGAAATCGGCCTTAGGCCTTCTCCATGTCTTTCTACTACTAGGCGGCTTCATCTCTTGGTTTGGTCTATCACATAACACTGCCAGATCCACTCTTGCCTTTACATTATCCTTTGACTTATCAGGAATGTCCATGATTGTTGCCTAAAGTGCTTCGGCGACATTCTTTTCAGTGTGCATCACGTCAATATTGTGTGGAAGGAGAAGGTCATCATAATAGGGGAGTCGAGTCAAGCCCGACTTGTGGGTCCACATATGTTGCTCACCATATCCCACAAAACCACCTTCTGGATTGACCACGAGACCATCTATCTGTTGACGAACTTCAGCACCAGTCATCATTGTAGGTGGTGGTCTGTCACTATGACATCTTTTGTAAAGTTCTTGATGTCTAGTCTGAATGCATGGTCAAGAGGAAGGAACTGTCGATGTTTGTCGAATGATGAATACTTGCCACCCTTCTGTAACCAAAGGAACCTCAAACCTTCCTTGCATACTGGGCATGGGAACTTCCCGTGAACACACCAGGCGGAGAATAGCCCATACGCTGGGAAGTCATGCATGGAGTACTGGTACCAAACATGCATTTTGAAGTTTTTCTTTGTAGCTCGATCGTATGTCCACACCCCTTCCTCCCAAGCACGGACCAATTCATCAATCACAGGCTCCATATACACACCCATTTTATTCCCCGGGTGTCCAGGAATTATCAACGACAAGAACACGTTTTGTCGTTGAAAGCATACGCCGGGGGGGAGATTGAGGGGGATTACGAACACAGGCCAACATGTGTATGGGACAGCCATTAGTCCATAAGGATTGAACCCATCTGTGGCAAGCGCAACACGTACATTACGAGCCTCTTCAGCTTTCACATGGTGAATGGAATCAAAGTGGGTCCATGCTTCACCATCGGATGCATGTACCATCTTGTCGGTATTGTATCGTTTGCCATTTTTGTGCCATGTCATCTGTTTCGCGGATTCCTCGGTCATGTATAGCCGCTGGATCCTTGGTATGAACGGAAGGTGCCGTGGGATTTTCATGGGGATGTCAAGCTGCCTCTTCTGGCCATCAGTAGAGTCTACCTCTACGAACCTAGAGGATTTACACTTTGGACAGTACTTTGCTTCCGAGTATTCTTTTCTAAATAGGATGCACCCCTTCGGACAAGCATGTATCTGCTCATATGGCATCTTGATTGCACGAAGAAGTTTTTGTGCCTCATACATGCTCTTTGGCAGAACATGACCCTCTGGAAGCAGGCTACCGATAACTGTCAACATACCATCGAAGGCATCTCGACTCAGGCTATACTGCGACTTTAACGCCATTATGCGTCCAATGGCATCCAATTGAGAAACATTTGTCTTGTCATGAAGGGGTTTTTGTGCTGCAGCAAACATGTCGTAGAACGCCTTTGCGGTTGCCTCTGGCTCCTCCTCCATGCATCCTTCAGCGAACTGTGCCTCGTGATAGTCATTTAACATATCCGCTACCCCAGCGTCATCATCATAATCCTCAACGCGTGGTCTCACCACCTCCTCTCTCATTCGACCGGCTTCACCATGATAGATCCAACGGGAATAGTCTGCTGTAAATCCATTCAACCAAAGATGTTCTCCCATGACCTTCTTTGTTTGTCTTTTCCTGTTTGCACATTTACTGCATGGACAACAAATTCTACTCGCTCCTTTAGCAGCCTCACCAAATGCTCGTTCCAAGAAAGCATCAGTCTTGTTGATCCATTCATTGGTGACCTGACCCTGACCTGAGCGGCCCATGTACATCCACTCACGGTCCTCCATCGCCTAACATATATAGTAGAGAGTAACATAAACAACAATCGCAGGAAAGAACGAGTGAATTGGGTGGAATTGTTTTGTTAATTCTGAATTTTGCAGGAAAGAACGAGTGAACGAGTGAACATGGACATGCTGAAAAGAACGAGTGAACTGGGTCGAATTGCAGGAAAGCTCTACTCGCTCCTTTTGCATTTCTCAACGCAACTCAATTGCAGGAAAAATGACTCTTTGTGCATTTTTTTTATTTTGTGAATGAGGCCAAAAGGTTATGTGTATGAGGAAAAAGGTTATGGCAAATTTTTTTTATAGAATCAATTACAACAAAAGAATATTATGGTGAAAAAATTATAGAGTAATATTAGGAAAGCATTCGTAAGTCATAATTCACAATTAATACATAAGTCATACATCACTTGAAGGATTATCTAGAAAGAAAGATCACTCTTGCGATGGCATGATAAAAGTTATCCATAGTACGATTATTAGAGTATGCATTTCAGCCAAACAGCAAAATGGCTACTTTCAGCTAAACGGTAATTTGAGCCAAACAACAAAACTTTCAGCCAAACTGAAATTTTCCTACTTCCTACTTTCTGCATTCAACAAAACTGCTACTTTCAGCTACTTATGACGGCGGGGAACAGCAGCGAACTGAATTCAACAAAACTGCTACTTTCAGCACGGAGCGGGGAACAGCGGCGGACTGAATTCAACAAAACCAAACTGTTTGCTGCTTACGATGGTGGGGAACAGCGGCGAACTGAACTTCGCCTGAGAGAGAGCACGAAGCTGTTTACCGGCACTACTACTACTCAAATTTATGGACTTGAAGGGCTTTTGTATTTATGGACACGAAGTTGTTCACATAATACTGGATTTACCTGAGAATTCATGTGAGATACATCTAGTTTCTGGCACTTAAAAAGTTCAACTGGTGTCCGTGGAACCCATTTGAGCTTTACAAATTCTTATTACTGTTATCACATTAGCCGTAGCACATGCAACTCGTAGATAGTCTTGCTGATGTACTCTGAGTAGTTCAGTCTTTCATGCGATTTGGTGAACATGGTTCAATGCATAACCCCTGTAATCTATGTGCTCAATAGGCTAGACGCTCTAGAATTTTTTGGACTGATTAAGTGAGTGGCAAAATGACACATGACGCACTGTTTTCTCCTATTTAAATGTTAATTGCAGTGCAACTAATAAAAGCTAATTAAGAGTCAGACGCTTTCTCCCAGACGGCACTAAAAGGACCCACTTGCATGTCCAATTAGATGGCGTCAACTATTTTTCTCAGGAGACAAATCTTCCAGCTAGATGGCGCTAACGAGAAGAACGAGGCAGCGTTGGCATGGGGGATATTGCGCCCCCTCGATTCTAGCTGTGATCAAAACACTTGGGCTGCTAGTGTGACAAAATCCGTGGACAACCGAAAAGGACTAGAACGTCTAAATCAAGTGGACGGAGGGACATGGCGACCCGAGGCTAATCTAAATCAGTCGTATTTGCACTACAATACACAAATTACGACTCCAATGCAGGTTGTTAGGAGGACATGGCGACCGGAGGCTAATCTATCTGCTCAATAACCCCTGTAATCTATCTGATGTACTCTGAGGTGGCCACGCAGTGCGTCGAAGGGCTACTCCAGCTCCACTACCGCGGCGTCGCGCACCTCGACGTAAAACCTGACAACATCCTCGCCAACTCCCGCGGGGAAATCAAGATGGGCGACTGGAATGACAAGCCGAGAGAGCAGGAATGACGGGGAGACTGGAATGCAGGGACTCACCAGAAGGAGAAGAACCGGAGCCGCCGCCACGCTAGGGTTGAACCGGAGCCACCAGAAGCTCACCGTCGGCCAGCGCACAGGCCAAATCTGAAGCCGCCGCCGCCGCCACGCTAGGGTTGGACCGGTCGCGCTCACCCAAGTCCAGTTCGTGAGTCGTGGCCCCACTTGTCACTGATGTGAATTAGAGCTGGTGTGCGTGGCACACTCCATTTTTACTTTGCCTAGTGTCAGTTCAGGAACTAGGCAAACAGACACTTTGCCTAGTGTCAGTTCAGGACACTAGGCAAAGAGGCATTTTGCCTAGTGTCTTTTTTTGACACTCGGTAAAATATTTTTTTTCTTTTCTTTTTTGCTTCCAAACTTTTTATGATATGTTTCTATAGCACCTAGAACTACATGTAAAGTTTTGATAATTTTTAAAAATGTTTAGCTATATTTAGTAAATTTATTTCGTTTAATTGAATTTCGTCTGATAATTTAAATTTGAACTGCAAGTCATTCGCATAATGGAAAAATCGATGGAAAAATGATATTCATGTTATTTAGTATAATTTGAGGCCTTATCCGGTAACATACTAGAGATTTCGAACATCATGTTCACGAAACTTGACCACAAACGTGTGGTCTAGTTGTTTTTAAATTGCATAAAAAGCAAATGAAGTCGGAAAATCATAAAACTTGTCGAGATGTCATGATACCATATATGGAGGCTATTATAAAAATTTGACAATATTCCATAAAAGTTTTTATGTACAATGCTTACAAACCAAAGAATTGAGAGAGAAGTTTAATGATTTAATGTAGAGGCCGACTAGGTGGTAACTATCGTTCGTGTCAAACTTGTATGAAACCTTGTCAACTTTTTATCACAGCCTCCACATATGATATTATGACATCTCGACAAGTTTAATGATTTTCTGACTTTTTTTGATTTTTATACAATTAAAAAATAATTGGACCGTAAGTTTGTGGTCATGTTTCGTGAACATGATGTTTAAAATTTATAGTCGGTTACTCGATAAGGTCTTAAATTATGATAAATAACATGAATATCAGTTTTCCGTCATGCGAATGACTTGCAGTTCAAATTTGAATTATCAAAAGAAATTCAATTAAATGAAATAAATTGAATAAATATAGCAAAAACTTCAAAAATTTTACCAAAGCTTGACATGTAGTTCTAGGTGCTATAGAAACACATCATAAAAAGTTTGGAAGCAGAAAGAAAAGAAAAAAAAATTATTTTACCGAGTGCCAAAATAAGACACTAGGTAAAGTTCCTCTTTGCCTAGTGTTCCAGTCCGACACTAGGCAAAGAGACCTTCTTTGCCGAGTGTTGAAGGCAGATACTCGGCAAAGTTAACAGTTGGTGGATGGTGTTAGATGACGACGCTAGTTTATCAAGTGGTTTTCTTTGCCTAGTGTCTGGCACTAGGCAAACGTCCGGTTTGCCGAGTGTTTTTTTTTGCCTAGTGTCTGGCACTAGGCAAACGTTCGATTTGCCTAGTGTTTTTCTTTGCCTAGCGGCGGACACTCGGCAAACGACTGATTTGCCTAGTGTCTTGATTTGCCGAGCGTAACACTCGGCAAAGAAGATCTTTGCCTAGTGCCCGTGAATTCACACTCGGCAAAATATTTAGCGCTAGGCAAAGTTTGTCTCTCCCGTAGTGAAGTGTTACAAAAGTCCCATTTTATATATCATAGGATACAACCTCTCACCACGATTTTTTTTTGGGTGCGATGTGACAGTTTTAGTTCTCAGATTGCAAATTTCATAATCTTGGTTTTGCGTGTTGTATGCATGCTGTCTGATCTTCAAGTAACTGAGCCTCAGATTTCTAAATTTATTTCTTACTCGCCATGTCATATTACAAAACAAACATCTAACTCGTTCAGAAAGTGCATACCTAAACAACAATCATCTTTCATTTACCCGTCATGCATGTTTACTATTCACATATATAGATCAGAAAATTAAAAAAAAATTGTGTAGGATATAAAAAAAGTTATAAATAAGGTTATTTCGTTTTATTTCTTCTATTAGCAATGCTACAAAAGTTCCATTTGTTCAGTACCCCTTCAAGTTTTTCGTGCATTGTGCGTCAAAGCGTGTAGAGTAGATTTGTTTTTGTATCGCGCATAGACTAAATCTGTTTTTTTTCTCCATCGCGTCTCCCCATAATAACCGCCGTTACCTCCCAGGTGAGTCAGGAAAAAACACCCAAATCCAACATGACATAAAGCCATACACAACGTAGCGCTCTCAAATAGTACTACCTCGCTAGCTGAACAAGGACGAACGACCTAACGAGATATAAAAAAGGACATGTCTCCTTTTCAACTCATGCTTTTCACACCCTTTTGGCTAAAATAAAGTACACTATCTACAGTTTAATATCTGGTATGTGGATCATATGTCCACATTAATTTTAAATTTATCTTTTTGTGGTGAGGATCCACTTTAAATTTATTTTTTGTGGGGTAGGTCCATCACACTGGCTTGACACTAGATCCTCGGGTGATTGGCTATCGTGGTTCCAGAAACCAGGGTGATTGGCTTGATTCATCAAGAAAAAACATTTGACGAAAAGTTTATCCCACATAGGTTGAGATGATTTGGATATGTCCAATGAAGACCACTAGAGGCACTTGTATAGTTGATTCTAAGACACGATATCCATAAGAAGAGAAAAAAAAGAAGACCGAAATTAACATGGAAAGAGATAGTCAAAGGATACTTTAAATGATATATTATACCTAAAGATTTAGCCTTGAATAGGACTGTATAGAAAAACAACTATCCATGTGTCTGAACTTTGACTTGGGGATTTTGTTCGATTCAACTCTAGCCTATCTCAACTTAGTTGAGACTAAACGACTTTGTCGTTATTGTTGTATATAGATTAGTATCTCTGGATTCATTATAAATTCTTATTTTCATACTAAAAATGATGTTAGTGTATTTTTCACAATCTGTCTTATTTTTTTAAAAAATAATCTCGAACGAGCAGGAGACCTGCGCATCATTATATTAAGAAAGGAGACCCAAAATAGGTCAATACAAACCCCCTTTAAGGGGCAAAAGGTTATAAACCACAATTACAAGATATCAAACAAAACCCGACCCACTGATAGATTAAGGCCAAATCCCTCTAAGCCCTGAGGCCCCAGCTAAGCACCACAACCCCACATCCTCCTTGATGCACGTGAGGATGTTGTGGTCACAAGGCGAGCCCCCCTCGAAGACACAGGCATTACGATACTTTCACAACCACCAGGCAACTAGTGCAATCACTGAATTTAGACCTTCTCTAAACTCCTTTGGAACTTTAGGAATAGTCAACCTCCACCATTCCTAGAAAACTAGAGAGCTGGGCTCAAGTGTGAGCTATAGCGATCCTAACAAAGAAAACACCTTGAACCAGACTTGCCTCGCAAAGATGCATCCAACCAAGAGGTGTTGAACAGTTTTGTTCTCCTGCTCACAAAGAGGACAACACGCTGGATGATCCATGCCCCTATGTGCAAGACGGTCTGTAGCCTAGCAACTGTCAAGGGAGGCCAACCATAAGAAGAATTTACCCGCGGTGCCCATATCTTCCATATTTGCTTGGCTGGCTCAAACTCCATTGATCCCACAAAGAAACGCTCATAGGCCGACTTGGAAGAGTAGATACCCGACACAGAGGGGGACCAAATGAACTGATCTTGAACTCTTGGGGTGAGCTGAAATGTGTGCAACAAATCCCAGCAAACAAAGAACTCATAAAAAGCGTCATGAGACAGATCCCCTCTAATGTCATTAATCCATGAATTATTTGCCAGAGCATCCATCACTTTTCTTGTCTTGGAAATATGATTAATCACCATTTTAGCCAAATTAGGAGCCAGATCTACCATTGAATAGCCTTGTAGCCATCGATCAAGCCAGAACAGGGTTACAGCCCCATCACCAACCCAGAGCATATTAATGCAGTAAAGATAGCAGCTAGCAGGGAAGAACTTGTATGTCAAAACTAGCCCGTGGACGATCTGGTTGTGTTTTCTTGAGCCAAAGACATCTTAAGTTTAAAGGTCAACCCAACACCTCCAAGTTATGGATACCAAGCCCACCAAACTTATGAGGTCTGCAAACATGTTGCCATCCAACCATACAGTGACCCCCTTTTACATCTTTTCACCCTTTCCATAAGAACCCTCTTCTGATTTTGTTAATAGCTTTAATAACCCACTTAGGATACTGCATAGCAATGAGATGATAGATAGGAATAACAGTGAGGACTGCTTTGACCAAGGTAGCTCTTCCTGCTTGATTAATGAGAGCTGCCTTCCAACTAGGGAGTTGATCAGCGATCTTGTCAATAAGTGGAAAAAGGTCACTCTTCTTAAGCTTCTTGATAGACAGAGGCAACCCCAAATACCTGCATGGAAAGTGGACCACTTCCAACTGTTCCTCACTACACCTGATAGAAGTAATAGAACTCTTATTGATATTGGTTTTGAAACCTGAAGCTTCACCGAAGACCCGAATAATTTCCTTGGCCAACAATAGCTATTCAGGTTGGGGTTTGTAGGACCAGTAAGGCGACCAGAGGGGGGTGAATGGGAGCTAATCGGATTTTGCTTCCAAACACTAAAAATGAACACATCACTTCAATTGAGATGAAGCAAGTGCTCAAACCATTAACACATCAGCAAACGAGTGATCTCATGATTACAAAACGTTCCTAATACTCACATGAGACCAGCAAAACAAACGGATTGTAAATCGGACACCAAAAGGTCCAAAATGGTCCAATACAGTATCGTCAACAAGTGTTATTTTTAGCAGTACGAAATTCTATTCTTGAATTCAAAACCGAACCAAACAAATTCCGATTGAGATGAAATTTTACACACACCTGAGCAAATACGTTTCCAAGATCTCTCCAAATTTTGAGCTCAATCGGACTTGTGAATCATCCACATATTTAAAAATACAGCCAAAAATTGGGGTTTTGTTGGGGGTTTTCTAGAACGAGTTCAAACCGAGTTTTTCTCAAATCGCGACCAAAATCTGCAATAACTAGGTGTATGCAGTGGTTCGAAGAGTGCAACTCACCACCAATCAATCCCCAAACCAAATCCTCTCAAAGGAATCAAAGGTATTTCACCAACAACACAAGATCGGGGAAAAGGACAAACCAAGACTATAAAACTTCATAAATTCCAGCAAGGGTACAAACTGAGATTTGAAGCCAAAGAGCCCTATGGGCCAGACCGGTGACCCTTCCTCTGATTAAACTTGAAAATCAAGAACACAGTCAAAGTACAAAATCGCTGTAGAACACTCGGCTCAACTGGTGTTTACCTAGAGAGAAACACTAGGAGCTCTAGAATGAGTGCTCAAAACAAATGGCAGCTAAGGGATACTAAACTAACTAGCCCTCCCCTCTATTTGTAGAGGATTATTCTCACTTCCTAAACTACCCCTATTTACATAGAGTCTATCCACTCCACAGGGGGGGTAATGGACCAACTCCTAGGTTTTCGATCTGACGGCCACGTCCTTCACACAGAGTTGCTTCGCCTTGACGCACCCTCTGCGATCACGCCGCGTGTCGCCACCGGTTCCCTCCGGAACCGTCACCGCCGAGTTTTGAGGCCCAAACTCAGCAAAACCCGCCATCCGTAGCGCTGGGTGGTTTTGAGGCCCAAACCACCAAACCTACCGTGAGCACCGCACCTCGTGCACGTCCTCACACAAGTGCGTGTCCCAAGTGTTAGCCACCACGGTTGTTCACCTGGCTGCTCTGATCCGTCAGTCAAGACCCAGCACTCGCCCTTCACCGCTCTCGGTTCATCAACACGAGCCCGCATGACCTTCACCTCAGCCATCGACCATCGTTCCTATGCTCCACACCTACACACCACAAGTCGACCGACATGGTTGCACAAGCATAATCTCACACTCTGGTCAGTCCACTGACTACCCTAGAGTGCTACCCATTGACAATCACTCATCATCAACCTGAACCATAAGGGACAAGTCAACCTTGTGTTCGCAATCTCCCGCTTGATGAGTGCATTGTCAACACCACCATTTGAGCATATGTAAATAGAAAGAGGAAGAAGAAGAGAAACTTACTCAAATGACCATAAGCTAGACAAAAGCAAGACAAGTCATTTAGAGTAAGCAAAACTTGGTCCCCAAAGAAATGTTCAACGGCTCAACACGACCAAAGCAAGAAAAGGCTAGCCCTCAATAAGATGCAAAAGCAGGTTTCAACACCACTAGCTAGAAGCTAAAATCTCATCGTAGCACAAAAGGCTTTATCATAGTATAAAAAACCAATTCAGAGCATAAGATCAGCACAAAAGCTAAAATCAAAGCTAGTTCCTCCAGAAGGAGGCTAACGGCTCAACACAACTAGCAATAGCTCCAAATAACACATCTCGCCCTCTTGAATGGGAGGAAGCCCGAAAGACAAAATTCTCCCCCTATATAGAGGAAACGAGAAATCTCAAAATCTCTCCCCCTTGTTGACAAGTGAACTTATCAAGCACATACAGGGTTAAAAAAACTCCCCCTTAACAAGAGAACCTCCCCTGAGAAAAAAACAGAAATGCAACAGAGAGTATGAAATAGAGAAAATGCATGAGCTTCAGGAGTATATGAGCCACAGTGTAAAAAAATGCTCTAAGTGGTGTTGTGCTAAGTGTGCAGCAATAAATGCACATGCTAGCAGATGCTCAAACTGGGCATATGCACAAGATATGTGAAGTGTAAGTATTTTGATTCAGTTTTAAGCATTTCAAAGAGGTGTTCACCACAAAGACAACACTAAGCATATAGTAAGCAGGAAATCAACTAAGTGCCAGTCACAAGTGACAAGGTGAACTACCCCAAACAGTGATCACTCATCATGCTAGAAACATATCTAAAATAGATATCATTTGAAATTTTCAAAATTTATCGGATTTTGCAGCGGATTCCAAATTTCATTGAAAAGCATGTGAGTGCGAAAGGTTGTAAGCATTGTCTTTGTCTGACATTTCAACTGGGTGTAGCCTATGCAGATTAGCAATCAGAAGCTAAAAACACCGATTTCGATCGTCCACTACACTGCTTAAGTTCATCCAAAAGTGCAAATGGAAGCAGTCTCGATACGGTGATGTGGTGACAAATACAAACCCATCTCGATCTTTCTGATTATCACTTATCTTGATTTTTAATTTTTAGCACGATATGAATAAATCAAGACAAGTGAATGACTCAAGGCATGAGACATAGCCACCTAGCATACTAGTAATAGAAAAAAGGATTTCAACACATCCTACACATGCTAGGTGCCAATCTTAATGGTGAACAATTTTAGATTGAGCAAGTAATAGTCAAGTTCACAATTATGAAAACAGCTTAGCTCAACAATATTATATCAATATGAGCAAAAAGAGCCTAAGCATGCCATAGCATTATCATGTACACAAAGAACATACTACTAGGAGCAGAATCACATTCTAGCAGTTATACAAGTGAAACTCAATATGACATGTAGACATAATACAAAAAAAGTGAAAGCAGAAAATAAGAAGAAAAGACCAAAAGGGAGCCCTCTAATCAAAAAGGGAAACAAACACCCAATTCCCCTCGCAAATGAACAAAAGTTTTCTGATCAAGGGGTTTGGTCAAAATGTCAGCAAGCTGGTGAGTGGTATCAATATAGCGCAATTCGATGTCGCCTTTCTCATAATGATCACGAAGAAAGTGAAAGCGAGCATCAATGTGCTTAGTCCTTAAATGCAGCACAAGATTCTTGGCAACACTTATGGCACTCATGCTATCACAAAGCAGAGGCACATGATGAAAATCCAAGCCAAAATTCCATAAGGTAGCCATCATCCAAACTAACTGTGAACAACAGCTAGCGATAGCAACATACTCGGCCTCTGTGGTAGACAGGGCAACACTAGACTGTTTTTGAGAAGATCATGAAACCAACAAAGTACCCAAAAATTGACAAGTCCCAGAAGTAGACTTGTGCTCCAAAAGGCAACCCGTAAAATCAGCATCAGAAAAACTGCACAAGGACAAAACGGACGACGAGGAGTACCACAAACCAAACTCAGGAGTGAAACGTAGGTACCTCATAATCTGTTTCACAGCCTTTCTATGAGATGTGCATGGGGAAGCCTGGAAACGAGCGCACAAACACACTGTGAAATGAATGTCCAACCTCGTCGCAGTCAAATACAGGAGAGAGCCAATCATTCTCCTGTACTCCTTCTGCTCCATGGGTTCACCATCCTCATCAGTGTCAAGTGTCGTCGAGGTGGACATGGGCATTGAAAGAGGCTTGCCCTCACCCATGTTGAACTTCTTCAGGACATCCTTTGTATACTTGCCATGATCCACAAAGGTCCCGTCTTGAGTCTTCTTGATTTGCAACCCAAGAAAGAAATTCAGCTTGCCCATCATGCTCATCTCAAATTCGTTGCTCATAAGATTTGAAAATCTAGACAGAAGAGCATTAGAAGAACTACCAAAGATGATATCATCCACGTAAATCTGAGCTAAAGGGTGTCATTATTATGGTTGAGGAGAAAAAGAGTTTTGTCCATAGAGCCCATTTTAAAACCCTTAGAAAGCAAAAAAGATTTCAAACGCTCATACCAGGCTCTAGGGCTAGTTTCAAACCATACAAAGCTTTTTGGAGTTTAAAAACATGGTTTGGAAACTTGGAACTCTCAAAACCAAGGGGTTGCCTAACATATACCTCTTCCTCTATATACCCATTCAAAAAGGCACTTTTGACATCCATTTGAAAAAGTTTAAGACCCTTTGAAGCAGCAAAAGCTAAAAGGATCCTAATGGCCTCTAAACGGGCAACAGGGGCAAAGGTCTCCTCATAATAAATTCCCTCTTTTTGGCAATAACCTTGGGCAACCCACCTCGCCTTGTTTCTCACTACCAAACCATCCTCACTTTGTTTGTTTTTGAAAACCCATTTTGTACTGATGGGATGGTAGTTAGAAGGAGGTGGCACCAAAACCCAAACCTGATTTCTTTCAAAAATTTTAAGCTCCTCATGCATAGCATTAACCCAGTTAGGATTAGATAAAGCATGTCCAACATCTTGGGGCTCAAAAGTAGCAACAAAAGCTGAGTGAGAAAAATGAGAAATGTTATGTGACCTAGAGCGAGTGACTCGCTCGTGAAGCTCCCCGATCATCTGCTAAGGTGGGTGACGGCACTGAATATGATGTGGAGCCTCCCTTGAGGAAGTGGCCTCCCCCTCAATAGCAACTTCAACTCCTCCAGTCTCAGCAGGAGCTGGCTCGAGCGGACCCCAAGTGGTGGAAGGAGTAGGGTCGGGTCCGTCAGCCATAGTAGTGGAAGCAGGCTCAACTGGGGCGGCCGGTGGAGTTGGCTCGAGACCAACCCAATCGGCGTCGTCGTGCTCCTCCTCCACAAAGATGGCCTGTCCCATTTGATCTGGACCTGCAGGATCAAAGATAGGGGATGGACAAGGTGCAGTCTCATCGAATGTAACCTCACAAGTCTCTATAATGTGGTTAGTCTCTAGGTTAAGAACACGATAAGCATGATAATGTAATGCATAACCTAGAAAATCCCCATCAGAAGACCGGGACTAAAACTTGTCCAGATTACCCTGCTTTAGCACAAAGCATATGCAGCCAAATACCCTAAAATGGCTGACCTTGGGTGGCCGTCCAAATCGCAGCTCATAAGAAGTTTTGTTCAGAAAAGCCCAAAGAAAGATGTGATTTGACACATGACAAGTAGTGTTGATCGCTTCGGCCCAAAAACGCCTAGGAGTCCTATGCTCATCAAGCATCGTCTTGGCCATCTCAACAAGGGTCTGATTTTTGCATTCAACAATACCATTATGCTAGGGCACATACGGAGAGGAAAAATGATGCTCGAGTCCCAAATAAGCACAAAAGGTTGCAAATTGAGTATTTTTGAATTCTGTGCCGTTGTCACTGCGTATAGCTCTCATGGCATTTTTAGGAAACTAATTTTGCAACCAAAGAATCAAATCTCGAGCATGAGTAAAGCCTCATCCTTCGCCGCCATAAAGAACACCCAGGAGTAGCGAGAGAAGTCGTCGACAACCACAAGAACATACCACTTCCCTCCAAAAGAGCAAACCCTGGCTAGACCAACAGTGACCATATGAAGCAATTCGCTAGGATGCGAGGTCATCACCTTGGTGACCGGGGAATGGGAAGCGGCAATCATTTTGCCATGACGACATGGGTGACATACAAGATCTTTCTCAAATTTTAATTTGGCAATACTTGGATGAGGTCAAGTGAGCTCAAACGACACAAAAGATCGAAGCTCAAGTGACCTAGCCTCCTATGCCACTTCCAAAGAGAAGAGGAAGATCCTGCCAGCAAACATCGAGAAGGGCCAGAAGAATGTGAAAAATCATCACTGAAAACTCGACCAAAAGAGGAAATATGGCAAATAAGATCCCCACGGGCATCCAAAACTCGAGACAAGCCCTTTTTAAACCGCACTTCATAGTCATCCTTAAGGAGTTACGAAACTGAAAGCAGATTGAAATGCAGATTCGAGACCAAAGCAACATCCTTGAGAATAAAGCTCTCATTCACTCGAATGGTGCCACGAGAAACAACCTTACCTCTTGACGCATCCCTAAATGTGATGTATTCCTTACCAATCACTGGGTCGAGGTAGAGAACCATTTTGAGCTTCTGGTCATGTGGCGCGAACAGCCAGAATCCATGAGCCACGTGTTCTCCAGGCCTCCGTCCTCAGAAGTAGTGTCATTGCCGATGTATTTGTCATCGCTGGTGCCGACCGCGTCCTCACCAAGTGCCATGGTGCAGAAGCCTCCTGCGGTGTCGGCGATGAAGCACAACCCGTTCAGCTTGTCCTCGACCCGCCTCTCAGTCTCCTCGTCGCTCGAGGAAAATACAACATCGTCGGAGTCATGGTCAAGGTCGCTGAGGGAGGCGAGGAAGGCACGCTCCTTGATCTTTGCCTTCTGAAGGTACTTCTTCTTGAGCGCCTCCTTGTCGAATCCTCCCTTGGACTTGTACTTGCCAGAGGAGTACTTGACCTTGCGCCGACCAGAGTGATGGTCGCGCGGGCCAGACTCCGATTTGCCCTTCTTGGGGCAGTTGGCAACGAAGTGGTCGAGGTTGCCATAGTTGTAGCATCCTTCCTTGGACCCACCACGCCGCCAGCTCATACGGTTGTTGTGGAACCACGTGAACTGTAACACCCCAGTGTTACTCAGGGTTTTCCCTCAGTACCCAACTGGTGACCATTATCACATGCAAATGTAATTGAGCAAAAGGCACTAAATTGAAAAGCAAAAACTTAAACATGTATTTTTCATCTCAAGAAACATACCATAAACACATCATGCACCTCAAGGGATAAAAATGTTCAAAACCCTAATACTACCCTAATTAAGTCATTTGAACACAAAAGGGGGATTTAGTGAAAAGGCTATGAAAAACATAAAATCAAAATTTGGGCCAATTAACAAAGTTGTAGTACACTAAGTAAGCTATAAAATATAGTAAGGAAGTTTAATCAAAAGGGTTTTGCAAAATGCCCAAAACAACCACTTAAGTGAATACTTAATTGGAAATTCAGAAATTCAGAAATCTGAAAATTGACCCTCTCTTCTTAATCAACCGTGTTCACCTAGTTCCAAGGCTCAAACCTGTGAGGTCCAAATATCAAATTGGCGGCAAATTACCTTAGGCACGTCCTGGAAAAAATGGAGGCAAATCTCAGCCGTTTGACATGATTTGGCATGGTTTTGCCTCAGGACGCAGCAGTTAGACACTGGCAACTTGATGACATGACAACTCACTATACACGACTGAAAACTGAAAGTTGCCTAGAGGGGGGTGAATAGGCAAATCTGAAATTTATAAACTTTAAGCACAACTACAAGCCGGGGTTAGCGTTAGAAATATAATCGAGTCTGAAAGAGAGGGCGAAAACAAATCACGAGCAAATAAGAGCGGATGACACGGTGATTTGTTTTACCGAGGTTCGGTTCTTGCAAACCTACTCCCCGTTGAGGTGGTCACAAAGACCGGGTCTCTTTCAACCCTTTCCCTCTCTCAAACGGTCACCTAGACCGAGTGAGCTTCTCTTCTCAATCAATTGGGACACTAAGTCCCCACAAGGACCACCACAACTTGGTGTCTCTTGCCTTGATTACAAAGGACTTTGGAACAAGAAATGAGGAAGAAGAAAAGCGATCCAAGCGCAAGAACTCAAATGAACACAAGTATCTCTCTCTCACTAGTCTCTATTTGATTGGAATGATCTTTGGACTTGGGAGAGGATTTGATCTCTTGTTTGTGTCTTGGAGTGAAGTCTAGAGCTCTTGTATTGAATGCAATGGATAAAAACTTGGATGCCTTGAAGTGTGGTGGTTGGGGGGTATTTATAGCCCCAACCACCAAAATGGCCATTGGGGATGGCTGCTGTTGATGAGCGCACCGGACAGTCCGGTGCGCCACCAGACACTGTCTAGTGTGCCAGCCATGTCACCCAGCCATTAAGGTTCGACCGTTGGAGCTCTGACATGTGGGGCCACTGGACAGTTCGGTGGTGCATCGAACAGGTCCTGTTCACTATCCGGTGCGCCTTCTGGCGCCTGCTCTGACTTCTGCGCGCACAGTCCGCACTGTAGCGTTCACTATTGCTTTTTACAGACGATCATTGGCGCGCTAGCCATTGCCCCCGCTGGCACACCGGATAGTCCGGTGCTACACCGGACAGTCCGGTGAATTATAGCGGGGAGCTATTTCTAGAAACCCGAAGCTGAGGAGTTTGAGTTGATCCACCCTGGTGCACCGGACAGTCCGGTGCGCTAGACCAGGGCAGCCTTCGGTTTTCTTTGCTCCTTTGTTTTGAACCCTTTCTTTTAACTTTGTATTGGTTTGTTGTGAACCTTTGGCACCTGTGGAACATATAATCTAGAGCAAACTCGTTAGTCCAATTATTTGTGTTGGGCAATTCAACCACCAAAATAATTAGGAAAAGTTTCACCCTATTTCCCTTTCATTCTCCCCCTTTTTGGTGATTGATGCCAACACAAACCAAAGCAAATATAGAAGTGCATAATTGAACTAGTTTGCATAAGTTAAGTGCAAAGGTTGCTTGGAATGAAACCAATATAATTATTTCTACTAGATATGCATGGATGGTTTTCTTCTTATTTAAAATTTTGGACCACGCTTGCACCACTAGTTTTGTTTTTGCAAATTCTTTGTAAAATTATTTTCAAAAAACCTTTTGCAAATAGTCAAAGGTATATGAATAAGATTGAAAGAAGCATTTTCAAGATTTTGAAATTTTCTCCCCCTGTTTCAAATGCTTTTCCTTTGACTTAAACAAAACTCCCCCTCAATGAAATTCTCCTCTTAGTGTTCAAGAGGGTTTTACAAATTTTTGAAGATACTTTCTCCCCTTTTGAAAACACATTAAGATACCAATTTGAAAACTTCATTTTTGAAATTCGTTGGTGGTGGTGCAGTGGTGCGGTCGTGCGGTCCTTTTGCTTTGGGCTAATACTTTCTCCCCCTTTGGCATGAATCGCTAAAAACGGATACTTGTGAGTGAAATATAAGCCCTTTTACTTTCTTAACAATTTCTCCCACTATGGCAAACAATATATGAGTGAAAGATTATACCACAGGAGAGATGGCGGAATACCGGCAAAGAGTAGATAATACCAATGGAGTTGAGTGGAAGCGTCGTCTTTGCCGAATACTCCATTTCCCTTTCAATTCTATGACTAAGCATGAGAATACAGTTGAAAACACATTAGTCATAGACATAAAAGAGATATGATCAAAGGTATATAAATGAGCTATGTGTGCAAAGAATCAATCAAAATTCCTAGAATCAAGAATATTTAGCTCATTCCTAAGCTTGGTAAAGGTTTTCTCATCTAATGGCTTAGTAAAGATATCGGCTAATTGTTCTTTGGTGTTAATATAGGCTATCTCGATATCCCCCCTTTGTTGGTGATCTCTCAAAAAGTGATACCGAATGACTATGTGCTTAGTGCGGCTATGCTCAATGGGATTATCCGCCATGCGGATTGCACTCTCATTATCACATAGGAGAGGGACTTTGCTAAATTTGTAGCCATAGTCCCTGAGGGTTTGCCTCATCTAAAGCAATTGCGCGCAACAATGGCCTGCGGCAATGTACTCGGCTTCGACGATAGAAAGAGCTACTGAGTTTGTTTCTTTGAAGCCCAAGACACCAGGGATCTCCCCAGAAACTGACAAGTCCCTGATGTGCTCTTCCTATCAATCTTACACCCTGCCCAATCAGCATATGAATATCCTAATAAATCAAAAGAGGATCCCTTGGGGTACCAAAGACCAAACTTAGGAGTATGAACTAAATATCTAAAGATTCTTTTCACGGCACTAAGGTGAACTTCCTTAGGATCGGCTTGGAACCTTGCACACATGCATACGGAAAGCATAATATCCGGTCGAGATGCACATAAGTAGAGTAAAGATCCTATCATCGACCGGTATACCTTTTGATCTACGGATTTACCTCCCGTGTCGAGGTCGAGATGCCCATTGGTTCCCATGGGTGTCTTGATGGGCTTGGCATCCTTCATTCCAAACTTGGTGATTATATCTTGAATGTACTTTGTTGGGCTGATGAAGGTGCCCTCTTGGAGTTGCTTGAATTGAAATCCTAGAAAATACTTCAACTCCCCCATCATAGACATCTCGAATTTTTGTACCATGATCCTACTAAACTCTTCACATGTAGATTTGTTAGTAGACTCAAATATAATATCATCAACATAAATTTGGCATACAAACAAATATTTTGCAATAGTTTTAGTAAAGAGAGTAGGGTCGGCCTTGCCGACTTTAAAGCCATTAGTGATAAGAAAATCTCTTATGCATTCATACCATGCTCTTGGGGCTTGCTTGAGCCCATAAAGTGCCTTAGAGAGTTTATATACATGGTTAGGATACTCACTATCTTCAAAGCCAGGAGGTTGCTCAACATAGACCTCTTCCTTGATTGGTCCATTGAGGAAGGCACTCTTCACGTCCATTTGATAAAGCTTAAAGCCATGGTAAGTTGCATAGGCAAGTAATATATGAATTGACTCAAGCCTAGCTACGGGTGCATAGGTTTTACCAAAATCTAATCCTTCGACTTGTGAATAACCCTTGGCCACAAGTCATGCTTTGTTCCTTGTCACCACACCATGCTCATCTTGCTTGTTGCGGAATACCCACTTGGACCCTACAACATTTTGGTTAGGACGTGGAACTAAATGCCATACCTCATTCCTCATGAAGTTGTTGAGCTCCTCTTCAATCGCCAGCACCCAATCCGAATCTTTAAGTGCATCCTCTACCCTGTGTGGCTCAATAGAGGAAACAAAAGAGTAATGTTCACAAAAATGAGCGACTCAAGATCGAGTTGTTACCCCCTTATGAATATCACCGAGGATAGTGTTCACAGGGTGATCTCTTTGAATCGTTTGGTGGACTCTTGGGTGTGGCGGTCTTTGATCTTTTTATCTTCCTTGTCTTGATCATCTTGAGCTTGATCCTCATCCTAGGTTGGTGGAGATGCTTGCATGGAGGAAGATGGTTGATCTTGTGCTTGTGGAGGCTCTTCGGATTCCTTAGGACACACATCCCCAATGGACATGTTCCTTAGCGCGACGCACAGAGCCTCTTCATCATCTAGCTCATCAAGATCAACTTGCTCTACTTGAGAGCCTTTAGTCTCATCAAACACAATGTCACAAGAAACTTCAACTAGTCTAGTGGACTTGTTAAAGACTCTATATGCCCTTGTGTTTGAATCATAACCAAGTAAAAACCTTCTACAGCCTTAGGAGCAAATTTAGATTTTCTACCTAAAAGTCGCCTATAGGGGGGTGAATAGGCAGAATCTGAAATTTACAAACTTTAGGCACAACTACAAGCCGTGGTTAGCGTTAGTAATATAATCAAGTCCGAAAGAGAGGGCAAAAACAAATCACAAGCAAATAAGAACGGATGACACAGTGATTTGTTTTACCGAGGTTCGGTTCTTGCAAACCTACTCCCCGTTGAGGTGGTCACAAAGACCGGGTCTCTTTCAACCCTTCTCTCTCTCAAACGGTCACCTAGACCGAGTGAGCTTCTCTTCTCAATCAAATGGGACACTTAGTCCCCACAAGGACCACCACACAATTGGTGTCTCTTGCTTTGATTACAAATGTTGCGGGAACAAGAGTGGGGAAGAAGAAAAGCGATCCAAGCGCAAGAGCTCAAATGACCACGACAAAACTCTCTCTTCTAGTCACTATTGCTTTGAGTAGAATTGGGACTTGGAGAGATTTTGATTCACTCTAATTGTGTCTTGTATTGAATGCTATAGCTCTTGTATTGAATGTGTTGGCTGAAAACTTGGATGCCTTGAAGTGTGGTGGTTGGGGGGTATTTATAGCCCCAACCACCAAAGTGCCCGTTGGGGATGGCTGTTGTCGAATGGCGCATCGGACAGTCCGATGCACCACCGGACACTGTCTGGTGCGCCAGCCACGTCACCCAACCGTTAGGGTTCGACCTTTGGAGCTCTGACTTGTGGGGCCACGGGACAGTCCGGTGGTGCACCGCACAGTCACTGTTCACTGTCCGGTGCGCCTTCTAGCGCATGCTCTGACTTCTGCACGTGTAGTTGCACTGTTCACTGTTCACTTTTGCAGACGACCGTTGGCGTAGATAGCCGTTGCTCCGCTGGCACACCGGACAGTCCGGTGTTACATGGGACAGTCCGGTGAATTATAGCGGAGTGTCTCCCCAAATTCTCGAAGCTAGCAAGTTCAGAGTTGATCCACCCTGGTGCACCGGACACTTTCCGGTGGCACATCGGACAGTCCGGTGCGCTAGACCAGGGCAGCCTTCGGTTGTCTTTTGCTCTTTTTATTTAAACCCTTTATTGGACTTTTTATTGGTGTGTGTTGAACCTTTGGCACCTGTAGAACTCATAATCTAGAGCAAACTAGTTAGTCCAATTATTTGTGTTGGGCAATTCAACCATCAAAATCATTTAGGAAAAAGGTTTGACCCTATTTCCCTTTCAATCTCCCCCTTTTTGGTGATTGATGCCAACACAAACCAAAGCAAATATGAAGTGCAGAATTGAACTAGTTTGCATAAGGTAAGTGCAAAGGTTGCTTGGAGTGAAACCAATATAATTATTTCTACTAGATATGCATGGATGGTTTTCTTCTTATTTAAAATTTTGGACCACATTTGCACCACGAGTTTTCTTTTTGCAAATTCTTTGGTAAATTCTTTTCAAAATTCTTTTTGCAAATAGTCAAAGGTATATGAATAAGATTGAAAGAAGCATTTTCAAGATTTGAAATTTTCTCCCCCTGTTTCAAATGCTTTTCCTTTGACTTAAACAAAACTCCCCCTCAATGAGATTCTCCTCTTAGTGTTCAAGAGGGTTTTACAAAATTTTGAAGATACAAGAACTTTCTCGCCTTTTGAAAACACATTAAGATATCAATTTGAAAACTTCATTTTTAAAATTCGGTGGTGGTGCGGTCCTTTTGCTTTGGGCTAATACTTTCTCCCCCATTGGCATGAGTCGCCAAAAACAGATACTGTGAGTGAAATATAAGCCCTTTTACTTTCTCCCAATGGTAATCAAATAAATATGAGTGAATATTATACCAAAGTGTAGAAATGGCGGAATACCGGTAAAGAGTAGATAATACCGATGGAGTTGAGTGGAAGCGTCGTCTTTGCCGAAAACTCCATTTCCCTTTCAATTCTATGACTAAGCATGAGAATACACTTGAAAGCACATTAGTCATAGACATAAAAGAGATATAATCAAAGGTATATATATGAGCTATGTGTGCAAAGTATCAGTCAAAATTTCGAGAATCAAGAATGTTTAGCTCATTCCTAAGTTTGGTAAAGGTTTTCTCATCTAGTGGTTTGGTAAAGATATCTGCTAACTGTTCTTTGGTGTTAATATATGCTATCTCGATATCCCCCTTTGTTGGTGATCTCTCAAAAAGTGATACCGAATGGCTATGTGCTTAGTGCGGGTGTGTTCAACGGGATTGTCCGCCATGCGGATTGCACTCTCGTTATCACATAGGAGAGGGACTTCGATAAATTTGTAGCCATAGTCCCTGAGGGTTTGCCTCATCCAAAGCAATTGCGCGCAACAATGACCTGCGGCAATGTACTCGGCTTCAGCGGTAGAAAGAGCTACTGAGTTTTGTTTCTTTGAAGCCCAAGACACCAGGGATCTCCACAGAAACTGACAAGTCCCTGATGTGCTCTTCCTATCAATTTTACACCCTGCCCTGTTGGAGACTTGTTCTCAAATGCTTAGAGTTAAGAACAAGGCAACATAAAAAGTGTTAAATGTTAAATTCCTTCGTCCTTATAAACATTATGCCCCTTCGGATATAATGAATTCTGGACGAAGGTTACGAAGGAAAAGACCTTCGTAAGATCGATAAATGGTAAAAAAGAGCACATGTATGAAACACGAATAATGATACAAATATTATCATCAACTTATTTTTATTACCAAATTCATAAAGATAAATTATAAATGTACCTTCAGATTAATGAAAAGTAAAGGTACAGACGTGATGCAAAAAGCGTATGCCAAGTCAGCGTGAACAGTACGGGAGTACTGTTCATCTATTTATAGGCACGGGACGCAGCCCGTGTAAAATTACATTGATGCCCTTTACATTTGTCAATAACTTTGTAGCAATTCTTCGAGGTTTAATTTGACTTTTCATCTTTAAGTCGGTTCCTCTTTTCTGCCGTCATGTCGAAGCTTTTCTGCACATAGCTTCATGATCGTCTTATCCTTCGTCATGGTCGCTTTCCACCCCAGTCAAGCTTCGTCTTAACCATGCTCTTGTACACCCGCAACCTGACTCCGAAGATACCTGTTCACATGTTTCACTCGGAAAATATTGTCAAATCATGTTTTTGAGGACCTTCGGAAGCCGAAGGCCCCCAACAGTAGCCCCTCGCAATATTAATTTACTGTAATGATAAATTCATATTGCGACATGGACGAAGGCTTTAAGCCGAAGGTCCGAAAAAACACCTTCCTTCTGCTAGAATAGCAACAGTCATTGACAAACGGGGCCCTCTAGTTTTCGACACACTAGGTGTATAAATAAGAGCTCACCGCAAGTTTATTTGGCACGCTCTTTTGCCATCTGCTTTTACTCACCCAACTTTTTAGCCTGCGCGCAACAGCACTTGCCCGGTTTTAAATTTTTTAGCTTCGGTTTCGAGTGTGTTTTGTCAGCATTTGCGAAGATGCCTGAGGATAAGAAAGTTGCTGGTGCTTCGAAGCTAAGCCTTTCTGAGGAGATGCACCTGGGCTTTCTTGAATCAATGTCAAAGACTAATACGGAGAAGATTACCAAGGAGATTTTGGAGGGTTTATCTGAAGATACTGGCGACAGTGAAAGTTACGATGTGGATAGTGGTGGTGAAGATTCCGAAGATCGACCGTGGCGACCAAGCCATGCAGTTTTTGGTAAGTCCAGTATTAAGGAAAATCATCTTGTCAATATGAGAGGGAGATACTTTCGGGACTTGTCTGTTGTGAGGGCTGACGAAGGAGAGAAGACTTGTCCGACTCCCGAGGAAAATGAGGTCGTGATATTCCGAAGCTTCTTAAAAGCTAGATTACGATTTCCCTTGAGCAGTTTTGTCGTGGAAGTACTGAAGACATTTGAAATCTACCTTCACCAACTTATCCCCGAAGCAATCATAAGGATGAACATCTTTGTGTGGGCCGTGAGAAGCCAAGGTTTGGAACCTAACGCAAAAAGCTTCTGTAACGTACACGAGCTATTGTATGAGATAAAACCCTGGGGCAAAGAGCAGTATCACAACAACTTTGGCTGCTACAGCTTCGGCGCTCGGTCCGGGTCAAGCTGCCCTGTGCCAACCTTTCGAAAGAGGTGGCCCGACGACTGGATGACAGAATGGTTTTACGTGAAAAATGACTTGAAATCACGTGAAGATATCAAGGGTATCATTATGCGCCCTATCTGGCAACGCTTCGGCCTCCGGAAGCCGAAGGTGGAAATGGATGAAGCAGCCGAAGAATGCCAGAGAGCCTTCGGCGTAGTTTGCTCTTTTATTGGGACAAGGGATTTGGTCCAAGAGCATATTGCCTTCAGAATATGACCACTTGTAGAAAAAGTGGGAAATGCCGAAGGAGACCGTCAAGGAGCCTGACGAAGGTGGACTAGTTAGGCTAAAATACACATTCAAATACGGAGATAAGTTTGTTGAACCAGATGATGACTGGTTAAAAAGTATTGAGGCCATAAGTGATGAAATGCTTGGGGTATACTCGAAAGCCGAAGATACTGCATTATCAGCAGCCTTCGGAGGCCGAAAGAAGAAGAGACTTAATCGAGTATTCGATGCAATTGGGTTTGTCTACCCCGACTACCATTACCCAGTGCGAGGCCAAAAAAGAAAGAATACTTCTCCTGCAAAGGAAATTGCTTCAGTTGCTCCTAGCGAGCCAGCGCCGAAGAGAAAAAAGGTAAAGATTCTCACACACCGGCCACGTTATATTGAACCGGCCACAGTGCCTGAGTTTATTGGTGACGCCTCTTCGGCCACTGAAGCTAGAGAACCAACTCTAGTGCCAAAAATCGAAGAAATGGCCGAAGTACCAACAACAGAGAAAACAGAAGAACCAAGGACTGAAGAAACAAAAACATTAGAAATTTTAAGTCCTTCAACAAAAATTGAGGCAACAAAAAGCCAAAAGGGACCAGCAGCGACCCCGAAAAGAAAAAGGATGGTTAATGTGCTGGATGTTGTGGAAACAATTAAATCTTCAAGCATAACTCCGAAGAAAACTGTTGAAACTTCTGAAGTGTCTACTGAAGCCTTTGTTGCTGAAGCTTTGAAGCAACAATTTGAAACTGAAGCTGGGCTTTCAGAGCCCACCAAGGTAAAACCTTTGGAAGCTGAAGAAACAAAATTGACAGGAGCAACTTTGGAAACCGAAAAAACAAAAATGACAGAGCCGATTTTGGTTGAAGAAATTGACACTGCCGCCCCTGAAACATCTTCCAAAATACGTGATTATATTGTGCGACATGCTTCGAGGAAGAGATTATCTGAAGAAGAGATTTTTGAAGCTAATCACTATGCCCGAGAATTGAAGTATCCGAAGGGGGCCCTAGTGTTCAATGGGACAGACGAAGATGACTTCCTATACTGTCTCCCAGACAGTAAAGAATTATCCGTCTGCCGGGAGATGGCTAGAAGCATGGGGTTCCCGAAGCTTGAAGCTGGCCTTTGTGCCATGACGAAGGACGATCTTGCGGATAGCCTTGCATACAATAGTCTTAAGGTACAAAAATTGTAAATTTTGAAGTTTATGAATTTTGAATTAGTCTTTTGTTCTTATGTTAATGCATTCATTCTTTTGAATAGGGCTTAATACTCAGCAATGCCTTAAGGGCAAAAAGAATGCTGAAGATGAGAGCTGCACTATTGCTCTCAACAACCTTCGAACAGAGGTTATCAGGCTAAGAAACGAAGCCTTGGAAAAAGACAAAATTCTGCTTACATTGATGGATAAGATAAAGGAAGACGAAGCTAGTTCTAAAGCTCAAGCCGAAGCTCAGAAACACGAAATCGAAGATCTTCGGAAACAATTAGCCCGAGCTAAAGAAGAACACATACTTGAAGAAACAAAACGAGAACTTAGTGATCAATGGGCAAATCATTTGGAAATAAATGTTGAAGAGCTTCGTGCTTCCAAGAAAAGGTGCTATGATAAATCCATAGAGTGTGTTAAGAAGATAAAATCCAGCTTCGCCAGCGTTGGCGCGTTCTCTAGCGAAGAAAATTTCACAAGAGGGAATCCAGAAGGCCCGATTGAATGGATCAGTCACGAAGCTGAGGCCTTCGAGGAAATCTTGAATAGTCGCGGGGACATTTGTGCTTTTTCGGGTGTCAGGGGAATTGTTACTATTTTGGAGAGAAAAGGGTGCGAGCATGTGAAATCTTTAGCACAATCTGAAGCTGCTTTATCCTCTGAAGATATTAAAGACCCTTCAGCCGAAGCAAGCCTGGTCGGTGGAAAATTTTTCACCGACATTTGGGACAATGGCGGCCGAGAAATGGCTCAAGAAATCATTCAAAGAAGCGAAAAAGGCATCCATGATGCTAGGAAGGTAACAGAGGCTACTGAGAAAAACGCAGAGCCTGAAGGGCAAATAGGTATTAACTAGTGGTTTTTATTCTGTTGTAATTTTTGATTTCAAACTTTATTCGCGGTTTGTAATAGTAATATAGTCGTATCCTCTCCTCCCTCAGAACCTGCTGAGGCATCTCCGGGCCCCCACCCAAAGGGAGACGACGAGATTAGAAAAATGGCCGAAGCCATCATGGACAAAGTTGTCGATCAGCTACTGAACGAAGCTGCAGAAGTAGTACTTAGGGAAGATTAAATGCTATTGTAAAAATATTTGGAATGTGACATGTGTAAAACTTTGTAACTTTGAATGTAATATATAATCTATTTATGGTTCAATTCTTTACGATGCATGAAATTTTGCATACATACCATTTTTTGAGCCTTCGGCGAAAAAACACCTTCCCTTCTTTTCATGCTTCGTAAAGAAAATCTTTTATATATCACAAGAATTTCCATACTTCTCTGATGAAGAATATCCAAGCTTCATGAAAACATTCTTCGAAGCTATAAAAAAGTTTTATGTTGTCTCTTTAATGAAGCTACATTTCCTCTCAATTTATCTTGTGCCTTAGCACGATTTTCTCCTTTTCAAAACATTATCCGAAGATCAATACTGTGTCCCCTTCTTGTTCTACATGCAGTATGATGTATGATGCTTATGTTATGCAAAATGATGTGATGATGTTATGTTATGCAAAATAATATTTGTGCCGAAGATACACACATCCCTGCAATAGAGCACACAATCTTTTTATATCAGCGCTGACTTTTCGCTGTAAGCCTCCCTTAGGAGCTTCTTTGCCTTTTACTTCAGCGGAATCAGCGTTTATTTTTCGCTGTAAGCCTCCCTTAGGAGCTTCTTCGCCTTTTACTTTCAGCGGAATCAGCGTTTATTTTTCGCTGTAAGCTCTGCATTCCCTTCGGAACGACTTTTGAGCAGAAAACTTACACTGCGCTCCCTTAGGAACGACTTTTTACTACTTAGAAGAAGTTACAGTGCATTCCTTAGAACAAGTTTTTCATAATTCGAAGGTTCTCCGTGCCACCATAAATTCTTGTGCTTCGGCAACTCAAGCCTATGGAGAAGATATATTTTCATTATGATAATAAGCTAAACTGTTACAAGAAATTGAAAAAACGATAAAAGACACTTAAACTTCCCATAATTGTTCCTTACTACAAAGAAAGTAAAACTGAATGCGAAAATGCAAAAAGCTGCTGTCGAGGTAGGATATTTTGTCAGTAAATGTGCTTCGACTCTGGCACAGTGCTATTGACTGTGCGAGCTTCGGACTCCTCTCTGAAGTCCCTCTGGGGGTGAGAGTGTTGGCTCCCTTCTGGCTGCGGACCTCGTTGTATTGGTGGTGGCGGTGGAAGCTGTTGCCAAGATGCTTGGGATTGACTTGCCGAAGCAACAGAGGCTGCAGGGTGATTGCCTACATATTCTGGAATGTAAGGCGAATGGTACGAAGCAGTATGCATAACCTGCTTCGGCTGGCCCTGTTACGCTGCAGCTTCTGCTAGCTCCTTTTGGTTCTAGATGGTAACATGGCACATCCTGGTGGTATGGCCCTTGCCTTCACCACAGAATATGCAGTAAATTTTTCTTGGTTGATCTCCAAATCTTCCCCCGAAGCCCCTGGCACCTCTGCGCCTTGGCGCTGGCGGCCGGAAAGAGCTTTGCTGTTGCCCCGAAGCTTGCGAAGAGCACTGTGGCCTTTGCTATTAACTCCCTTTGTCATCACTTTGAGTAGAATTGTGAATTGACCTGACGTGCCTCGGATAAAATCTTCCTCCGAAGCCCCTGGTGATTTCAGAGAACCTGAAAGCTTCCTCCCTTCTTTGGCGAAAATCATTGTCAGCTCGAATATACTCGTCCATCTTCTGGAGCAGCTTCTCCAAAGTTTGAGGAGGCTTCCTGGCAAAGTACTGAGCTGAAGGTCCTGGCCGAAGCCCCTTGATCATGGCCTCAATGACAATTTCATTGGGCACTGTTGGTGCCTGTGCCCTCAGACGCAGGAACCTTTGGACATATGCCTGAAGGTATTCTTTGTGATCCTGGGTGCACTGGAATAAAGCTTGAGCAGTGACTGGCTTCGTCTGAAACCCTTGGAAGCTGGTTATCAACATATCCTTTAGCTTTTGCCATGAGGTGATTGTCCCTGGCCTAAGAGAGGAGTACCAGGTTTGTGCAACACTCCTGACAGCCATGACGAAAGGCTTTGCCATGACCGCCGTGTTGCCACCATACGAAGATATGGTTGCCTCATAGCTCATCAAGAATTGTTTCGGGTCTGAATGACCGTCGTACATGGGGAGCTGGGGTGGCTTGTAAGACTGTGGCCAGGGAGTAGCCTGCAGTTTTGTTGACAGGGGAGAAGTATCATCAAAAGCAAAATTTTTGTGATGGAAATCTTCATACCAGTCACCCTCGTTGTAGAAGCCCTCTTGATGAAGCTCTCTGCGCGGGGGCCTTTGGTTCTGGTCATCTTGAGCAAGATGTCGAAGCTCTTCAGAGGCTTCGTCTATCTGCCTTTGAAGATCAGCTAGACGAGCCATCTTCTCCTTCTTCCGTTGGACCTGTTGATTGATCATCTCCAAATTTTGGATTTCTTGATCCAAGTCGTCCTCTGGAGGCGTTGGACTGATGGCCTTCCTCTTCTGGCTTCGGGCCTCCCTAAGAGAAACGACATCCTGATTGGGGTCCAGCGGCTGCAGAGTGGCAGCCCCTGTCGCTGAAGCTTTTTTTGGCGGCATGACGAAGGTGATGCTTGCCGAAGGTGTCCAAAACTCAAAAAATGGACGTGAGTTCACCGGAGGTGGGCGCCAATGTTGGAGACTTGTTCTCAAATGCTTAGAGTTAAGAACAAGGCAACATAAAAAGTGTTAAATGTTAAATTCCTTCGTCCTTATAAACATTATGCCCCTTCGGATATAATGAATTCTGGACGAAGGTTACGAAGGAAAAGACCTTCGTAAGATCGATAAATGGTAAAAAAGAGCACATGTATGAAACACGAATAATGATACAAATATTATCATCAACTTATTTTTATTACCAAATTCATAAAGATAAATTATAAATGTACCTTCAGATTAATGAAAAGTAAAGGTACAGACGTGATGCAAAAAGCGTATGCCAAGTCAGCGTGAACAGTACGGGAGTACTGTTCATCTATTTATAGGCACGGGACGCAGCCCGTGTAAAATTACATTGATGCCCTTTACATTTGTCAATAACTTTGTAGCAATTCTTCGAGGTTTAATTTGACTTTTCATCTTTAAGACGGTTCCTCTTTTCTGCCGTCATGTCGAAGCTTTTCTGCACATAGCTTCATGATCGTCTTATCCTTCGTCATGGTCGCTTTCCACCCCAGTCAAGCTTCGTCTTAACCATGCTCTTGTACACCCGCAACCTAACTCCGAAGATACCTGTTCACATGTTTCACTCGGAAAATATTGTCAAATCTTGTTTTTGAGAACCTTCGGAAGCCGAAGGCCCCCAACATGCCCAATCAGCATCTAAATAACCTAATAAATTAAAAGAGGATCCCTTGGGGTACCAAAGACCAAACTTAGGTGTATGAACTAAATATCTCAAGATTCTCTTCACGGCCCTAAGGTGAACTTACTTAGGATCGACTTGAAACCTTGCACACATGTATACGGAAAAGCATAATATCTGGTCGAGATACACATAACTAGAGTAAAGAACCTATCATCGACCGGTATACCTTTTGATCTACGGATTTACCTCCCGTGTCGAGGTCGAGATGCCCATTAGTTCCCATGGGTGTCTTGATGGGCTTGGCATCCTTCATTCCAAACTTGGTGAGTATGTCTTGAGTGTACTTGGTTTGGCTAATGAAGGTGCCCTCTTGGAGTTGCTTGACTTGAAATCCTAGAAAATACTTTAACTCCCCCATCATAGACATCTCGAATTTTTGTACCATGATCCTACT
Organism: Zea luxurians; assembly: GCA_029449295.1. Taxonomy (NCBI): domain Eukaryota; kingdom Viridiplantae; phylum Streptophyta; class Magnoliopsida; order Poales; family Poaceae; genus Zea; species Zea luxurians. The sequence continues at coordinate 338,850 of JAOPSE010000409.1, read as the reverse complement.
AAACTCTTCACATGTAGATTTGTTAGTAGACCCAAATATGATATCATCAACATAAATTTGGCATACAAACAAATCATTTGCAATAGTTTTAATAAAGAGAGTAGGATCGGCTTTGCCGACTTTGAAGCCATTAGTGATAAGAAAATCTCTTAGGCATTCATACCATGCTCTTGGGGCTTGCTTGAGCCCATAAAGCGCCTTTGAGAGTTTATAAACATGGTTAGGATACTCACTATCTTCAAAGCCTGGAGGTTGCTCAACATAGACCTCTTCCTTGATTGGTCCATTAAGGAAGGCACTCTTCACGTCCATTTGATAGAGCTTAAAGCCATGGTAAGTAGCATAAGCAAGTAATATACGAATTGACTCAAGCCTAGCTACAGGTGCATAGATTTCACCGAAATTCAAACCTTTGACTTGTGAATAACCCTTGGCCACAAGTCGTGCATTATTCCTTGTCACCACACCATGCTCATCTTGCTTGTTGCGGAATACCCACTTGGTTCCTACAACATTTTGGTTAGGACGTGGAACTAAATGCCATACCTCATTCCTCGTGAAGTTGTTGAGCTCCTCTTGCATCGCCAGCACCCAATCCGAATCTTTAAGTGCATCCTCTACCCTGTGTGGCTCAATAGAGCAAACAAAAGAGTAATGTTCACAAAAATGAGCGACTCGAGATCGAGTGGTTACCCCCTTATGAATATCGCCGAGGATGGTGTTCACGGGGTGATCTCTTTGAATCGCTTGGTGGACTCTTGGGTGTGGCAGCCTTGGTCCCTCATCATCTTCCTTGTCTTGTTCATTAGCCTCTCCCCATTGATCAATGTCCTCCTCTTGAGGTGACTCATCCTCTTGATCTTCATTTTCATCATCTTGAGCCTGATCCTCATTTTGAGTTGGTGAAGATGCTTGCATGGAGGAAGATGGTTGATCTTGTGCTTGTGGAGGCTCTTCGGATTCCTTAGAACACACATCCCCAATGGACATGTTCCTTAGCGCGATGCACGGAGCCTCTTCATCATCTAGCTCATCAAGATCAACTTGCTCTACTTGAGAGCCGTTAGTCTCATCAAACACAATGTCACAAGAAACTTCAACTAGTCCAGTGGACCTGTTAAAGACTCTATATGCCCATGTGTTTGAATCATAACCAAGTAAAAAGCCTTCTACAGCCTTAGGAGCAAACTTAGATTTTCTACCTCTTTTAACAAGAATAAACCATTTGCTACCAAAGACTCTAAAATATGAAACATTGGGCTTTTTACCGGTGAGGAGTTCATATGATGTCTTCTTGAGGATTTGGTGAAGATATTACCGGTTGATGGCGTAGCAAGCGATGTTGATTGCCTCGGCCCAAAACCGGTCCGGTGTTTTGTACTCATCAAGCATGGTCCTCACCATGTCAAGTAGAGTTCTATTCTTCCTCTCCACTACACCATTTTGTTGTGGCATGTAGGGAGAAGAGAACTCATGCTTGATTCCCTCCTCCTCAAGGAAGCCTTCAATTAGAGAGTTCTTGAATTCCGTTCCATTGTCGCTTCTAATCTTTTTGATCCTTAAGCCGAACTCATTTTGAGCCCATCTCAAGAATCCCTTTAAGGTTTCTTGTGTTTGAGATTTTTCCTGCAAAAAGAATACCCAAGTTAAGCGAGAATAATCATCTACAATAACTAGACAGTACTTACTCCCGCTGATGCTTATGTAAGCTATCAGACCGAATAGATCCATGTGGAGCAGCTCAAGCGGCCTGTCAGTTGTCATGATGTTCTTGTGTGGATGATGAACACCAACTTGCTTCCCTGCTTGACATGCACTACAAATCCTGTCTTTCTCGAAATGAATATTTGTTAGTCCCAAAATGTGTTCTCCCTTTAGAAGCTTATGAAGATTCTTCATCCCAACGTGGGCTTGTCGGCGATGCCAGAGCCAGCCCATATTAGTCTTAGCAATTAAGCAAGTATCGAGTTCAGCTCTATTAAAATCAACTAAGTATAGCTGATCCTCTAACACTCCCTTAAATGCTACTGAATCATCACTTCTTCTAAAGACAGTACACCTACATCCGTAAAAAGACAGTTGTAACCCATTTTATATAATTGAGAAACTGAAAGCAAGTTGTAATCTAAAGAATCTACAAGAAAAACATTGGAAATAGAATGGTAAGGTAATATAGCAATTTTACCCAATCCTTTGACCAAACCTTGATTTCCATCCCCGAATGTGATAGCTCTTTGGGGGTCTTGGTTTTTTTCATAGGAGGAGAACATCTTTTTCTCCCCAGTCATGTGGTTTGTGCACCCGCTATCAATGATCTAACTTGAGCCCTCGGATGCATAAACCTACAAAACAAGTTTAGGCCTTGTTCTTAGGTACCCAAACGGTCTTGGGTCCTTTCACATTAGAAACAAGCACCTTGGGTACCCAAACACAAGTCTTGGAGCCCTTGTGTTTGCCCACAACATATTTGGCAACTACTTTGCCTGATTTGTTAGTGAGCACATAAGAAGCATCAAAAGTCTTAAATGAAATGTTATGATCATTTGATGCAATAGGAGATTTCTTCTTAGGCATTTTAACATGGGTAGAACGCCTAGAGCTAGAAGCCTCATTCTTATAAATAAATGCATGGTGAGAAATAGAATGAGTCTTCTTAGCATGAATTCTCCTAATCTTATCCTCAGGATAACCAGCAGGATATAAAATATAGCCCTCGTTATCCTGAGGCATGGGAGCCTTGCCCTTAACAAAATTAGACAATCTTTTAGGAGGGGCATTAAGCTTGACATTGTCTCCCTGTTGGAAGCCAATGCCATCCTTAATGCCAGGGCGTCTCCCACTATAGAGCATGCTTCTAGCAAATTTAAATTTTTCATTTTCCAAGTCATGCTCATTGATTTTAGCAGTTAATGTAGCTATGTGATCATTTTGTTGTTTAATTAAAGCAAGGTGATCATGAATAGCATCTACATTAACATCTCTACATCTAGTGCAAATAGAAACATGATCAACCATAGATGTAGAGGTTTGCAATCATTTAATTTAACAATCCTAGCATGTAAAATAGCATTCTCATCTCTAAGATTGGTAATAGCATCATTGCAAACATTTAAATCTTTAGCCTTAGCAATTAATTTTTCATTCTCAATCTTAAGGCTAGCAAGAGATTCATTCAACATGTCAATCTTAGCAATTAAACTAGCATTATCATTTCTAAGATTAACAATTGAATCATCACAAACATTTGATTTCTCAACCTTAGCAACTAATTTGGCATTTTCATTTCTAAGGCTAGAGATAGTGTCATGGCAAGTGCTTAGCTCACTAGTTAATTTTTCACATTTTTCTACCTCTAGAGCATAAGCATTTTTAACCTTAACATGCTTCTTGTTTTCCTTAATAAGGAAGTCCTCTTGGCTATCCAAGAGTTCATCCTTTTCATGAATAGCACTAATCAATTCATTCTCATAGCACTAATCAAGTCCTCTTGGCTATCCAAGAGTTCATCCTCATGGCAACTTTTCTTTTTGTTGCATGTTTAGGTTGGCAAAAAGGGTGAGCAAGTTATCCACATCATCACTAGAATTATCCTCATCACTAGAAGTTGCATACTTAGTGGAGGATCTAGATTTTACCTTCTTCTTCTTGCCGTCCTTTGCCATAAGGCACTTGTGGCCGACGTTGGGGAAGAGGAGACCCTTGTTGATGGCAATGTTGGCAGCGTCCTCATCGTCGGAGGAGTCGGTGGACCTCTCATCGGAGTCCCACTCCCGGCAAACATGGGCATCGCCATCCTTCTTCTTGTAGTACCTCTTCTTCTCCTTCTTCTTCCCCCTCTTGTCGTCGCCCCTGTCACTGTCACTAGAAATAGGACATTTTGCTATGAAGTGACCGGGCTTACCACACTTGTAGCAAACCTTCTTGGAACAGGGCTTGTAATCTTTCCCCTTCCTTTGCTTGAGGATTTGGCGAAAGCTCTTGATGATGAGCGCCATTTCCTTGTTATCGAGCTTGCAGGCGTCAATAGGAAGCTTACTTGATGTAGACTCTTCTTTCTTCTCCTCCGTCGCCTTGAATGCGACGGGTTGTACCTCGGGTACGGAGGAGGCGCCTTGCTCGATGATCTTCTTGGAGCCTTTGATCATCAATTCAAAGCTCAAAAATTTTTTTATCACTTCCTCGGGAGACATTAGTTTGTATCTACGATCACCACGAATTAATTGAACTTGAGTAGGATTAAGAAATACGAGTGATCTAAGAATAACCTTGACCATTTCATGGTCATCCCATTTGGTGCTCCCGAGGTTGCTCACTTGGTTCACCAAGGTTTTGAGCCGGTTGTACATTGCTTGTGGGTCCTCCCCTTGGTTGAGCATAAACCGATCGAGCTCCCCCTCGATCGTTTCCCTCTTGGTGATCTTGGTCACCTCTTCTCCTTCGTGCACGGTCTTGAGCACGTCCTAAATTTCCTTGGCGCTCTTCAACCCTTGCACCTTATTATACTCCTCTCGACTTAGAGAGGCAAGGAGTATAGTAGTGGCTTGGGAGTTGAAGTGCCGAATTTGGGCAACCTCGTCCGAATCATAATCTTCATCCCCTACGGATGGTACTTGTACTCCAAACTCAACAACATCCCAAATGCTAGTGTGGAGTGAGGTTAGATGGTGCCTAATTTTGTCACTCCACATATTATAATCTTCACCATCAAAAACGGGTGGTTTGCCTAATGGGACGGAAAGTAAAGGAGTACGTTTGGAAATGCGAGGATAGCGTAGGGGGATCTTACTAAACTTCTTGCGCTCATGGCGCTTAGAAGTTACGGACGGTGCGTCGGAGCCGAAGGTGGATGGCGACGAAGAGTCGGTCTCGTAGTAGACCACTTTCTTCATCTTCTTCTTCTTGTCGCCACTCCGATGCGACTTGACGTGTGGAGGGGATTCCTCCTTGTGCTTGGTGCCGGACTCCTTTGATGGTGCCTTCCCGTGATTTGTAGCGGGCTTCTCGCCGGTCATGACCTCCTTATTGGCGTGATCTCCCGACATCACTTCGAGCGGTTAGGCTCTAATGAAGTACCGAGCTCCGATACCAATTGAAAGTCGCCTAGAGGGGGTGAATAGGCGGAATCTGAAATTTACAAACTTTAGGCACAACTATAAGCCGGGGTTAGCGTTAGTAATATAATCGAGTCCGAAAGAGAGGGCAAAAACAAATCACAAGCAAATAAGAACGGATGACACAGTGATTTGTTTTACTGAGGTTCGGTTCTTGCAAAGCTACTCCCTGTTGAGGTGGTCACAAAGACCGGGTCTCTTTCAACCCTTTCCCTCTCTCAAACGGTCACCTAGACTGAGTGAGCTTCTCTTCTCAATCAAACGGGACACTTAGTCCCCACAAGGACCACCACACAATTGGTGTCTCCTGCTTTGATTACAAATGTTGCGGGAACAAGAATGGGGAAGAAGAAAAGCATCCAAGCGCAAGAGCTCAAATGAACACGGCAAAACTCTCTCAGTCACTATTGCTTTGAGTGGAATTGGGACTTGGAGAGATTTTGATTCACTCTAATTGTGTCTTGTATTGAATGCTATAGCTCTTGTATTGAATGTGTTGGCTGAAAACTTGGATGCCTTGAAGTGTGGTGGTTAGGGGGTATTTATAGCCCAAACCACCAAAGTGGCCGTTGGGGATGGCTGTTGTCGAATGGCGCACTGGACAGTCTGGTGCGCCACCAGACATTGTCTGGTGCGCCAGCCACATCACCCAACCGTTAGGGTTTGACTGTTGGAGCTCTGACTTGTGGGGCCACCGGACAGTCCGATGGTGCACCACACAGTCACTGTTCACTATCCGGTGCACCTTCTGGTGCCTGCTCTGACTTCTGCGCGCATAGTTGCACTGTTCACTGTTCACTTTTGCAGACGACCGTTGGCGCAGATAGCCGTTGCTCCGCTGGCACACCGGACAGTTCGGTGTTACACCGGACAGTCCGGTGTTACACGGGACAGTCCGGTGAATTATAGCGGAGTGGCTCCCCAAATTCCCGAAGCTAGCAAGTTCAGAGTTGATCCACCCTGGTGCACCGGACACTGTCCGGTGGCACACCGAACCGTCCGGTGCGCCAGACCAGGGCAGCTTTCGGTTGTCTTTTGCTCTTTTTATTTGAACCCTTTCTTGGACTTCTTATTGGTTTGTGTTGAACCTTTGGCACCTATAGAACTCATAATCTAGAGCAAACTAGTTAGTCCAATTATTTATGTTGGGCAATTCAACCACCAAAATCATTTAGGAAAAAGGTTTGACCCTATTTCCCTTTCACTACCTCTTTTGACAAGAATAAAACATTTGCTACCAAAGACTCTAAAATACGAAACATTGGGCTTTTTACCAGTGAGGAGTTCATATGATGTCTTCTTGAGGATTCGGTGTAGGTAGAGACGGTTGATGGCGTAGCAAGCGGTGTTGATTGCTTCCGCCAAAACCGGTCCGAAGTCTTGTACTCATCAAGCATGGTCCTCGTCATGTCAAGTAGAGTTCTATTCTTCCTCTCCACTACACCATTTTGTTGTGGCATGTAGGGAGAAGAGAACTCATGCTTGATGCCCTCCTCCTCAAGGAAGCCTTCAATTTGAGAGTTCTTGAACTCCGTTCCATTGTTGCTTCTAATCTTTTTGATCCTTAAGACGAACTCATTTTGAGCTCGTCTCAAGAATCCCTTTAAGGTCTCTTGGGTTTGAGATTTTTCCTGCAAAAATAACACCCAAGTGAAGCGAGAATAATCATCCACAATAACTAGACAGTACTTACTCTCGCCGATGTTTATGTAAGCTAACGGGCTGAATAGATCCATGTGGAGTAGCTCAAGTGGCCTGTCGGTCGTCATGATGTTCTTATGTGGATGATGAACACCAACTTGCTTCCCTGCTTGACATGCACTACAAATCTTGTCTTTCTCAAAATGAACATTGGTTAGTCCCAAAATGTGCTCTCCCTTTATAAGCTTGTGAAGATTCTTGATCCCAACGTGGGCTAGTTGGCGATGCCAGTGCCAACCCATGTTAGTCTTAGCAATTAAGAAAGTGTTGAGTTTAGCTCTATTAAAATCAACTAAGTATAGCTGACCCTCTAACACTCCCCTTAAATGCTACTGAATCATCACTTCTTCTAAAGACAGTAACACCTATATCCGTAAAAAGACAATTGTAGCCCATTTTACATAATTGAGAAACAGAAATCAAGTTATAATCTAAAGAATATACAAGAAAAACATTGGAAATAGAATGGTCAGGTGATATAGCAATTTTACCAAGTCCTTTGACCAAACCTTGATTTCCATCCCCGAATGTGATAGCTCTTTGAGAATCTTGATTTTTCTCATAGGAGAATAACATCCTTTTCTCCCCAGTCATGTGGTTTGTGCACCCGCTATCAATAATCCAACTTGAGCCCCCAGATGCATAAACCTACAAAACAAGTTTAGGTCTTGTTCTTAGGTACCCAAATGGTCTTGGGTCCTTTGACATTAGAAACAAGCACCTTGGGTACCTAAACACAAGTCTTTGACCCTTGTGTTTGCCCTCAACATATTTGGCAACTACTTTGCCTGATTTGTTAGTGAGCACATATGAAGCATCAAAAGTCTTAAATAAAATGTTAGGTTCATTTGATGCAATAGGAGATTTCTTCTTAGGCATTTTAACATGGGTAGAACGCCTAGAGCTAGAAGCCTCATTCTTATAAATAAAAGTATGGTGAGAAACAGAATGAGTCTTCTTAGCATGAATTCTCCTAATCTTAACCTCAGGATAACCAGCAGGATATAAAATGTAACCCTCATTATCTTGAGGCATGGGAGCCTTGCCCTTAATAAAATTAGACAATCTTTTTGGGGCATTGAGCTTGACATTGCCTCCCTGTTGGAAGCCAATGCCATCCTTAATGCCTGGGTGTCTCCCACTATAGAGCATGCTTCTAGCAAATTTAAATTTTTCATTTTCTAAGTCATGCTCATTAATTTTAGCACTAAGTTGAGCTATGTGATCATTTTGTTGTTTAATTAAGGCTAGATGATCATGGATAGCATCAACATTAATGTCTTTACATCTAGTACAAATGGAGACATGATCAACAGTACATGTAGTGGGTTTGCAAGCATTTAATTCATCAATCTTAGCATGTAAAATAGCATTCTCATCCCTAAGATTGGAAATAGAAAAATTGCAAACATTTAACTCCTTAGCCTTAGCAATCAATTTTTCATTCTCAATTTTAAGGCTCGCAAGTGAGGCATTCAATTTATCAATCTTAGCATTTAAACTAGCATTATCATTTCTAAGATTGGTAATTGAATCATCACAAATATTTGACTTCTCAACCTTAGCAATTAAATTGGCATTCTCAATTCTAAGGTTAGAGATAGTGTCATGGCAAGTGCTTAGCTCAGTAGTCAATTTTTCATATTTTTCTACCTTTAGAGCATAAGCATTTTTAACCTTAACATGCTTCTTGTTTTCCTTAATAAGGAAGTCCTCTTGACTATCTAAGAGTTCATCCTTCTCATGAATAACATTAATTAATTCATTTAATTTTTCCTTTTGTTGCATGTTTAGGCAGCCACCAGACTACAAACAGAATCACGATGAGACTTGTTATTAAGATCCCTCACGTTCCATATCAGAATTTTTGAAAATTCATAGATAACAAAAAGGAAAGATGGACCAACGAAAGACCACCAATTACATGCCATCAGTGAAAGATCCCAAAAACACGGGCACCACCTGTGGTGCTTCACTGTTCTCTGGATCTGGGGCAATCTAGCCAAACAAGGCTGCCATTGCAGCGATGTGCCCCGCCAAGAGCGGCATGCTGAATAGCGGCACATAAGCATCAATTGCCTCTTAGCCTAGCATTTCATGTTCCCCTGCCATGCAAAGGCGACGAATGAGCTGAATCTGAATCTGCCTTGTATTGGATGATGGAGCAGCGGCACCCTTTTTCATCTTCAACCTAATGCTTCGACGCGGCTCAAAGTCTGGTGGCACAACCTTCTGACGCCTCCGGTAAGGTACAGGTTGTGGCAGCAGGCCGTCAACAGGTTTTGACAATTTGGCGATGAAGCTAGCGATCGAAGAGCTGGATTCAGGCACTGCAGGACCACATGGGGAAAACAGCTCACCAACAGCCCCCTGAACCACGGCCTGTCCATCAACCGCCTTCGAGAGTAGAACAGAGGCAACTTCGACGAGCATTGGGCGGGCACCATGGCCGACGAGCTTTGAGTAGAACCAGCCGTCAGCAACCCAGAATTCGTCGTCGTCAACGAAGGCAGCGAACTCCCCACGGCAACAAGGGTGCCACCAAGATAGAGGCCCCCTTTCTCCTGGCTGCAATCAAGAGGCGACGAAGCCAGGCCGCGAGTTGACGCAGCATCATCAAAACTGGGCCCAAAATTTGATGTGGGACAAGAGACTTCTGCTTCTGAGGCAGCAGTACCCACCTCTAGGCCAATGGGAGCACCATTTATGGGCTCGACCCCTAACGGAGGCAGATCAACCGGCCCAATGGAAATCTCGTTGTCTACTGGCCCATACCTTTTGAATCTAGGCCCAGGGGAGCATCGATATCAGTCCTGCAGTAATTGTTTGGTGATACGCGCGCCAAATCTGTAATTGATGGCGACTCCTCATAGTAGAAGCCGAGACGTTATGGGGTACCAATGCTGCTCCTGCTGCTGGCAACAGTCCCATGGACGAAGTTGATGTTCAAGAAATTGTCCTGATGCTATGGTATGTTGGTTTCAGCTGCCAAAACGGCTATGAGCTTGTCCCTGCACGCAGCTGATGCCACCAACCGTGAAAAGGAGCCCATGAAGGCATGCACAGACCCTGAGCTGGTGGCTGCAATCGTCGGGAATGCCAAGATCACAGCGCGAGCGCCTCGCCTCACTCAACTGAAGAAGGGGAAGAAGCCTGCAAAACAGAACTGATGCAAAACACAAATTGGCCTGCAAAACAGACCAAGAATATGTCCATGTACTTACTCCCTGAATGCGCCACCGCTTGTATCCGTTAAGGTCTTCCTCTATTCTTATCCCCAGTAGATTTGGGCGAGATTAGAAAAATTTATGAAAGATTTTTACTTATTTAGGATTGAAATCCATTTATTAATCCCACACTGACGGAAGTTTTTAGTTCCTCACCAATCAATTTATCATGGGGAAAGAATTTTTTTTGGAAACAATCTAACAGCGTGGAACCGGTTATTATCATGTATTGCTAGCATTACCTTGAGCCAAGATCAGGATGAGTTTAGATAGAAACTCAGCCAAATACAGTCCTATGTGAAATCTTATTATCTGACCTTGATTCAAAACGATGTCCCGAACTTAAACAAAAGATTGAGGAAGCTTAAAACTCTACTAAAAAATAAGATCTTTTTGTGGTATTTACACCGAGGAATAATCTTGACAAAGGATAACTTGGCTAAGAGAAATTGGCAGGGCAGTAAAATTTGTTGCTTTTATCACAAAGATGAAACAATTAATCATTTATTTTATAAATGTCGCTTTGTTCGAGCTGTGTGGTGCATCATTCATGCTGATTTTGGGTTTTTCAGGCATAATAGTGTTTTTTGGGTCTTGGTTGTGGGCATTGGAAAAGAAAAAAAAGCAACTAGTTCTGTTAGGGGCGGCTGCTACTACTGGTCGTTATGGCTTTGCAGAAATAGTTTGGTATTTGATAAAAAAAAACATAACTTATCTCCCCTGCAGGTTATCTTCAAAATGGTTCATTAGCTCCGTTCATGGGCTATTTTGCAGCGACCAACTTCACAGGACAAGGTTGTTGCGGCATCTCAACACTTCATGCTAGTGGCCAAGGGTTTTTTTACCCATGCAAATGGGTGGTACCGTAGTAGTTTATCCTTAGGATCGATTGTCATTAGTGCTTGAGTTCTACCATGTGGTCTTTTCTTTTTTTTTTAGTTGGGTGCATCCTGTATAACATAGGCCTGAAGTGTTTTTTCAAGACTTTGTATCACCTATAGACTTGAAAATTCAATAAAATTTGCCTTATCAAAAAACCTAATCCATATGTATTGAGAGCAAACCGAAAGAGCATAGGTCTGTCGCGGATCCAAGATCAGGATCGTTGTCGACAGCACGCTCCTCCTCGGAACTTCAGAAATCTTAGTTGCTGCCTGACTGCAGATTTTCTACATGAAGTAGTGATAAAAATGTGTACTTTCGCTTGGTTGCAAATCACCATATTTTAAAAAGCGGCCAAAATGTTTACTTGGAACACCAGTGTAGACTGAAGCTTAACATGCGACGATTCGCAGCAAGGTCTAAAGAGACCTTTCTTTGAAAAAAAGAAAAGGTCGTTCCAATCAGATCTAACCTAGCAGAAACTGTTGTGTTAGATAACTAAGGTACTGTTTGGAAGCAACCTAGTTTTTAAAAACCAGTTTTTATTTTTTTAAGTAGGAGAGCCTAGCTTCTTGGTTTTTAAAAAACTGTAAATTCAATTTTTAAACTGGTATGTTTGAAACTACCTCAGTTTCTATAAACCAGTTTTTTTAAAATCTAGATGGTTTCAAACAGTCTGCTGTTTGAATAGTTGAGCAGATTTGCAGAATGTTTATTAAGACTAGGATTGCGTGACAGCACAGCTAGTGTCTTTTGGAGCCTTGCTCATATGCAGTGTACTTCAAACTTGTAGGGTGGCTCCTCCTTTGACAAATACATAGATGTAGACGTGTAGGAGACAATACCATCAGCTTATTCTATTATTCCGTTTTGACTAACTGCATCCCACAAACAAGAAACAAATACTGTTGGGCGGTCTTTCCCCTGCAATATGACTTTTCTTTTATATATATAAAAAATGATAAAAGTATCCTTATGGATCCACAACAAGCATCATTTTTGTCTCTGCAAAGCTGCAGCAATTTCCATCCAGAAGAAGGGTAAACTATTGCTCAATTCCAAGCTGGAACACGTCCATGTGGAGAATGCTCAACAGGTGAGTTATGGCCCTTTCCAACTGGGACAAATCCATGGAGAGATTTCGTTAGGAAAAAAGATGGCCAAGAAATTGGTGGTGCAGCAAACAGACAACAGTGTCTAACAGTTCTTCGATTCGACTAGTGCAGTAACTTCCAATATTGCTGCAAAATAAGGCACATGGACATTCTGACTTCTGAATGAACCACAACACTTAGTGACAAGAAGCCAGGTCAATGTGATCACTATCAACATGGAAGTCTTGAAATGGCTACACAGTTATATGCCCTACACGTAGGGTGACAATAGGCTCTAATTTTTATATTATAAAATGTAAGAATGGGATCAGATTAGAATCATACTCTATTTCTACTCATTTTTTGAATTAAACATAATTTAGGGCAGCGGCGGATCCAGGACATTTTTATGGTGTCATGTGACACCAATGGATTTTAGTAATCTCCATTAAAATATATGTTTGTTAGCACTTAAATGAGTTGACGATACTATAATTTAATGGAGATGACACCAATGGTTATTTTGTCTAGATCCGCTCCTAGGGCACTAATAAATTATGAAGAAACATTTGGATCGCGATCCATTACTACCCCTACAAGTCTAGACATAGCAGGAACATGGTATAAGTTCTTAGACAAAACCTATGTACTGAGAAACACAAGACACGAAAAAAATAAAAGAGAAGGCCAAAGAAAGCGACAAACAAGCGAGGTCTCGAAAATACCCACATCTTGAAATGCAATGATGTAACAACATGACTTGGAGATGTTCCATCACTCAATGCATATGGAAATCCGACATGCATCTTGTTATGAATCAATACGAGAAAGTAGATCAAATATAGAGAAGACACAATTTTAATGTGAAAAACCCCTCCAAAGTGAAGGGGAAAAAACCACGGATGCTGGCCAACAACAATATCACTATTTTTTGGGTGGTTACAGATCACAAGAGATTTTAATATGAGGTGACGATCTCCTGCGGATTTTACTATGCTTTGGCCCAAGCCTCTCGGCGACAGGCCTCCGCTTCGCTCGCCAACTTGGTCGCCTTCTTCAGAATTTGGATCACAAACTCAACAAACTCCACCTTAAGACAAATTCCTTATAGCATCATAATAGCAAACTCCACCTCAAACAATACATCATCATTATGCTAGCGTCAACAGCCACTAGGTGCTAATTTGTAATACCAACTAAGCTTGAGTATAGCTCAAACTTAGCAACAGGAACATGCTTCGTCATCATATCAGCGGGATTATCATGAGTACTGATCTTGCATACCTTCACAAAATCTTTCTCAATGATATCACGAATGAAATGATAACGAATATCAATATACTTAGATTTCTCAGTAATCAAATCATCTGATATTCGGTGAGATAAATAGCACTCTGACTATCACAATGAATGCTAATGCTAGACTTAATCCCACAAACTCAACACATCTACACTAGAGATAGAAATATTGTATCTAGAGATTCAAGCCAGTCACATGGCGTTACAATTCAGAATTTAAGAGCACCATTTATGCACATGTTTAACTTATCCAGCAACTTCTGGGGAAACTGAGACTGAGCTAAGGTGATGCCAAGCGATACTTCGCGGGCTAGAATTTCTCGTGAGCTGTGAACTTCTTTGTCGAGTACTCAACGCTTGGCCGAGCATAATTTATCGGACACTTGGCAAAAACATCCTTTGCTAAGTGCCACTCTCGGTAAACTAAGACACTTGACATAGACCTACTTTGTCAAGAGCAAAATACTACATGCAGGGAGGATGTGCTTAGTGGGCTCTAACCTACAATATCACTGTTATCATCGTTCATCGATATGTTTCGACCAATTAAACTATAAGCCCAACCGGATCTCTACATGCGGGGAAGCTTCAGTCACTGAACTTAGGATGCAAATTAGGGAAAGAACAACTCTTAGATTGCGGCTATCTTATTAGGAAGAGAGGTTCTCTTTCACACTAGTACACTAGCAACCTTAGCAACCTTTGATCAAATTCTTACATGGAATATTTACTATGCAGTAATCAAGAAGTTAAATTCTATTACGATACATCTATTCATGCATCGGGGCATTTTCATATTGCATGAGCATTGGACTTAAGACAAAGCATAATTTTTTTTGTGCAACTAACCAACTACAATTTTTTCTTTAACAAGCACGACACAATGAGAAAATTTTAAAGGGGTCATTTGGATCTCTTCATTTTAAAGAAATTGGGATTTACTAAATAGAGTAGGTTATTCGTTTGGAATTTTCCTTTCCACCACTTTTTAAAATTTAGATATAAAACTATCCTAAATTCATAGGATGAAGGGTGGAACTTGATTTTATGTATAGTCTATGTTTCTACTGTGCAATTTATAATGCGTTCTTCGGTTCCTTTCGTATAGAAATATAATATATAAATATCTCCCTCATATGACAACAGTAGTGTACAAATATATTTCAAACTATATTAGTTTAATTGATCTATGTCTAAATTAAAATTATTATAATAAAATTTGATTCCAAGAATCCAAATGGGTATATGAGTTGGTTGCAATCATCACTTTTTGTAATTGCATCAACATTTGAAAACGGAATCTAGACTGGATCCCATCAACCCTTTTCAGCTATCCTGTCTGGACCACCGAGTTTAGACTGGATCTTAGTATGCAACAATTCAAAACAATTTTAAGCTTTTGAAGTTGCCGACATTAAAACTTATTCTCATCAATCCTTGTCTGGAGATTCTGGACTGTAGAGTGTAGACTGAAATCAGTTAGCTACCTAACCGAAATAGCTAGCAAACTAAATCCAACTGTCTGACTACTTCAACTGGACCGTACTTAACACTAATAGAAAAGAGGTCAAAGCCTACAACGTAGTTTAATTTTTACAGATAGTTTCAGTTATCAAGTGCAGTGTTATTTTTAATGGCGGTTTCTTAAGAAAACCGTCCTAGAAATCATATTTTTACCTACGGTTCCTTAAGAAAACCATCACTAGATATCCATGATTTCTAGAGACGGGTTTTTTAAGCAACTGCCACTAAAAATTGATTTTTTTTGGCAGTTTTCTTAAGAAACCGTTACTAAAAATCATTTTTATTATTATTTTTTGAGTTTTTTAAATGACCTCGTATGAAAAAAAATATATCAACATAAACATTGTAGATCTCTAAAAGTTATGAGACTTTATAGTTGACAACATTTTTATTTGAAATCATTTTGGCTTTAAAAAATTGTATCTAAGTTTGTCAAATTTAAAATCTAAATTTGTCAAATTTAAGATGCAAATTTTGCAAACGAACTCAATGGGAAAAATACCAAAATAAAAGTGTAGAACTTCAAAAGTTATAAAACTTTGTAAGTGACAACTTTTTTCATTTGAATTAGTTTACAACGTCAATTTATACTCGGATTGTTCTAATATATGAGCAACAAAACTGCAATATAGACATGAAGTAAGTGATAGACGAAGTGGTCGTCGAGAGGGCTACACGTGGAGGGTGATGTTGTGGGTTCGATTTTCATTGGCCACGTAGCCACGAATTTTGCGCAATAAATGACGTGACTTGCAACGGAGACGAGCATACACATTTTATATTTTCTGAAAAAGATTTTCACTGGCGGTTTTATTACCTCAACCGCATTGCCAGCGATAGGGACTAGAAATAATTATTTGTACAGACGAACAACTGACAACCACCAATGGAGATAATAAAAACAGGTTTTAAAAAGAAAAAACTATTTTAATCAGGAGAGGTTGTGAGTTCGATTCCCATTGGCGCGTAGCCACGAATTTTGCGCAAAAAGTTACGTGACTTGCGACCGAGATGAGCGAACACATTTTATGTTTTCTGGAAAAGATTTTCACGGACGGTTTTATTTACTCGACCGCACCGCCAGTGATAGAAACCAGTAGAAATAATTATTTGTACAGACAAACGCGGGTGGAATGGCGGTCGACATAATAAAAACGGGTTTTAAAAAGAAAAAAAACTATTTTAATTAGGGAGGCCTCACCAAGGCCATGCCCTAGATCAGGATGCGTTTGGATAGAGCCCAATTCAGTCTCTTGACCCAGATGGTTAGGATTGTCTCCAAGAACTTCCACTTCAATTTGTAGATCCACTATAGGATTGTGATTGACAATATTCAGCTTCGGTTGCAGGTTTGACACTACGTGATTAATCTGGTCCAAGAGAAAAAAAATCAACGATATTATCAAGGCACGTGGAATCTTACTTCATAGTTTATTTTTATGAAATACACAATGCAACATAAATGCTCACAATGTACACACACACCCTAAGAACACACACACACATGCAAACTCTACCCTTTTGAACATCTTTGAAGACCGGACCAACAAATACTAAAACAAGGCAACTGCTTTGGGGGTTCATTTGATGGATAGTAAAATTGTAATTAGGAACAAGGTATATGAAGTACCGAGGGAGAACTATCTGATGAAGGTGGCAGAGGAGGGATTTAGAAGTTTTAATTTGCATTTACAAAACTACTAATGAAGGGTGATTTATGTGTGATGCCTTCGGCTAGATATGTGCTTTGAGGGCACCTTTGTAGCAACTAGCACTAACCTTGTACTAAAATTTCAAGCTAATCCAAAACAACTCACGTATATAGTCTAACTGCTTCGATAGTATCTAAGAACGTATATATGGTTGATATGTGTCCATATTGAGTGATTATCAAGAAGATGAATGAGTTTAGGTTTAACGTGTGGAACTAACTGACATATTAGTTAGTATTGTGGACCATATATGGCTCTTATGATGTGTGGGCATTGAATGTGTTATGGTAGTGCATGACAATAAAGAAGTTCAAACAAGGTGAACACAAACTGAATCGTCCAATGGGCCAACCTGGACATTGTCATCAGTTGAATCTTTGTGGTGCACCATACAATTCAGTTGGATATTGTTACCCACTAACAGTGAGAAAGATTCTAGTATACATTTCAAGTACTCGTTATTAGAGAAATCAGCCAACACAATGGCATCATATGATTAGACATGGCGAGTGAAGAACCATGGATCGTTCAATGATGTTTGTGACTCATTTGGAGATGCCCTCTATATAAGTGCCACACGCTAGCTCATTTGGAGATGCTATTGCATCCCACTATTATCAGCGGTTATTATAAGACTAGTGAAACATTTGGAAATCCACCTCGTCTTCGGAAACACCGCTTTCTCTCTTCAAAAAATTGCGCAACAAGCGCTCCGGCACTAGAACCTTCGCCCAATGGGCTTTAATTTGCCATCTGCTTCATGCGAGACATGATATGTGCACAAGTTATCATAGATAAACATGAGGCAATAAGCTTCGAGAACTTGTACACACTTTACAAAGAAACGTATCACATGGCTTTGAATATTTATCATATAGCAAAATCCTTCAAATAAACTGAACATCTATGCCTATAAAAACATAAACCCTTCAACAACAAAGACTCGAGAATATAGAATGGGAGCTCAGCTGATACAGGTCTAGTACATACAGGCGCGGACCTACGTTATGAATAGTGTGGTCACAGGCCTCACTTAATTTTCTTATTCTAGTGGACTTTTTATGTGATTTACTATATCCATTAAGGCTTATTTGTTAATTACAATGACAACCACGATATCCGACAGCTTCTTTGGCGGCCACCGGATGTATGGTTATCTCCAACGGCTACCAACAGCCGTCAGACATATGATCTTATGTCTGACGGTCGTCAGAAGCCGTCGGACCTAACCTTATGTCTGACGGCCATCAGATAAGTTGTTGGACGTATCACTTATGTCAGACGGCTATCAGACATGTTCGACAGCGTCTCTCCTAGCCATCGTAGATAACTACTTTTAAGCCTGACGGCGCACGACCGTGCGTTTCATTTCCCACACGCGCGTCTCATTTCCCAGTTCCCACACGCCGCTGCCTCATATCCGCCGCCACACCGGAGCCCGTGGCCGCCGTCGCCGGAGTCAGCCTCGCCGGCTCTCACGCCCGATGCCACCGGCGCTCGCCTCGCCGGAGCCACCGGATCCTGCGGCTGACCCCACCGGTGGCCACGTACGACACAGTCGGCGCCCGCCCCGCCCCCACCTCCTCGCCGACTCCCACGCTCGTCTGCCCCTACATCGCCCGTCGCCAGCCATGCCGATCTCGCCATTGGATAAGTGAGTATTTTTATTTTGTAGTATAATTTTGTAGATGCATAGATTGTTTGCTAGTAGTAATTTATAATATTAAATGATTTGTATATTAAATATTGTTTAGTTTGTTACGTCCGACGGCCAACATTTGATTATATAATTAAATTAGCTTGTTTTAGTTCATTTAGTGGTGCTTAGATAATTTAATCTTTTAATTTCCAAGGGTAATTATTATGCCCTTAGAAATAAGGTCATTTTATATGATTTGCCACTCTTGACAATGTTATTTCGTATATAATTTTGTATTGGTGGTTTATTAGTTGAACTATGTAATAATGTACGATGGTTCTAGATAATCGTAGTGTATTATAATGTCAACAAACGAAACCTAGACATCACCCGTTTCAGCCCAACACACCTCACATGCGACGCATGTGAGGTTTGTTGGGCTGGAATTGTCCCTTTATTGGACAGCCTCGGGGTGACCGACATAGCCCGTGTTTATGACAAAGACATCTGCTCCTACTGTAACACCCCACTGGTCGCACAAAATGGATAATACCATAAACCTCATCTACCAAACTTACTCAACACAAGAGATGTAATAAAGAAAGAATATAAAGCAAGAAAAAATCCGGCAGCACCTCCTTTGAAAACTAGCATAACAAGGAGGGGAAAACATGACGCACATACAAGATATAAAGACATATAATTCACATAGTAGAAACTGAAATGCAAGAGTGGTAAAACTTAATTACGACCCAACTGAAGTAAAACAAATGGGATAAGAACTCAGTCCACCCCAAAATAACCGCTCAACCAAGAATAAAGCAATTCACTAGACTTGTCTGACTCTGATTAACAACATTAATAAATGGCGGTTCCTTTATTAAAGGTGTAGTGGCCGTGCTACTACATCCCTCTATTCCCCAAAGCAGAAATTAGGTGCCTGCATCAAACAATGCAAGATGTGAGATAACACATCTCAGCAAGTAAACATAACAACAGCAAATAGGACATTGTAAATCAACTGTGCTTACACAACCACGTGTTCAGAACTTCTTTCTTTTCTTTTGAACAGTAAATTGCAGCAAGTATACGAGTAACTAAAAAAACTCAACACCAAGTAGAATCACCATGCACAAGTCCAAATTATCCACATCCACATAATAGATTCAGCACCTCTCCCATGAATGCACATGGCTACAAATGCAATAACGACTTCTGCCTCCATACCTCTAAGGATATGAAGCTGCACCATACCCCTTCTCGGGCAACATATGATGCTCAATGTACCGGTACGGTCGGACCATAAGATCACGACAAAACTTCAATGCAATGGGTGATGAGTGCATTATGCATGACAACATCATAAGTTCTCCCCAAATAAAAAGGTGCTAGGCATTTACTTCCACCCATTCCACATAATTACCACTTGAGTAACATAATCAAACCTCAAACTCAACTTATGAAATCCATGAAACATGAACATGTTCAAATGATGGTACTCGAAAGAAAATATGAATTTGAACATGATAGCACAACATAAACAAGTATAAAACTCCTCATCTGACAGATGGAATAACCATTACAGTTTTACTTGCCTTCACCGAAGTTCGGGCAAAAATCCCTAAGAACGATTCGGAAGTCCACCACCTGTTTTTGACACCCAACTTAGTGCACCAAATTCACAAAAAAAAACTCAAAGACAACACCGCACCTACGCGCAATCTCAAACCCCGCCGCGGTAACAATTCTCCCCTCACTAACCAAACTGCAGCGGCGCTGCTTAACAATTCCATAACTTAAAAATTAGGACAGCAGTGATGATAAACAAAAACTTCAGAGACAACTACATAAAATTCCCCACAAATTTTGTATACAACTCATGATTGAATTCTAACATCTACTTACCTCTAAACGGTCCACAAAATAAACCCTGCAATCTGTTTTTTTCTGATTTGGGCAGCGACATACGCGGATTCAAACAGCGATAACTTTAAAATATAATTCCGATTTGAGCGCATAAGTACTTGTTGGAAAGATAAGAAAAAGCCCTACATGATTCTCATACTGATTAACACTAATTACTCCCGAAAAATCCCCAGAAACTGCTAACACTGCTGCTGTTCATAACTCTGAAAAATCTGTTTTTTTGGACAGCCACATACCCGGATTCAAACGATGATAACTTTTAATTTATAACTCCAAATTGAGCGCATAAATACTCGTTGGAAAGATAAAACAAAGTTCTACAAGATCCCCAAATTGATCCCCATCAAATCTTCACGAAAAAAACCTAAAACTGCTGGAACTACCGCTGTTCATCCACCACGCAAAATTCTGGACAGCCCCCTCTATCTAATCGCAAACGCAACATCTAACCAATTGAATCGCAGTGCAAATGAACAAGGGATGAACACAAAAGAAAAATCACCTTGGGTTCTCCCCCTTTCCTTCCTCCCTTCTTCCCTCCACCAAAACGATTGGAGATTCGCACCAAGAGACGATGATCCGAGCGGCACGGAGTAGCACCTAGGGAGGAGGGGATTGGGGGGGCGGCGGCTAGGGTTTTGGTGGCTGCAACAATGGAGAGAGGAGGAGATGGGCAGGGGGGCGACGGCCAAGGGGAAAGGAGGAGTGGGGGGGGGGCTGCACATGGGGGGGGGGGGTAGTTAGGAGGATGGCGGCTAGAGTTTGGGAGATTTAATGGGCCGAAACACCAATTGCGGCCCAACTATCCCACGCGACAGCTCCCGACCGCAACGCAAACGTTAAACCAAATAAATTCTACTGCCCTAGTTGCGAATGTTGTCCACAAAATTCCAAATCCCCAAAACAACAACTGGATGAGGAAAAAAAACAAAAAGAACAACCCCCAACTTCTCTTCTTTGCAAACCGGGTATCACATTCTACCCCTCTTAAAAAGAATTCGACCTCGAATTCTAACGCTTCTATCAGAATGACACAAGAAAAGATTAGCGAATCAACAACACTTACCCACAACGAAAAGTTCCGGGTACTTCTGCCGCATCAACTCCTCAAGTTCCCACGTAGCCTCGCGCTCCGACGGATTAGACCATAAGACCTTGACATACTTAATTGATCTCTTCCTCAACACACGCTCCGAGAATTCCAATATACGCACCGGACGACACTCCAGAGTCAGATCCTGCTGCACCGCAATTGGTTCCATCTCAATCTGATGGTCCGGATCCCGCAAGAACTTCCTCAACATAGAGACATGAAAAACCGGGTGTACCCCTGCCATGGAATCCGGCAGCAGCAAGTGATAAGCCAGGCTGCCCACTCGGGCCAAGATAGTGAACGGTCCAATGTATCTTGGGCTGAGCTTCCCAGAGACACCGAACCGAACAACTCCCTTAGTGGGTGATACCCTGAGAAGGACTTGGTCATCCACAGCAAATTCCAGATCCCGCCTCCTCACATCAGCATAACTCTTCTGACGACTCTGAGCTGCCAAAATATTCTGACGAATTTCCCGAACCTTTTCAGAAGTTTGCTGAACCCAATCAGGACCAACCAGGGATCTCTCTCCCAAAGTCTCTCAGCACAGAGGAGAGATACACCGCCTACCATACAAAGCCTCAAATGGTGCCATCTTGATGCTAGCTTGGTAGCTGTTGTTATACGCAAACTCTGCCAGAGCAAGATGATCCTCCCAGCTACCCTTCCATGACAGAACACAAGCACGCAACATATCCTCCAAGGTTTGGATTGTTCGCTCTGACTGACCATCCGTCTGAGGGTGAAAAGCGACACTAAGCGAAAGCTTGGTGCCCAATGCACTGTGGAGACTCTCCTAGAATTTGGATACAAATTTGGAGTCTCGATCAGAAACAATAGACTTAGGTACCCCGTGAAGCCTGACTACTTCCTTCATATACAAGGGAACCAAATCTGAAGCTGAATTCGTGGTCTTCATGGGAATAAAATGCGCAGACTTAGTCAAGCGATCCACTACCACCCAAATAGCATCCCTGCCACGAGGGGAACGAGGTAGACCCACCACAAAATCCATGGTGATATGCTCCCATTTCCACTCTGGAATTTCCAATGGCTTCAGCAAACCTGCAGGCCGCTTATGTTCGGCCTTCACGCGTTGACATACTTCACAGGCGGCCACATACTTAGAAATGTCAACCTTCATCCACTTCCACCAGAAGTTTTGCTTCAAATCTCAGTACATTTTGGTTTCGCCAGGATGGACGGTGTAAGGCGTTTTATGAGCTTCTCGCAGGATATCCAGCTTCACCTCTGATTTCTGAGGCACACAAAGACGGCCCCTGAAACGAACCAAATCATTCTCATCAATGGTGAACTCCCGCGGTTTACCATCACCAACCCTCCTTCGGGCTTCCTGCAAAAGACGATCCTGCTGCTGAGCCGCACGCACTCTCTCCATAAGCGAGGATTGAATAAGCATCTGAGTCTCCTCGCTAGTGGTGCCGACATAACACAAAGCGATCCCCAAACGGTCCAGATCAGTGATCAACGGCAAGGCCACCTTTGGAACCCCGGACCTGCTAAGGGCATCTACCACCACATTAGCCTTCCCCGGATGATAATGAATGGACAAATCATAATCTTTAATCAATTCTAGCCACCGACGCTGCCTCAAATTCAGCTCCTTCTGAGTAAAAATATACTTGAGACTTTTGTGATCAGTGAAAATGTCACAAGCCTCGCCATAAAGGTAATGCCTCCACGACTTTAGAGCAAAAACCACCGCAGCCAATTCCAGATCATGAGTTGGATAATTCCCCTCATGCTTCCTCAACTGCCTTGAGCCATAAGCAATCACTCTGCCTTCCTGCATCAGCACACAGCCAAGACCAATACGTGAAGCATCCGTATAAACTATGAAACACTTACCGCTCTCAGGCAAAGCTAGGATAGGGGCGTCCACCAACTTGCTCTTCAATGACTGATAACTAATCTCACATTCGCCGGACCAGACGAAGGGAACACCCTTCTCCAAGAGCCTAGTCAAAGGCTTAGCAATGCTAGAAAAATTTGGTACGAAACGCCGATAATACCCAGCAAGCCCCAAGAAACTTCGGATTTCAGAGACACTAGAAGGTCTGTTCCACTCCACCACAGCCGCAACATTCTTGGGATCAACCGCAATACCCTGTTGATTAATCACGTGCCCCAGGAAAGCCACTTCAGATAGCCAAAAGGCACACTTCTTCAACTTGCCATAGAATTGATTCTTCCTTAGGGCACCCAGAACGAGGCGGAGATGCTGATCATGCTTGGCCTCGGTCTTTGAATAAATCAAAATATCATCCAGGAATATGACCACAAAATCGTCCAGGAATTCATGCAGCATCCTATTCATTGCTTCCATAAAGGCAGCAGGGGCATTAGTTAAGCCAAAGGACATGACTATGAACTCATAATGCCCATACCTGGTGCAGAAGGCAGTCTTCTCAATATCCTCCTCACGAATCCTCAATTGATGATAACCAGAGTTCAAATCAATTTTGGAGAACACTTGGGCACCCCTCAACTGCTCAAAGAGGACCTCAATTCGGGGAAGCGGATATTTATTCTTGATTGTCACTTGATTCAAAGCGCGATAATCCACACACAGCCGCTTGCTTTTATCCTTCTTCTCAACAAACAATACTGGGGAAGCCCATGGAGACCTGCTAGGCCTAATGAAGCCCTTAGCCAGCAGATCATCCAACTAACGTTTTAATTCAATCTGCTCCTTTGGAGCCATTCGATACGGGGCCTTATGAATAGGCTGCATACCCGGGATCAGCTTAATCTCAAAAGCTGCATCGCGCTCCGGAGGAATGCCTGGAAGCTCTGCCGGAAACACGTCAGCAAAGTCACACACCACCCGGATGTCCTGCACCCGCAAGGCAGCCTCGCCCTCCACCACCATAGAGAAAAAGATCCCCGACTTCCTTGACCAGCGATCAGGAAGCAATTGCGCCAACAAGGATAATGTGAACTTCGGGGAACTTCCCAAGAATACCACCTCCTTACCCGACGGCGCCTGCAATAACACTGTCTTCCAGAAGCAGGATATAACCGCGCGATACTGGGATAACCAATCCATACCCAAGATAACATCGAATGCCCCCAAGGAAATCACCACCAGATTAGCCGAAAAAACCTCATCAGCAAGAATGACGGAACACCCCTGACAAACTGAACAGCTACTAATGGAGCCATTAGCAGAACTGACCAAAATTGGGTGACCCAACCTCTGCACCGAAAGACCAGCCCGCGACACAAAATCCTCCGAAACAAACGAATAGCTAGCGCCAGAGTCAAAAAGAGCATGGGCTGCAAATGAATCAACTAAAATCGTACCTGTCACCACGTCTCCTTGCTCCCTGCCATCCGTAGCGGGTAGCACATAAGCTCAGAAATACTCGCAGAAGAGGAAGCTCCCGGAGTAAAATTAACAGAAGAACCCCACTGAGCCACCGGAGGAGGCTGGCGCGGAGCTCCAAACTGAGTCAACACAGGGGTAGACGGCGCAGGAGTAGGCACAGCCTGATACTGCGGAAAACCTTGCATCGGCACGAACTGAGAAGTCCCAGGCACATAAAGCTGCTGTGGAGGAAGAGGAACTGAAAACTGCTGCTCAGCACTTGACATCATATTGATAGTGCCCTGAGAAGAGGAGGAAGTTATCGGCTCCCATCTGAGCTTCCCATTGGGATTCCTCCTACACACCACATCCTTGTGGTCCTGACTGCAGATAGAACACCTGCCACTCCACTGGCACTCTGCACGGCGATGCGCATCTCCACAGCGGAAACACACCAGCCCCAACCTGGGCTTAGGAACGGCCCGAAACCTCTGAGTACTTCCTCCTGAAGTACCTGAGTCAGAAGATTTGCCATGGTAAGGATGGTGGCGCTGATGCTGAGACTTGCCCCTCTTGTGAGCTGGACCTCCAGTGTTGCCCCTCCTCATGTACTGGCTACGAGGTTGATCAACACCCGAAGACTTCTGCGACTCCATGGTGTACTGGTGTTGCATCTCCACACCCAGCGCTTGCTCCACTGTGGTACGGAAGTCCACCAACGGAAAGGCCCCCAGAGCATGCCTGATAGAAGGCTTCAGACCCTGACGGAATTGGCTCGCCTTCTCCATCTCATTATAAGCCACATGAGGGACAAAGCGGACCATTTTGTTGAAGCCCACCTCATACTCTGTGACAGACTTCTTCTCCTGCTTGTAGGACTGCAAGTCAATCTTCATTTTCTCCAGAAAGGTGACCGGGTAGAATCTCCTTTCGAACTGCCTGATGAAAACATCCCATGATAGGACTCCTGGTGAGGAGGAGTGCGCTGCCTGCACGCCTCTCCACCAAATCTGCGCCTCACCCTTCAGCAGCTGAGTGCCAAAGCGAACCCGATCTCCATAAGCAATCTCGAAGACATTCATCTTATCCTCCACATAAGTCAGCCAATCTGCCGCCTCGACTGGAGTACCACTGCCATCAAAAGAATCCAACTTCATGCCCATCCATTGCATCAGAGAAAGACCACTGACTGGAAGAGGCACCTCGGCCCCGCCACCTGGAACAGCACCCGCAGGGACAGCGCCCCCGGGCACTTCTCCACCTCCAGCACCCTGAGCAGCACCTGCAGGGGAGACAGGAATGGCTTGCCTCAGAAGGGCCAACTCCTGCTGCATGGCCTGCATCGCGGCTAACATTGCCGCCGGACTCATCGAGTCCCCACTAGGAGCTTGCGGACTACCCCGAGCTCTACGAGGCGGCATAGCTGCTGCCACAGGGATGAGAATAATAAGTAAATGAGATAAGCATAGCATCTCTCTAGATAATGTCAAAACTAGCACAGAGAATAACATAATCATATCAATAGCAAGACAGAAAACCCATCCTACATGTGCAGTGTGTCAATTTATTACTACTCCACTTGCTAGGACCTATAGCCTATTCCTCTGATACCAACTGTAACACCCCACTGGTCGCACAAAATGGATAATACCATAAACCTCATCTACCAAACTTACTCAACACAAGAGATGTAATAAAGAAAGAATATAAAGCAAGAAAAAAAATCCGGGAGCACCTCCTTTGAAAACTAGCATAACAAGGAGGGGAAAACATGACGCACATACAAGATATAAAGACATATAATTCACATAGTAGAAACTGAAATGCAAGAGTGGTAAAACTTAATTACGACCCAACTGAAGTAAAACAAATGGGATAAGAACTCAGTCCACCCCAAAATAACCGCTCAACCAAGAATAAAGCAATTCACTAGACTTGTCCGACTCTGATTAACAACATTAATAAATGGTGGTTCCTTTATTAAAGGTGTAGTGGCCGTGCTGCTACATCCCTCTATTCACCAAAGCAGAAATTAGGTGCCTGCATCAAACAATGCAAGATGTGAGATAACACATCTCAGCAAGTAAACATAACAACAGCAAATAGGACATTGTAAATCAACTGTGCTTACACAACCACGTGTTCATAACTTCTTTCTTTTCTTTTGAACAGTAAATTGCAGCAAGTATACGAGTAACTAAAAAAACTCAACACCAAGTAGAATCACCATGCACAAGTCCAAATTATCCACATCCACATAATAGATTCAGCACCTCTCCCATGAATGCACATGGCTACAAATGCAATAATGACTTCTGCCTCCATACCTCTAAGGATATGAAGCTGCACCATACCCCTTCTCGGGCAACATATGATGCTCAATGTACCGGTACGGTCGGACCATAAGATCACGACGAAACTTCAATGCAATGGGTGATGAGTGCATTATGCATGACAACATCATAAGTTCTCCCCAAATAAAAAGGTGCTAGGCATTTACTTCCACCCATTCCACATAATTACCACTTGAGTAACATAATCAAACCTCAAACTCAACTTATGAAATCCATGAAACATGAACATGTTCAAATGATGGTACTCGAAAGAAAATATGAATTTGAACATGATAGCACAACATAAACAAGTATAAAACTCCTCATCTGACAGATGGAATAACCATTACAGTTTTACTTGCCTTCACCGAAGTTCGGGCAAAAATCCCTAAGAACGATTCGGAAGTCCACCACCTGTTTTTGACACCCATCTTAGTGCACCAAATTCACAAAAAAAAACTCAAAGACAACACCGCACCTACGCGCAATCTCAAACCCCGCCGCGGTAACAATTCTCCCCTCACTAACCAAACTGCAGCGGCGCTGCTTAACAATTCCATAACTTAAAAATTAGGACAGCAGTGATGATAAACAAAAACTTCAGAGACAACTACATAAAATTCCCCACAAATTTTGTATACAATTCATGATTGAATTCTAACATCTACTTACCTCTAAACGGTCCACAAAATAAACCCTGCAATCTGTTTTTTTTCTGATTTGGGCAGCGACATACGCGGATTCAAACAGCGATAACTTTAAAATATAATTCCGATTTGAGCGCATAAGTACTTGTTGGAAAGATAAGAAAAAGCCCTACATGATTCTCATACTGATTAACACTAATTACTCCCGAAAAATCCCCAGAAACTGCTAACACTGCTGCTGTTCATAACTCTGAAAAATCTGTTTTTTTGGACAGCCACATACCCGGATTCAAACGATGATAACTTTTAATTTATAACTCCAAATTGAGCGCATAAATACTAGTTAGAAAGATAAAACAAAGTTCTACAAGATCCCCAAATTGATCCCCATCAAATCTTCACGAAAAAACCTAAAAACTGCTGGAACTACCGCTGTTCATCCACCACGCAAAATTCTGGACAGCCCCCTCTATCTAATCGCAAACGCAACATCTAATCAATTGAATCGCAGCGCAAATGAACAAGGGATGAACACAAAAGAAAAATCACCTTGGGTTCTCCCCCTTTCCTTCCTCCCTTCTTCCCTCCACCAAAACGATTGGAGATTCGCACCAAGAGACGATGATCCGAGCGGCACGGAGTAGCACCTAGGGAGGAGGGGAATGGGGGGGGGGGCGGCTAGGGTTTTGGTGGCTGCAACAATGGAGAGAGGAGGAGATGGGCAGGGGCGGGCGGCGGCCAAGGGGAAAGGAGGAGTGGGGGGGGGGGGGGCGGCTGCACATGGGGGGGGGGTAGTTAGGAGGATGGCGGCTAGGGTTTGGGATATTTAATGGGCCGAAACACCAATTGCGGCCCAACTATCCCACGCGACAACTCCCGACCGCAACGCAAACGTCAAACCAAATAAATTCTACTGCCCTAGTTGCGAATGTTGTCCACAAAATTCCAAATCCCCAAAACAACAACTAGATGAGGAAAAAAAAACAAAAAGAACAACCCCAACTTCTCTTCTTTGCAAACCGGGTATCACACCTACGTAGTTTTGGCAGCATAACCCCTCTGTTCTGCAATTGCACCATTTTCAGACATGCGATTAGATAATAGCGGGGTTATGCTATCGAAATTTCGCACGAGCACATGCCTTGTCATAAACGTGGGCTCGTCGGTCACTCCTAGGTGGGTTTAGGACCTATCCTATCCTATAGATGTAGGGGCATGATTTACTTTACTAATTAAGTTAACGTCTTGTATCTAGTATGATTGAGGATCATCAATGGATGTATGATGGTTGAAAGAAGAGAGGTGCTCTATCAAGTGAGTGGGTTGCCAAGATTAACGCATTTCTCGACCATGCTTTTGCTTGGTCAGAGACCGAAATCGATGTTAGGTGCCCTTGTAGCAAGTGTCGGAACATTTATTTTCTTAACTGGAGGACTATGCCGATAGATCTTTGTAAGAACGGTTATATGCCTGGCTAAGAGGTGTGAGTGCACCACGGTGAGGACCCACCTCCTTGTATTGTATCAGAAGTTTAGGCACATGAAGAGGGGACTACGATAGGATAGAAAAGATGTTTGACAATGTACACCATGAGCTTCTACCCGTCGGTTCCGAGAACCACCGTCAACCCCCTGATTATGAGGATCCTTCTACGCCTGAGGTTCAGAAGTTCTTCGAGCTCCTTAAAGCTGCCTAAGAGCCTTTACACGAGCACACGAAAGTGACCGTTCTTGTGTTCGTGTATATGCAAGGACATAGGGGTTCTGATCCTCAGAATCCTTATGTTTTATGCACGCAGACAACCATAGCCCGTGTGACTCATTCCTCTCTGCTCTCTCGTGTTTCCAAAAACCACCGCCGCCCAGGAGCTCGCCGACCGCCGCCGCCCCCAACATCCCCCGCCGGCCCCCACCGCCCCCCCGCGACGGGCGCCGCCCCCGCTCAACCTCAACGCCGCCGCCGCCCCCAAGGGCCGCCGCCACCCTCGAACCCCTCCTGGAGCACCGCCGCCGCCCCCAACCGCCTCCCCGAGCGCCGCCGCCGCCGCCCCCGACCACCTCTCCCAAGCGACGTCGCCGCCCACATCGTTGAGGTATATATATTTTTGAATTATTAAATGTAAATGCGAGTGTGATTGTTAAATATGTGTACACATGTTTATTTTCATCGGTTTTTTATGGCCGACGGGAGTTAACTTTCATGTGATTAGAGTTAATTTAATATCACATGTGATTAGAGTGTGATTAGAGTTAGTTTAATATCACATGTGTGGCTTGATGTTAGGTAAGTATTAATTCTATTATTATAATAGATTTAACTTATGCTATTGAATTATTGAATTTGATGTTATTTATTAATTAGATTTAACTTATAATATTATGTTGTATGAAGGTTTCGATATTGATAAATTTAATGTTATTTATGTATATATATAGTTATTTATGTATATATATAGTTTTACTACTTACCTATAGATGTATGTGTGACGTGTAGAAACGTGATTGTCTCTCACACACTCTTTACTCGTACACACAGCCGCAATAATGGGTGATAGACGTGATTGGATGTATGAAGGTTTTAAGAAGGGTGGGTGTCACACAAGTGAATGGTTTGCCAAGACGCAAATGTTTCTGGACCTTGCAGCTGCTTTCTCACAAATAGAAAATATTAGGTGTCCATGCAATAAATGTAGAAATATGACGAGCCACACCAAGAGGCAGGTCACACTACACCTGTGCTCACATGGTTTTGTGCTAGGCTATAAGGTCTAGTTCCACGGTGAAGATGTTGAACGAGCAACAGAAGTAGAAGTTGATGACAGTAAAGATGATGTTGATAGGATGGACTAGATGCTTGAGGATCTGCAGCCTGAACTGGCCCCAGATCATCATGATTCACCTACACCGGCGGTTCAGAAGTTCTTCGACCTCCTCAAAGCGTCAAAAGAGCCTCTTCACGGGCACACTAACGTGACTGTCCTCGAATTCGTGACCCGGCTGATGTCAATCAAGTCCAAGTTTGCATTCTCAATTAATTGTTACAAGGAGCTTGTGGATTTGATTAGCGAGGTTCTTCCTACGGGTCACAAGATGCCCAAAGACATGTACCAGTCCAAGAAATTGCTTGAAGGTCTTGGTATGGAGTATGAGAAGATTGATGTTTGCCAGGACAACTGTATGCTTTTTTGGAAGGAACATGGCAGAGAGTAGAAATGCTTAAAATGTGGGAAGTCGAGGTACGTGGAGCTTGTAAATGAAGATGGGGAGAAGGTGGTGACAAAGGTTGCACATAAATAGCTTCGGTACATGCCTCTCACTCCTAGAGTGAAACGTTTGTTTCTCTCGAGGAAGACCGCTATGCACATGAGGTGCCATAAAGATTGTACGGACAGACAAGATGGGTTAATGGTGCACCTGTCAGATGGTGATGCATGGAAGGCTCTTGACAAGTTTGATCCAAATTTTTCCAGCGATGCAAGAAACGTTCGTATCGGCTTGGCAACTGATGGTTTCACGCCGTTCAATATGATCGCTGCGTCGTATTCATGTTGGCCTGTCATTGCCATACCGTACAACCTTCCACCTGCTCTTTGCATGAAATATGAGTTTATTGTCCTATGTCTTGTTATACCTGGGAGCATCCTAGCGTACGCCTCAATGTGATGCTTCAACCACTGATTGAAGAGTTAAAGAAGCTATGGCAAGGTGTGGAAGCCTATGACTGCTTCAAGAAGCAAAAATTCAATCTTCGTGTTGCATATATGTTCTTAGTTCATGATTTTATGGCGTATGGTATTTTCTCATGATGGAGCGTGCATGGTAGATTGACGTGTCCTTATTGTGCTAAAGATACAGATTGTTTTCGTCTTAGTGCTGGTGGCAAGATATGTTACTTTGATTGCCATAGATGTTTTCTACCCTTCAATCACCCCTTCAGAAGGCAGAGAAAGGAATTTAGGAAGGGCACCATCGTCACGAAGGGACCGTCCAAGTGACGTAGTGGGATAGAAATTATAGAAGAGCATAGGAAACTTGTCCTAGACGAGAGTGGGAAAAGGTATCAAGGTTTTGGTGAGGAGCATAACTGGACTCACATATGTGGCTTGTGGGAGCTTCCTTATGCTAAGTCATTGATTTTGATGCACAACATCGACGTCATGCATCAAGAGAGTAACTTTTGCCAAGCCCTCATAAATACATGCATGGATTTCCCTGATAAAACGAAAGACAATGACAAGGCATGCATGGACTTAGCAGTGATATGTGATCGTCCAACCCAAGTGCTTAGAGAAAACGGAGGCAAACCAAAAGCTGACTATTGTCTGAAACCTAAGCAATAGAAAGAAGTGATGAAGTGGATGAAGGATATTAAATTCCCCGATGGTTATGCTGCTGGTTTTAGAAGATCTGTGAATTTGAAGACAATGAAGATGAATGGACTGAAGAGCCATGACTTCCACATAATTATGGAAAGGCTCATGCCTATAATGTTTCGTGGGTACATTTCCGAAGCTATGTGGAAAACGTTAGCTGAAGTTAGCTATTTCTACAGACAGTTGTATGCTAAAGAAATCAGAAGAGATGTGATGGAACAACTGGAGAAAGAGGCACCAGTGCTTTTGTGCAAATTGGAAAAAATATTTCCACCGGGTTTCTTCAATCCTATGTAGCATCTATTTATACATCTTCCATATGAAGCTAAGGTCGGTGGTCCTATTCAGTACAGGTGGATGTTTCATATAGAAAGAGCATTAAAGAAGCTTAGAGCAATGGTGGGCAATAAGGCAAGAGTTGAAGGATGTATTGCGAAACAATTTAAACTGAAGGAGGTAGCACACTTCACAAGTTGTTACTTTGTAGAAGAACATGATGATGAACGAGAGATGCCTCCGTGTAGTGATCTTTCGATTTTTCAGACAAATGGCAAAGTCGTTGGTCCACCCAAGGCATATCACCTCACTATGGAAGAACGGAAGTCTGCTTTACTGTACATGTTCACGAATATGCCTGTGGAGAAATACTTTGTGTAAGACTTATTTCCTTAAATTGTTCATATGTGAATTAGTTTATGTTATCAAATATCTCATGTCATACAATAATATTTGACAACGAGTTTGATGGACAAAACATGAGGTGTCTCGGTAGGCCAACAGCGAGAGACATAGACAAATTGCGACGCGATGGTATGCATGGGTGACCTAATTTCATTATGTGGCTTCGGGACCGTGTAAGTCTTAATTATGTGTCTCTGAGACCTAATTTTAGTTAACTAATATTACAGAGTTTGCTAATTTGTGGCATAATTGACAGTTTGGGGAGGAAATGAATTTGAATGATGACTTACGTCAGTTATCTATTGGAAGCGTAACTGCCAAAAGCTATGGACGTTACGACGTCAATGGATATCGCTTTCGTTCAAGCATTTTCGAATCAAGTCATCCTATGGCCGCCACTCAAAATAGTGGAGTCGTTACTAGGGCAACCGACATGGAAGGACACGAAGCCTGCTATTACGGGAAAATCAAAAATATAATCGAGATTACATTTGCTGGAAATAAGCCTTTAGTGCTAGGTTTCTTTGAGTGTCAATGGTATGACCCGAAGTATTATAGGACCGAATTTGGGATGACACAGATCCAACCTGAAAAATTGCTTCAAGGACACGACACGTATATCCTTGCCCATCAAGCAGATCAAGTTTATTTCTCGACATATCCATGCAAAAAGTTGTCTACATGGAGGGTTGTGTACAATGTAAATCCCCGCGAATGCCTATACACTCCTGGTGAGGACGAATATCAAATTGGTCACCTTGAGCAGGTTGATGAGGTGTTTCAAGAAGAAGAGTTGCTAACTAGTTTTCATATTGATCCTGCACCGGCATTAGATTCACTAGTTGTAGACATTAACGACTTAACTTTTCCCGAGAGACGGAGAAGACAACCTGTTAGGAGAAAAGTTACATGGCGACCTCTGCATAGAAGAGAACAAATAGATCCTGATTTTGATGATATTTAACAAGTAAAGTTGTTTCGTTATGTCATTTGTTTCTATTTTTTAAGGATTATGTCATTTTTGATGCACTAATGAATAATTTCTTATTTTTGATGCAGGATGCCGCCAAAGTCAAAGAAGTCAGTGAAGGGGTTGTTCAAGGGCCTAGGCCTTTTTTAGGGCAGTTCCTTGAGCAGCAGTAGACGTCGAGAGCTGTTGAGCGCTATACATGGAGATGAGGTAACATATCTTGTACAAATAAATTTGTTTACATGTTTACAAATAAACCTTGAGTTGTATGTACCAGGATGAGCAGCACACTGAGGAGCAGCACAATGAGGAGGAGCAGCACAATGAGGAGGTGGAGCATAATGAGGAGGTGGAGCACGCGACATGGGACCAGGCCACGTAGCATCACCAGCCATGGGACCAGTGGGACCACTAGAGAGAGCAGCAACAGGCGTGGGACCAGTGGGGCCAACAGGCCGAACCAGCTGACAACCCAATGGATGATGGCTCAGGAGGCTCTTTAGCGACACACACACGTCGCTCAAGAAAAAGCCACTCAGTATAGCCTCGTCACGCGATAGAGCGAGAGGCTGATAGGATCTTAATCATGCCACATGGAGATCGGTGAGTGTAATATATTAACTTATCTCATATAACTATTATGTTTATTGTTAATGTTTTTGTGTAATGCAGGAATTGGGAGGACCTGTCCTTTGACGGCAAGGGACACCACACTCAGGTTAACCTTACGTTGGGTTCTCTTTGCCGCCTTCACTATCCTGGTATAGTGAAGGTGTCAAACGGTGATACCAAGGATGAGGTGCTCGTCAGTACCTGGGACGAGTACAAGTTTAAAAAGGAACAAAACCACACTGACAGGCAGGGACTTGTGCGTAATGACTTTTGGGTATGAATTCTTTATTGTTTTTGTTATGTTTCTTAATATTGTAATTCTATGACTTATACCATTGTATTTGTATTCTTTATGTTGTAGCTTCGATATCGGTTGCCTGGTGGAGAGGATTACATGGGGCACGCTGAACGTGTGTTCCAAAACATTGCAAAGAAGCTGGTGAAGGATGCCATATACTATGCGAGAATTCAGGCTACAAACCTATATTTTCAAAATCATCCGGAAGAAGCCGGCCCCTTGAATAAAAAGGAAGGGTCCTCAAAGATATATTTGACTGAGGATCAATATCGTGAGGTTAGTATTTAATTTGTTTTACCCTTTTTATTGATTGTTGTGATTGATATAATATATAACATTGTGTGTGCAGGTGATGGTTCCATGGATGGCGCCCGTGCCTGATGCGTACTATGCTTGGTGTCGATATTAGGCTTCCGAAGGCTTCCAGAAAGTGTGAGCGCATCACAGGCAATGTCGAGGAACCAATCCTAACCACAAGTTTCACGGTGACGACATGCTCCGAAAAGCTAAAAGAATGGTAAGTTTGATCTAGCTATGTCGATCAGCAAATAGTACGATTGCTTATGAATGTTTTATGTTTATACAGGAAGCTACAAGTGGCCAAAAGCCTAGTGACATTGAGGTCTACCAGGAGGGCCACAAAGGACCAGACCCTAACAACCCTGACCAGCTCTGCAGCCAGACAGCCACGGATCGGCTGGTGAGTTTTGGCCCAAAAGTACAAACGTTCAAAGTATAGAAATTCTGCAATTGTAAGGTTGTGAATGATGTATAGGCGGCATATGGGGAGGAGATGGTTCATCGCCATGGCCCTGACTGCGACTGGCGACATGAACTGGTGGATCCCTCGATGGTGTACGCAAGTGGTGGTGGCAAAGCGCATGGATGGTAAGCTCTAACTTATGAAATTATATGGTTGACACTAAATTGATTATGCAGTAACCACAATTTTTGAATCACTTATAGATACACACTCTTTGATGGATTCATTGACTCATTGTCGATGAGATCTCAGAGGACGGGTTCGTCTTCCTGTAGCTCATGCTCTCATCGACCGAACGAGCAGGAGTTAGAGATTATGAGGATGCGTGAAGAGATGAGACAACAACACGAATTTATGGAGGCTTGTAATGCACATACCCAAGCGATGTATCAAGTGAGTATATATAATCCGAACTCTAAATTATTATATTTCAATACAACATCTTCAATAGTAACACATATGTTTAACAGTTAATGCAGCAACAGGGCATGACAACAAATATTCCACCGCCACCACAATGGAGCCAGTTTGCAAACACATTAGCTCCGCCACCACAGTTCAACACCACTTCGACACATATACCTGCACCTGGAGATAGGGTACGTTTGATAACTCTCGATTAATTTATACACTTGTATAATTTTTTATATTTGTATTAAAAATGTTGATATTTGCTAACTTGCATAGGTTACGCCCGAAGCGGGTGGTAGTGGGTCTGATCCCGCAGCAGGGACTGGATTTGTTGACTCCCTCTTCGCGTTCCCTCCTCCTGGTGGTGGCAGTGGTCAAAGCTCTAACCACCCAAGTGGTGGTTATCTCTAAACACTTGAACTCGTGCACGCTATGTTTGCACACTATGTTTCTTAACTCGTGGACGTTATGTTTGTGTAAACACTTGATCTTACTCGTATTTGAAATGTTTGTGTAAACACTTGATCTTAAGTTTGTGATGTGTGAATCATACCAATGCATGTGTTTGTGATGTGTATGTTCTGTGTGACGATATATATGTTTTGTGTTCATGTGTTTGTGATGTGTATGTTCTGTGTGATGATATATATGTTTTGTGTCCAATTGTGGAGAAATAGTGACCTAATTTGGTGCTGCTTTTGCAGCATTATAGGTTAATTCCTGTCGGCCCAGTTAATTCCCGTCGGCTATGGTCAAACCGACGGGGATTAACAATTAATCCCCATCGGCCCAGTTAATTCCCGTCGGTTGGACCAGGCCGACGGGAGTTAAGGCTTATCCCCGTCGGCCCACGTAACCGATGGGAGTTAAGGCTTAACCCTGTCAGCCCACGTAGCCGACGGGAATTAAGGCTTATCTCCGTCGGCTAGTACTTGGCCGACAGGGATTACTTATTCCCGTCAGCTACTGATGGGAATAAGTTTATCCCCGACACCTGACAGCCATCGGCTTGAGGCTGACGGGAGTTAGCCAGTTACCGAAGGGAATTAGTTATTCTCGTCGGTTTATAGGTTATTCCCATTGGTTTTTAGCCAATGGGAATTAACTGGGTTCCTGTAGTATCTAAGAATGTATATATGGTTGATATGTGTCCATATTGTGAGTGATTATCAAGAAGATGAATGAGTTTAGGTTTAACGTGTGGAACTAACTGACATATTAGTCAGTATTGTGGACCATATATGGCTCTTATGATGTGGGGGCATTGAATGTGTTATGGTAGTGCATGACAATAAAGAAGTTCAAACAAGGTGAACACAAACTGAATCGTCCAATGGGCCAACCTGGACATTGTCATCGGTTGAATCTTTGTGGTGCACCATACAATCCAGTTGGATATTGTTACCCACTAACGAAGAGAAAGATTCTAGTATACATTTCAAGTACTCGTTATTAGAGAAATCAGCCAACACAATGGCATCATATGATTAGACATGGCGAGTGAAGAACCATGGATCGTTCAATGATGTTTGTGACTCATTTGGAGATGCCCTCTATATAAGTGCCACACGCTAGCTCATTTGGAGATGCTATTGCATCCCACTATTATCAGCGGTTATTATAAGACTAGTGAAACATTTGGAAATCCACCTCGTCTTCGGAAACACCGCTTTCTCTCTTCAAAAAATTGCGCAACAAGCGCTCCGGCACTAGAACCTTCGCCCAATGGGCTTTAATTTGCCATCTGCTTCATGCGAGACATGATATGTGCACAAGTTATCATAGATAAACATGAGGCAATAAGCTTCGAGAACTTGTACACACTTTACAAAGAAACGTATCACATGGCTTTGAATATTTATCATATAGCAAAATCCTTCAAATAAACTGAACATCTATGCCTATAAAAACATAAACCCTTCAACAACAAAGACTCGAGAATATAGAATGGGAGCTCAGCTGATACAGGTCTAGTACATACAGGCGCGGACCTACGTTATGAATAGTGTGGTCACAGGCCTCACTTAATTTTCTTATTCTAGTGGACTTTTTATGTGATTTACTATATCCATTAAGGCTTATTTGTTAATTACAATGACAACCACGATATCCGACAGCTTCTTTGGCGGCCACCGGATGTATGGTTATCTCCAACGGCTACCAACAGCCGTCAGACATATGATCTTATGTCTGACGGTCGTCAGAAGCCGTCGGACCTAACCTTATGTCTGACGGCCATCAGATAAGTTGTTGGACGTATCACTTATGTCAGACGGCTATCAGACATGTTCGACAGCGTCTCTCCTAGCCATCGTAGATAACTAGTTTTAAGCCTGACGGCGCACGACCGTGCGTTTCATTTCCCACACGCGCGTCTCATTTCCCAGTTCCCACACGCCGCTGCCTCATATCCGCCGCCACACCGGAGCCCGTGGCCGCCGTCGCCGGAGTCAGCCTCGCCGGCTCTCACGCCCGATGCCACCGGCGCTCGCCTCGCCGGAGCCACCGGATCCTGCGGCTGACCCCACCGGTGGCCACGTACGACACAGTCGGCGCCCGCCCCGCCCCCACCTCCTCGCCGACTCCCACGCTCGTCTGCCCCTACATCGCCCGTCGCCAGCCATGCCGATCTCGCCATTGGATAAGTGAGTATTTTTATTTTGTAGTATAATTTTGTAGATGCATAGATTGTTTGCTAGTAGTAATTTATAATATTAAATGATTTGTATATTAAATATTGTTTAGTTTGTTACGTCCGACGGCCAACATTTGATTATATAATTAAATTAGCTTGTTTTAGTTCATTTAGTGGTGCTTAGATAATTTAATCTTTTAATTTCCAAGGGTAATTATTATGCCCTTAGAAATAAGGTCATTTTATATGATTTGCCACTCTTGACAATGTTATTTCGTATATAATTTTGTATTGGTGGTTTATTAGTTGAACTATGTAATAATGTACGATGGTTCTAGATAATCGTAGTGTATTATAATGTCAACAAACGAAACCTAGACATCACCCGTTTCAGCCCAACACACCTCACATGCGACGCATGTGAGGTTTGTTGGGCTGGAATTGTCCCTTTATTGGACAGCCTCGGGGTGACCGACATAGCCCGTGTTTATGACAAAGACATCTGCTCCTACTGTAACACCCCACTGGTCGCACAAAATGGATAATACCATAAACCTCATCTACCAAACTTACTCAACACAAGAGATGTAATAAAGAAAGAATATAAAGCAAGAAAAAATCCGGCAGCACCTCCTTTGAAAACTAGCATAACAAGGAGGGGAAAACATGACGCACATACAAGATATAAAGACATATAATTCACATAGTAGAAACTGAAATGCAAGAGTGGTAAAACTTAATTACGACCCAACTGAAGTAAAACAAATGGGATAAGAACTCAGTCCACCCCAAAATAACCGCTCAACCAAGAATAAAGCAATTCACTAGACTTGTCTGACTCTGATTAACAACATTAATAAATGGCGGTTCCTTTATTAAAGGTGTAGTGGCCGTGCTACTACATCCCTCTATTCCCCAAAGCAGAAATTAGGTGCCTGCATCAAACAATGCAAGATGTGAGATAACACATCTCAGCAAGTAAACATAACAACAGCAAATAGGACATTGTAAATCAACTGTGCTTACACAACCACGTGTTCAGAACTTCTTTCTTTTCTTTTGAACAGTAAATTGCAGCAAGTATACGAGTAACTAAAAAAACTCAACACCAAGTAGAATCACCATGCACAAGTCCAAATTATCCACATCCACATAATAGATTCAGCACCTCTCCCATGAATGCACATGGCTACAAATGCAATAACGACTTCTGCCTCCATACCTCTAAGGATATGAAGCTGCACCATACCCCTTCTCGGGCAACATATGATGCTCAATGTACCGGTACGGTCGGACCATAAGATCACGACAAAACTTCAATGCAATGGGTGATGAGTGCATTATGCATGACAACATCATAAGTTCTCCCCAAATAAAAAGGTGCTAGGCATTTACTTCCACCCATTCCACATAATTACCACTTGAGTAACATAATCAAACCTCAAACTCAACTTATGAAATCCATGAAACATGAACATGTTCAAATGATGGTACTCGAAAGAAAATATGAATTTGAACATGATAGCACAACATAAACAAGTATAAAACTCCTCATCTGACAGATGGAATAACCATTACAGTTTTACTTGCCTTCACCGAAGTTCGGGCAAAAATCCCTAAGAACGATTCGGAAGTCCACCACCTGTTTTTGACACCCAACTTAGTGCACCAAATTCACAAAAAAAAACTCAAAGACAACACCGCACCTACGCGCAATCTCAAACCCCGCCGCGGTAACAATTCTCCCCTCACTAACCAAACTGCAGCGGCGCTGCTTAACAATTCCATAACTTAAAAATTAGGACAGCAGTGATGATAAACAAAAACTTCAGAGACAACTACATAAAATTCCCCACAAATTTTGTATACAACTCATGATTGAATTCTAACATCTACTTACCTCTAAACGGTCCACAAAATAAACCCTGCAATCTGTTTTTTTTCTGATTTGGGCAGCGACATACGCGGATTCAAACAGCGATAACTTTAAAATATAATTCCGATTTGAGCGCATAAGTACTTGTTGGAAAGATAAGAAAAAGCCCTACATGATTCTCATACTGATTAACACTAATTACTCCCGAAAAATCCCCAGAAACTGCTAACACTGCTGCTGTTCATAACTCTGAAAAATCTGTTTTTTTGGACAGCCACATACCCGGATTCAAACGATGATAACTTTTAATTTATAACTCCAAATTGAGCGCATAAATACTCGTTGGAAAGATAAAACAAAGTTCTACAAGATCCCCAAATTGATCCCCATCAAATCTTCACGAAAAAAACCTAAAACTGCTGGAACTACCGTTGTTCATCCACCACGCAAAATTCTGGACAGCCCCCTCTATCTAATCGCAAACGCAACATCTAACCAATTGAATCGCAGCGCAAATGAACAAGGGATGAACACAAAAGAAAAATCACCTTGGGTTCTCCCCCTTTCCTTCCTCCCTTCTTCCCTCCACCAAAACGATTGGAGATTCGCACCAAGAGACGATGATCCGAGCGGCACGGAGTAGCACCTAGGGAGGAGGGGATTGGGGGGGCGGCGGCTAGGGTTTTGGTGGCTGCAACAATGGAGAGAGGAGGAGATGGGCAGGGGGGCGACGGCCAAGGGGAAAGGAGGAGTGGGGGGGGGGCTGCACATGGGGGGGGGGTAGTTAGGAGGATGGCGGCTAGAGTTTGGGAGATTTAATGGGCCGAAACACCAATTGCGGCCCAACTATCCCACGCGACAGCTCCCGACCGCAACGCAAACGTCAAACCAAATAAATTCTACTGCCCTAGTTGCGAATGTTGTCCACAAAATTCCAAATCCCCAAAACAACAACTGGATGAGGAAAAAAAACAAAAAGAACAACCCCCAACTTCTCTTCTTTGCAAACCGGGTATCACATTCTACCCCTCTTAAAAAGAATTCGACCTCGAATTCTAACGCTTCTATCAGAATGACACAAGAAAAGATTAGCGAATCAACAACACTTACCCACAACGAAAAGTTCCGGGTACTTCTGCCGCATCAACTCCTCAAGTTCCCACGTAGCCTCGCGCTCCGACTGATTAGACCATAAGACCTTGACATACTTAATTGATCTCTTCCTCAACACACGCTCCGAGAATTCCAATATACGCACCGGACGACACTCCAGAGTCAGATCCTGCTGCACCGCAATTGGTTCCATCTCAATCTGATGGTCCGGATCCCGCAAGAACTTCCTCAACATAGAGACATGAAAAACCGGGTGTACCCCTGCCATGGAATCCGGCAGCAGCAAGTGATAAGCCAGGCTGCCCACTCGGGCCAAGATAGTGAACGGTCCAATGTATCTTGGGCTGAGCTTCCCAGAGACACCGAACCGAACAACTCCCTTAGTGGGTGATACCCTGAGAAGGACTTGGTCATCCACAGCAAATTCCAGATCCCGCCTCCTCACATCAGCATAACTCTTCTGACGACTCTGAGCTGCCAAAATATTCTGACGAATTTCCCGAACCTTTTCAGAAGTTTGCTGAACCCAATCAGGACCAACCAGGGATCTCTCTCCCAAAGTCTCTCAGCACAGAGGAGAGATACACCGCCTACCATACAAAGCCTCAAATGGTGCCATCTTGATGCTAGCTTGGTAGCTGTTGTTATACGCAAACTCTGCCAGAGCAAGATGATCCTCCCAGCTACCCTTCCATGACAGAACACAAGCACGCAACATATCCTCCAAGGTTTGGATTGTTCGCTCTGACTGACCATCCGTCTGAGGGTGAAAAGCGACACTAAGCGAAAGCTTGGTGCCCAATGCACTGTGGAGACTCTCCTAGAATTTGGATACAAATTTGGAGTCTCGATCAGAAACAATAGACTTAGGTACCCCGTGAAGCCTGACTACTTCCTTCATATACAAGGGAACCAAATCTGAAGCTGAATTCGTGGTCTTCATGGGAATAAAATGCGCAGACTTAGTCAAGCGATCCACTACCACCCAAATAGCATCCCTGCCACGAGGGGAACGAGGTAGACCCACCACAAAATCCATGGTGATATGCTCCCATTTCCACTCTGGAATTTCCAATGGCTTCAGCAAACCTGCAGGCCGCTTATGTTCGGCCTTCACGCGTTGACATACTTCACAGGCGGCCACATACTTAGAAATGTCAACCTTCATCCACTTCCACCAGAAGTTTTGCTTCAAATCTCAGTACATTTTGGTTTCGCCAGGATGGACGGTGTAAGGCGTTTTATGAGCTTCTCGCAGGATATCCAGCTTCACCTCTGATTTCTGAGGCACACAAAGACGGCCCCTGAAACGAACCAAATCATTCTCATCAATGGTGAACTCCCGTGGTTTACCATCACCAACCCTCCTTCGGGCTTCCTGCAAAAGACGATCCTGCTGCTGAGCCGCACGCACTCTCTCCATAAGCGAGGATTGAATAAGCATCTGAGTCTCCTCGCTAGTGGTGCCGACATAACACAAAGCGATCCCCAAACGGTCCAGATCAGTGATCAACGGCAAGGCCACCTTTGGAACCC
The DNA here is from genome assembly GCA_029449295.1 of Zea luxurians. Lineage (NCBI taxonomy): Eukaryota > Viridiplantae > Streptophyta > Magnoliopsida > Poales > Poaceae > Zea > Zea luxurians. The sequence continues at coordinate 296,064 of JAOPSE010000409.1, read as the reverse complement.
CGGACCTGCTAAGGGCATCTACCACCACATTAGCCTTCCCCGGATGATAATGAATGGACAAATCATAATCTTTAATCAATTCTAGCCACCGACGCTGCCTCAAATTCAGCTCCTTCTGAGTAAAAATATACTTGAGACTTTTGTGATCAGTGAAAATGTCACAAGCCTCGCCATAAAGGTAATGCCTCCACGACTTTAGAGCAAAAACCACCGCAGCCAATTCCAGATCATGAGTTGGATAATTCCCCTCATGCTTCCTCAACTGCCTTGAGCCATAAGCAATCACTCTGCCTTCCTGCATCAGCACACAGCCAAGACCAATACGTGAAGCATCCGTATAAACTATGAAACACTTACCGCTCTCAGGCAAAGCTAGGATAGGGGCGTCCACCAACTTGCTCTTCAATGACTGATAACTAATCTCACATTCGCCGGACCAGACGAAGGGAACACCCTTCTCCAAGAGCCTAGTCAAAGGCTTAGCAATGCTAGAAAAATTTGGTACGAAACGCCGATAATACCCAGCAAGCCCCAAGAAACTTCGGATTTCAGAGACACTAGAAGGTCTGTTCCACTCCACCACAGCCGCAACATTCTTGGGATCAACCGCAATACCCTGTTGATTAATCACGTGCCCCAGGAAAGCCACTTCAGATAGCCAAAAGGCACACTTCTTCAACTTGCCATAGAATTGATTCTTCCTTAGGGCACCCAGAACGAGGCGGAGATGCTGATCATGCTTGGCCTCGGTCTTTGAATAAATCAAAATATCATCCAGGAATACGACCACAAAATCGTCCAGGAATTCATGCAGCATCCTATTCATTGCTTCCATAAAGGCAGCAGGGGCATTAGTTAAGCCAAAGGACATGACTATGAACTCATAATGCCCATACCTGGTGCAGAAGGCAGTCTTCTCAATATCCTCCTCACGAATCCTCAATTGATGATAACCAGAGTTCAAATCAATTTTGGAGAACACCTGGGCACCCCTCAACTGCTCAAAGAGGACCTCAATTCGGGGAAGCGGATATTTATTCTTGATTGTCACTTGATTCAAAGCGCGATAATCCACACACAGCCGCTTGCTTTTATCCTTCTTCTCAACAAACAATACTGGGGAAGCCCATGGAGACCTGCTAGGCCTAATGAAGCCCTTAGCCAGCAGATCATCCAACTAACGTTTTAATTCAATCTGCTCCTTTGGAGCCATTCGATACGGGGCCTTATGAATAGGCTGCATACCCGGGATCAGCTTAATCTCAAAAGCTGCATCGCGCTCCGGAGGAATGCCTGGAAGCTCTGCCGGAAACACGTCAGCAAAGTCACACACCACCCGGATGTCCTGCACCCGCAAGGCAGCCTCGCCCTCCACCACCATAGAGAAAAAGATCCCCGACTTCCTTGACCAGCGATCAGGAAGCAATTGCGCCAACAAGGATAATGTGAACTTCGGGGAACTTCCCAAGAATACCACCTCCTTACCCGACGGCGCCTGCAATAACACTGTCTTCCAGAAGCAGGATATAACCGCGCGATACTGGGATAACCAATCCATACCCAAGATAACATCGAATGCCCCCAAGGAAATCACCACCAGATTAGCCGAAAAAACCTCATCAGCAAGAATGACGGAACACCCCTGACAAACTGAACAGCTACTAATGGAGCCATTAGCAGAACTGACCAAAATTGGGTGACCCAACCTCTGCACCGAAAGACCAGCCCGCGACACAAAATCCTCCGAAACAAACGAATAGCTAGCGCCAGAGTCAAAAAGAGCATGGGCTGCAAATGAATCAACTAAAATCGTACCTGTCACCACGTCTCCTTGCTCCCTGCCATCCATAGCGGGTAGCACATAAGCTCAGAAATACTCGCAGAAGAGGAAGCTCCCGGAGTAAAATTAACAGAAGAACCCCACTGAGCCACCGGAGGAGGCTGGCGCGGAGCTCCAAACTGAGTCAACACAGGGGTAGACGGCGCAGGAGTAGGCACAGCCTGATACTGCGGAAAACCTTGCATCGGCACGAACTGAGAAGTCCCAGGCACATAAAGCTGCTGTGGAGGAAGAGGAACTGAAAACTGCTGCTCAGCACTTGACATCATATTGATAGTGCCCTGAGAAGAGGAGGAAGTTATCGGCTCCCATCTGAGCTTCCCATTGGGATTCCTCCTACACACCACATCCTTGTGGTCCTGACTGCAGATAGAACACCTGCCACTCCACTGGCACTCTGCACGGCGATGCGCATCTCCACAGCGGAAACACACCAGCCCCAACCTGGGCTTAGGAACGGCCCGAAACCTCTGAGTACTTCCTCCTGAAGTACCTGAGTCAGAAGATTTGCCATGGTAAGGATGGTGGCGCTGATGCTGAGACTTGCCCCTCTTGTGAGCTGGACCTCCAGTGTTGCCCCTCCTCATGTACTGGCTACGAGGTTGATCAACACCCGAAGACTTCTGCGACTCCATGGTGTACTGGTGTTGCATCTCCACACCCAGCGCTTGCTCCACTGTGGTACGGAAGTCCACCAACGGAAAGGCCCCCAGAGCATGCCTGATAGAAGGCTTCAGACCCTGACGGAATTGGCTCGCCTTCTCCATCTCATTATAAGCCACATGAGGGACAAAGCGGACCATTTTGTTGAAGCCCACCTCATACTCTGTGACAGACTTCTTCTCCTGCTTGTAGGACTGCAAGTCAATCTTCATTTTCTCCAGAAAGGTGACCGGGTAGAATCTCCTTTCGAACTGCCTGATGAAAACATCCCATGATAGGACTCCTGGTGAGGAGGAGTGCGCTGCCTGCACGCCTCTCCACCAAATCTGCGCCTCACCCTTCAGCAGCTGAGTGCCAAAGCGAACCCGATCTCCATAAGCAATCTCGAAGACATTCATCTTATCCTCCACATAAGTCAGCCAATCTGCCGCCTCGACTGGAGTACCACTGCCATCAAAAGAATCCAACTTCATGCCCATCCATTGCATCAGAGAAAGACCACTGACTGGAAGAGGCACCTCGGCCCCGCCACCTGGAACAGCACCCGCAGGGACAGCGCCCCCGGGCACTTCTCCACCTCCAGCACCCTGAGCAGCACCTGCAGGGGAGACAGGAATGGCTTGCCTCAGAAGGGCCAACTCCTGCTGCATGGCCTGCATCGCGGCTAACATTGCCGCCGGACTCATCGAGTCCCCACTAGGAGCTTGCGGACTACCCCGAGCTCTACGAGGCGGCATAGCTGCTGCCACAGGGATGAGAATAATAAGTAAATGAGATAAGCATAGCATCTCTCTAGATAATGTCAAAACTAGCACAGAGAATAACATAATCATATCAATAGCAAGACAGAAAACCCATCCTACATGTGCAGTGTGTCAATTTATTACTACTCCACTTGCTAGGACCTACAGCCTATTCCTCTGATACCAACTGTAACACCCCACTGGTCGCACAAAATGGATAATACCATAAACCTCATCTACCAAACTTACTCAACACAAGAGATGTAATAAAGAAAGAATATAAAGCAAGAAAAAAAATCCGGCAGCACCTCCTTTGAAAACTAGCATAACAAGGAGGGGAAAACATGACGCACATACAAGATATAAAGACATATAATTCACATAGTAGAAACTGAAATGCAAGAGTGGTAAAACTTAATTACGACCCAACTGAAGTAAAACAAATGGGATAAGAACTCAGTCCACCCCAAAATAACCGCTCAACCAAGAATAAAGCAATTCACTAGACTTGTCCGACTCTGATTAACAACATTAATAAATGGTGGTTCCTTTATTAAAGGTGTAGTGGCCGTGCTGCTACATCCCTCTATTCCCCAAAGCAGAAATTAGGTGCCTGCATCAAACAATGCAAGATGTGAGATAACACATCTCAGCAAGTAAACATAACAACAGCAAATAGGACATTGTAAATCAACTGTGCTTACACAACCACGTGTTCATAACTTCTTTCTTTTCTTTTGAACAGTAAATTGCAGCAAGTATACGAGTAACTAAAAAAACTCAACACCAAGTAGAATCACCATGCACAAGTCCAAATTATCCACATCCACATAATAGATTCAGCACCTCTCCCATGAATGCACATGGCTACAAATGCAATAATGACTTCTGCCTCCATACCTCTAAGGATATGAAGCTGCACCATACCCCTTCTCGGGCAACATATGATGCTCAATGTACCGGTACGGTCGGACCATAAGATCACGACGAAACTTCAATGCAATGGGTGATGAGTGCATTATGCATGACAACATCATAAGTTCTCCCCAAATAAAAAGGTGCTAGGCATTTACTTCCACCCATTCCACATAATTACCACTTGAGTAACATAATCAAACCTCAAACTCAACTTATGAAATCCATGAAACATGAACATGTTCAAATGATGGTACTCGAAAGAAAATATGAATTTGAACATGATAGCACAACATAAACAAGTATAAAACTCCTCATCTGACAGATGGAATAACCATTACAGTTTTACTTGCCTTCACCGAAGTTCGGGCAAAAATCCCTAAGAACGATTCGGAAGTCCACCACCTGTTTTTGACACCCATCTTAGTGCACCAAATTCACAAAAAAAAACTCAAAGACAACACCGCACCTACGCGCAATCTCAAACCCCGCCGCGGTAACAATTCTCCCCTCACTAACCAAACTGCAGCGACGCTGCTTAACAATTCCATAACTTAAAAATTAGGACAGCAGTGATGATAAACAAAAACTTCAGAGACAACTACATAAAATTCCCCACAAATTTTGTATACAATTCATGATTGAATTCTAACATCTACTTACCTCTAAACAGTCCACAAAATAAACCCTGCAATCTGTTTTTTTTTCTGATTTGGGCAGCGACATACGCGGATTCAAACAGCGATAACTTTAAAATATAATTCCGATTTGAGCGCATAAGTACTTGTTGGAAAGATAAGAAAAAGCCCTACATGATTCTCATACTGATTAACACTAATTACTCCCGAAAAATCCCCAGAAACTGCTAACACTGCTGCTGTTCATAACTCTGAAAAATCTGTTTTTTTGGACAGCCACATACCCGGATTCAAACGATGATAACTTTTAATTTATAACTCCAAATTGAGCGCATAAATACTAGTTAGAAAGATAAAACAAAGTTCTACAAGATCCCCAAATTGATCCCCATCAAATCTTCACGAAAAAACCTAAAAACTGCTGGAACTACCGCTGTTCATCCACCACGCAAAATTCTGGACAGCCCCCTCTATCTAATCGCAAACGCAACATCTAATCAATTGAATCGCAGCGCAAATGAACAAGGGATGAACACAAAAGAAAAATCACCTTGGGTTCTCCCCCTTTCCTTCCTCCCTTCTTCCCTCCACCAAAACGATTGGAGATTCGCACCAAGAGACGATGATCCGAGCGGCACGGAGTAGCACCTAGGGAGGAGGGGAATGGGGGGGGGGGGCGGCTAGGGTTTTGGTGGCTGCAACAATGGAGAGAGGAGGAGATGGGCAGGGGCGGGCGGCGGCCAAGGGGAAAGGAGGAGTGGGGGGGGGGGCGGCTGCACATGGGGGGGGGGGGGTAGTTAGGAGGATGGCGGCTAGGGTTTGGGATATTTAATGGGCCGAAACACCAATTGCGGCCCAACTATCCCACGCGACAACTCCCGACCGCAACGCAAACGTCAAACCAAATAAATTCTACTGCCCTAGTTGCGAATGTTGTCCACAAAATTCCAAATCCCCAAAACAACAACTAGATGAGGAAAAAAAACAAAAAGAACAACCCCAACTTCTCTTCTTTGCAAACCGGGTATCACACCTACGTAGTTTTGGCAGCATAACCCCTCTGTTCTGCAATTGCACCATTTTCAGACATGCGATTAGATAATAGCGGGGTTATGCTATCGAAATTTCGCACGAGCACATGCCTTGTCATAAACGTGGGCTCGTCGGTCACTCCTAGGTGGGTTTAGGACCTATCCTATCCTATAGATGTAGGGGCATGATTTACTTTACTAATTAAGTTAACGTCTTGTATCTAGTATGATTGAGGATCATCAATGGATGTATGATGGTTGAAAGAAGAGAGGTGCTCTATCAAGTGAGTGGGTTGCCAAGATTAACGCATTTCTCGACCATGCTTTTGCTTGGTCAGAGACCGAAATCGATGTTAGGTGCCCTTGTAGCAAGTGTCGGAACATTTATTTTCTTAACTGGAGGACTATGCCGATAGATCTTTGTAAGAACGGTTATATGCCTGGCTAAGAGGTGTGAGTGCACCACGGTGAGGACCCACCTCCTTGTATTGTATCAGAAGTTTAGGCACATGAAGAGGGGACTACGATAGGATAGAAAAGATGTTTGACGATGTACACCATGAGCTTCTACCCGTCGGTTCCGAGAACCACCGTCAACCCCCTGATTATGAGGATCCTTCTACGCCTGAGGTTCAGAAGTTCTTCGAGCTCCTTAAAGCTGCCTAAGAGCCTTTACACGAGCACACGAAAGTGACCGTTCTTGTGTTCGTGTATATGCAAGGACATAGGGGTTCTGATCCTCAGAATCCTTATGTTTTATGCACGCAGACAACCATAGCCCGTGTGACTCATTCCTCTCTGCTCTCTCGTGTTTCCAAAAACCACCGCCGCCCAGGAGCTCGCCGACCGCCGCCGCCCCCAACATCCCCCGCCGGCCCCCACCGCCCCCCCGCGACGGGCGCCGCCCCCGCTCAACCTCAACGCCGCCGCCGCCCCCAAGGGCCGCCGCCACCCTCGAACCCCTCCTGGAGCACCGCCGCCGCCCCCAACCGCCTCCCCGAGCGCCGCCGCCGCCGCCCCCGACCACCTCTCCCAAGCGACGTCGCCGCCCACATCGTTGAGGTATATATATATTTGAATTATTAAATGTAAATGCGAGTGTGATTGTTAAATATGTGTACACATGTTTATTTTCGTCGGTTTTTTATGGCCGACGGGAGTTAACTTTCATGTGATTAGAGTTAATTTAATATCACATGTGATTAGAGTGTGATTAGAGTTAGTTTAATATCACATGTGTGGCTTGATGTTAGGTAAGTATTAATTCTATTATTATAATAGATTTAACTTATGCTATTGAATTATTGAATTTGATGTTATTTATTAATTAGATTTAACTTATAATATTATGTTGTATGAAGGTTTCGATATTGATAAATTTAATGTTATTTATGTATATATATAGTTATTTATGTATATATATAGTTTTACTACTTACCTATAGATGTATGTGTGACGTGTAGAAACGTGATTGTCTCTCACACACTCTTTACTCGTACACACAGCCGCAATAATGGGTGATAGACATGATTGGATGTATGAAGGTTTTAAGAAGGGTGGGTGTCACACAAGTGAATGGTTTGCCAAGACGCAAATGTTTCTGGACCTTGCAGCTGCTTTCTCACAAATAGAAAATATTAGGTGTCCATGCAATAAATGTAGAAATATGACGAGCCACACCAAGAGGCAGGTCACACTACACCTGTGCTCACATGGTTTTGTGCTAGGCTATAAGGTCTAGTATCTCCACGGTGAAGATGTTGAACGAGCAACAGAAGTAGAAGTTGATGACAGTAAAGATGATGTTGATAGGATGGACTAGATGCTTGAGGATCTGCAGCCTGAACTGGCCCTAGATCATCATGATTCACCTACACCGGCGGTTCAGAAGTTCTTCGACCTCCTCAAAGCGTCAAAAGAGCCTCTTCACGGGCACACTAACGTGACTGTCCTCGAATTCGTGACCCGGCTGATGTCAATCAAGTCCAAGTTTGCATTCTCAATTAATTGTTACAAGGAGCTTGTGGATTTGATTAGCGAGGTTCTTCCTACGGGTCACAAGATGCCCAAAGACATGTACCAGTCCAAGAAATTGCTTGAAGGTCTTGGTATGGAGTATGAGAAGATTGATGTTTGCCAGGACAACTGTATGCTTTTTTGGAAGGAACATGGCAGAGAGTAGAAATGCTTAAAATGTGGGAAGTCGAGGTACGTGGAGCTTGTAAATGAAGATGGGGAGAAGGTGGTGACAAAGGTTGCACATAAATAGCTTCGGTACATGCCTCTCACTCCTAGAGTGAAACGTTTGTTTCTCTCGAGGAAGACCGCTATGCACATGAGGTGCCATAAAGATTGTACGGACAGACAAGATGGGTTAATGGTGCACCTGTCAGATGGTGATGCATGGAAGGCTCTTGACAAGTTTGATCCAAATTTTTCCAGCGATGCAAGAAACGTTCGTATCGACTTGGCAACTGATGGTTTCACGCCGTTCAATATGATCGCTGCGTCGTATTCATGTTGGCCTGTCATTGCCATACCGTACAACCTTCCACCTGCTCTTTGCATGAAATATGAGTTTATTGTCCTATGTCTTGTTATACCTGGGAGCATCCTAGCGTACGCCTCAATGTGATGCTTCAACCACTGATTGAAGAGTTAAAGAAGCTATGGCAAGGTGTGGAAGCCTATGACTGCTTCAAGAAGCAAAAATTCAATCTTCGTGTTGCATATATGTTCTTAGTTCATGATTTTATGGCGTATGGTATTTTCTCATGATGGAGCGTGCATGGTAGATTGACGTGTCCTTATTGTGCTAAAGATACAGATTGTTTTCGTCTTAGTGCTGGTGGCAAGATATGTTACTTTGATTGCCATAGATGTTTTCTACCCTTCAATCACCCCTTCAGAAGGCAGAGAAAGGAATTTAGGAAGGGCACCATCGTCACGAAGGGACCGTCCAAGTGACGTAGTGGGATAGAAATTATAGAAGAGCATAGGAAACTTGTCCTAGACGAGAGTGGGAAAAGGTATCAAGGTTTTGGTGAGGAGCATAACTGGACTCACATATGTGGCTTGTGGGAGCTTCCTTATGCTAAGTCATTGATTTTGATGCACAACATCGACGTCATGCATCAAGAGAGTAACTTTTGCCAAGCCCTCATAAATACATGCATGGATTTCCCTGATAAAACGAAAGACAATGACAAGGCATGCATGGACTTAGCAGTGATATGTGATCGTCCAACCCAAGTGCTTAGAGAAAACGGAGGCAAACCAAAAGCTGACTATTGTCTGAAACCTAAGCAATAGAAAGAAGTGATGAAGTGGATGAAGGATATTAAATTCCCCGATGGTTATGCTGCTGGTTTTAGAAGATCTGTGAATTTGAAGACAATGAAGATGAATGGACTGAAGAGCCATGACTTCCACATAATTATGGAAAGGCTCATGCCTATAATGTTTCGTGGGTACATTTCCGAAGCTATGTGGAAAACGTTAGCTGAAGTTAGCTATTTCTACAGACAGTTGTATGCTAAAGAAATCAGAAGAGATGTGATGGAACAACTGGAGAAAGAGGCACCAGTGCTTTTGTGCAAATTGGAAAAAATATTTCCACCGGGTTTCTTCAATCCTATGTAGCATCTATTTATACATCTTCCATATGAAGCTAAGGTCGGTGGTCCTATTCAGTACAGGTGGATGTTTCATATAGAAAGAGCATTAAAGAAGCTTAGAGCAATGGTGGGCAATAAGGCAAGAGTTGAAGGATGTATTGCGAAACAATTTAAACTGAAGGAGGTAGCACACTTCACAAGTTGTTACTTTGTAGAAGAACATGATGATGAACGAGAGATGCCTCCGTGTAGTGATCTTTTGATTTTTCAGACAAATGGCAAAGTCGTTGGTCCACCCAAGGCATATCACCTCACTATGGAAGAACGGAAGTCTGCTTTACTGTACATGTTCACGAATATGCCTGTGGAGAAATACTTTGTGTAAGACTTATTTCCTTAAATTGTTCATATGTGAATTAGTTTATGTTATCAAATATCTCATGTCATACAATAATATTTGACAACGAGTTTGATGGACAAAACATGAGGTGTCTCGGTAGGCCAACAGCGAGAGACATAGACAAATTGCGACGCGATGGTATGCATGGGTGACCTAATTTCATTATGTGGCTTCGGGACCGTGTAAGTCTTAATTATGTGTCTCTGAGACCTAATTTTAGTTAACTAATATTACAGAGTTTGCTAATTTGTGGCATAATTGACAGTTTGGGGAGGAAATGAATTTGAATGATGACTTACGTCAGTTATCTATTGGAAGCGTAACTGCCAAAAGCTATGGACGTTACGACGTCAATGGATATCGCTTTCGTTCAAGCATTTTCGAATCAAGTCATCCTATGGCCGCCACTCAAAATAGTGGAGTCGTTACTAGGGCAACCGACATGGAAGGACACGAAGCCTGCTATTACGGGAAAATCAAAAATATAATCGAGATTACATTTGCTGGAAATAAGCCTTTAGTGCTAGGTTTCTTTGAGTGTCAATGGTATGACCCGAAGTATTATAGGACCGAATTTGGGATGACACAGATCCAACCTGAAAAATTGCTTCAAGGACACGACACGTATATCCTTGCCCATCAAGCAGATCAAGTTTATTTCTCGACATATCCATGCAAAAAGTTGTCTACATGGAGGGTTGTGTACAATGTAAATCCCCGCGAATGCCTATACACTCCTGGTGAGGACGAATATCAAATTGGTCACCTTGAGCAGGTTGATGAGGTGTTTCAAGAAGAAGAGTTGCTAACTAGTTTTCATATTGATCCTGCACCGGCATTAGATTCACTAGTTGTAGACATTAACGACTTAACTTTTCCCGAGAGACGGAGAAGACAACCTGTTAGGAGAAAAGTTACATGGCGACCTCTGCATAGAAGAGAACAAATAGATCCTGATTTTGATGATATTTAACAAGTAAAGTTGTTTCGTTATGTCATTTGTTTCTATTTTTTAAGGATTATGTCATTTTTGATGCACTAATGAATAATTTCTTATTTTTGATGCAGGATGCCGCCAAAGTCAAAGAAGTCAGTGAAGGGGTTGTTCAAGGGCCTAGGCCTTTTTTAGGGCAGTTCCTTGAGCAGCAGTAGACGTCGAGAGCTGTTGAGCGCTATACATGGAGATGAGGTAACATATCTTGTACAAATAAATTTGTTTACATGTTTACAAATAAACCTTGAGTTGTATGTACCAGGATGAGCAGCACACTGAGGAGCAGCACAATGAGGAGGAGCAGCACAATGAGGAGGTGGAGCATAATGAGGAGGTGGAGCACGCGACATGGGACCAGGCCACGTAGCATCACCAGCCATGGGACCAGTGGGACCACTAGAGAGAGCAGCAACAGGCGTGGGACCAGTGGGGCCAACAGGCCGAACCAGCTGACAACCCAATGGATGATGGCTCAGGAGGCTCTTTAGCGACACACACACGTCGCTCAAGAAAAAGCCACTCAGTATAGCCTCGTCACGCGATAGAGCGAGAGGCTGATAGGATCTTAATCATGCCACATGGAGATCGGTGAGTGTAATATATTAACTTATCTCATATAACTATTATGTTTATTGTTAATGTTTTTGTGTAATGCAGGAATTGGGAGGACCTGTCCTTTGACGGCAAGGGACACCACACTCAGGTTAACCTTACGTTGGGTTCTCTTTGCCGCCTTCACTATCCTGGTATAGTGAAGGTGTCAAACGGTGATACCAAGGATGAGGTGCTCGTCAGTACCTGGGACGAGTACAAGTTTAAAAAGGAACAAAACCACACTGACAGGCAGGGACTTGTGCGTAATGACTTTTGGGTATGAATTCTTTATTGTTTTTGTTATGTTTCTTAATATTGTAATTCTATGACTTATACCATTGTATTTGTATTCTTTATGTTGTAGCTTCGATATCGGTTGCCTGGTGGAGAGGATTACATGGGGCACGCTGAACGTGTGTTCCAAAACATTGCAAAGAAGCTGGTGAAGGATGCCATATACTATGCGAGAATTCAGGCTACAAACCTATATTTTCAAAATCATCCGGAAGAAGCCGGCCCCTTGAATAAAAAGGAAGGGTCCTCAAAGATATATTTGACTGAGGATCAATATCGTGAGGTTAGTATTTAATTTGTTTTACCCTTTTTATTGATTGTTGTGATTGATATAATATATAACATTGTGTGTGCAGGTGATGGTTCCATGGATGGCGCCCGTGCCTGATGCGTACTATGCTTGGTGTCGATATTAGGCTTCCGAAGGCTTCCAGAAAGTGTGAGCGCATCACAGGCAATGTCGAGGAACCAATCCTAACCACAAGTTTCACGGTGACGACATGCTCCGAAAAGCTAAAAGAATGGTAAGTTTGATCTAGCTATGTCGATCAGCAAATAGTACGATTGCTTATGAATGTTTTATGTTTATACAGGAAGCTACAAGTGGCCAAAAGCCTAGTGACATTGAGGTCTACCAGGAGGGCCACAAAGGACCAGACCCTAACAACCCTGACCAGCTCTGCAGCCAGACAGCCACGGATCGGCTGGTGAGTTTTGGCCCAAAAGTACAAACGTTCAAAGTATAGAAATTCTGCAATTGTAAGGTTGTGAATGATGTATAGGCGGCATATGGGGAGGAGATGGTTCATCGCCATGGCCCTGACTGCGACTGGCGACATGAACTGGTGGATCCCTCGGTGGTGTACGCAAGTGGTGGTGGCAAAGCGCATGGATGGTAAGCTCTAACTTATGAAATTATATGGTTGACACTAAATTGATTATGCAGTAACCACAATTTTTGAATCACTTATAGATACACACTCTTTGATGGATTCATTGACTCATTGTCGATGAGATCTCAGAGGACGGGTTCGTCTTCCTGTAGCTCATGCTCTCATCGACCGAACGAGCAGGAGTTAGAGATTATGAGGATGCGTGAAGAGATGAGACAACAACACGAATTTATGGAGGCTTGTAATGCACATACCCAAGCGATGTATCAAGTGAGTATATATAATCCGAACTCTAAATTATTATATTTCAATACAACATCTTCAATAGTAACACATATGTTTAACAGTTAATGCAGCAACAGGGCATGACAACAAATATTCCACCGCCACCACAATGGAGCCAGTTTGCAAACACATTAGCTCCGCCACCACAGTTCAACACCACTTCGACACATATACCTGCACCTGGAGATAGGGTACGTTTGATAACTCTCGATTAATTTATACACTTGTATAATTTTTTATATTTGTATTAAAAATGTTGATATTTGCTAACTTGCATAGGTTACGCCCGAAGCGGGTGGTAGTGGGTCTGATCCCGCAGCAGGGACTGGATTTGTTGACTCCCTCTTCGCGTTCCCTCCTCCTGGTGGTGGCAGTGGTCAAAGCTCTAACCACCCAAGTGGTGGTTATCTCTAAACACTTGAACTCGTGCACGCTATGTTTGCACACTATGTTTCTTAACTCGTGGACGTTATGTTTGTGTAAACACTTGATCTTACTCGTATTTGAAATGTTTGTGTAAACACTTGATCTTAAGTTTGTGATGTGTGAATCATACCAATGCATGTGTTTGTGATGTGTATGTTCTGTGTGACGATATATATGTTTTGTGTTCATGTGTTTGTGATGTGTATGTTCTGTGTGATGATATATATGTTTTGTGTCCAATTGTGGAGAAATAGTGACCTAATTTGGTGCTGCTTTTGCAGCATTATAGGTTAATTCCTGTCGGCCCAGTTAATTCCCGTCGACTATGGTCAAACCGACGGGGATTAACAATTAATCCCCATCGGCCCAGTTAATTCCCGTCGGTTGGACCAGGCCGACGGGAGTTAAGGCTTATCCCCGTCGGCCCACGTAACCGATGGGAGTTAAGGCTTAACCCTGTCAGCCCACGTAGCCGACGGGAATTAAGGCTTATCTCCGTCGGCTAGTACTTGGCCGACAGGGATTACTTATTCCCGTCAGCTACTGATGGGAATAAGTTTATCCCCGACACCTGACAGCCATCGGCTTGAGGCTGACGGGAGTTAGCCAGTTACCGAAGGGAATTAGTTATTCTCGTCGGTTTATAGGTTATTCCCATTGGTTTTTAGCCAATGGGAATTAACTGGGTTCCTGTAGTATCTAAGAATGTATATATGGTTGATATGTGTCCATATTGTGAGTGATTATCAAGAAGATGAATGAGTTTAGGTTTAACGTGTGGAACTAACTGACATATTAGTCAGTATTGTGGACCATATATGGCTCTTATGATGTGGGGGCATTGAATGTGTTATGGTAGTGCATGACAATAAAGAAGTTCAAACAAGGTGAACACAAACTGAATCGTCCAATGGGCCAACCTGGACATTGTCATCGGTTGAATCTTTGTGGTGCACCATACAATCCAGTTGGATATTGTTACCCACTAACGAAGAGAAAGATTCTAGTATACATTTCAAGTACTCGTTATTAGAGAAATCAGCCAACACAATGGCATCATATGATTAGACATGGCGAGTGAAGAACCATGGACCGTTCAATGATGTTTGTGACTCATTTGGAGATGCCCTCTATATAAGTGCCACACGCTAGCTCATTTGGAGATGCTATTGCATCCCACTATTATCAGCGGTTATTATAAGACTAGTGAAACATTTGTAAATCCACCTCGTCTTCGGAAACACTGCTTTCTCTCTTCAAAAAATTGCGCAACAAGCGCTCCAGCACTAGAACTTTTGCCCAATGGGCTTTAATTTGCCATCTGCTTCATGCGAGACATGATATGTGCACAAGTTATCATAGATAAACATGAGGCAATAAGCTTCAAGAACTTGTAGATACTTTACAAAGAAACGTATCACATGGCTTTGAATATTTATCATATAGCAAAATCCTTCAAATAAACTGAGCATCTATGCCTATAAAAACATAAACCCTTCAACAACAAAGACTCGAGAATATAGAATGGGAGCTCAGCTGATACAGGTCTAGTACATATAGGGGCGGGCCTATGTTATGAATAGTGTGGTCATAGGCCTCACTCAATTTTCTTATTCTAGTGGACTTTTTATGTGATTTACTATATCTAGAAAGGCTTATTTGTTAATCACAATGACAACCACGATATCCGACAGCTTCTTTGGCGGCCACCAGATGTATGGTTATCTCCAAAGACTTCCAACAGCCGTCAGACATATGACCTTATGTCCGACGGCCGTCAGACCTAACCTTATGTCCGACGGCCATCAGATAAGTCGTCAGACGTATCACTTATGTCAGATGGCTATCAGACAAGCCATCAGACATGTTCGATGATGTCTCTCCTAGCCATCGGAGATAACTAATTTTAAGTCTGGCGGCGCCCGACCGTGCTGTTTCATTTCCCACACGCGCGTCTCATTTCCCAGTTCCCACACGCCGCTGCCTCATATCCACCGCCATGCCGGAGCCCGCGGCAACCGTCGCCGGAGTCAGCCTCGCTGGCTCCCACGCCTGATGCCACTGGCGCCCGCCTCGCCGGAGCCGCCGGATCCCGCGGCCGACCCCATCGGTGGCCACGTATGACACAGTCGGTGCCCGCCCCGCCCCCACCTCCTTGCCGACTCCCACGCCTGTCCGCCCCTACATCGCCCATCGCAAGCCATGCCAATCTCGCCATCGGATAAGTGAGTATTTTTATTTTGTAGTATAATTTTGTAGATGCATAGGTTGTTTGCTAGTAGTCATTTATAGTATTAAATGATTTGTATATTAAATATTGTTTAGTTTGTTACATCCGGCGACCAAAATTTGATTATATAATTAAATTAGCTTGTTTTAGTTCATTTAGTGGTGCTTAGATAATTTAATCTTTTAATTTCCAAGGGTAATTATTATTCCCTCAGAAATAAGGTCATTTTATATGATTTGCCACTCGTGACAATGTTATTTCGTATATAATTTTGTATTGGTGATTTATTAGTTGAACTACATAATAATGTACGATGGTTCTAGATAATCGTAGTGTATTATAGTGTCAACAAACGAAACCTAGACATCACCCGTTTCAGCCCAACACACCTCACATGCGTTGGGCTAGAATTGTCCCTTTATTGGACAACCTCTGGGTGACCGATATAGCCCGTGTTTATGACAAAGGCATGTGCTCCTACGTAGTTTTGGCAGCATAACCCCTCTGTTCTCCAATTGCACCATTTTCAGACATGCGATTAGATAATAGCAGGGTTATGCTATCGAAATTTTGCACGAGCACATGCCTTGTCATAAACATGGGCTCGTCGGTCACTCTGTAGCATCCCAAAAATTCAAATCCTAAAATTTTCTCAAACTCCCTCTAAATTCAAAATGAATTTCAAATTTCATTTCAAAATGTTTGTTTGCGAGTTGATATTAGCAAATAAAATATAGTGGTCTATATTCTCTCCAAAATCCTCCTCAAATATCCTACAAATATTTCCCAGTGATCACCCTCAATTTGTTTCCAGAAATACCGCCCAGATATTTCCCGAGTAATCCCCTTCAAGTTCTTTCCAGAAATACTGCCCAAATATTCCACCGATATATCTCCAGGTATTTTCCTCTTGAGAAATACCTTCAGAATCATTTTTCAAGTCCCTACAAATATTTTCTTCATAACTTTCCTCATGCTCATACGTATACGTATGCCTCCAGTGTCATACGGTGAGCTCTACAAGCAAATCGCACTTATACAAGACAAATACATGCTAACCTCCCACTAATCATCTCATCCTCCCACTAATCCTCTCATCCCTCCCACTAATCCTCTCATCCCTCCCCCTAATCCCCCCACCATGGCTATAAATAGAGGGGCAAGGGCCTCCTCCCATCCCACCCCAAGCCATTTCATGGCAACTCTCTCCCCCCACACACACACACCCACTCCATGTTCCACACAAGCACACACTAGCACAAGGATCGTTCGATCGTTCTTCGATCGTTCGTCCCCTGTTCTTAGTTTGTTCGTTCGTTCGTCCGATCGTTCGATCGTTCGTCCGATCGTTCATGGTTCGTTCGTCCGTTCGTCCGATCGTTCGATCGTTCGTCCGTTCGTTCGTCCAAATAATCTTTTTCCTACCGTTATGCTGCCGAAATTCCGATCGTTCGTTCGTTCGATCATTCGATCGTTCATCGTTCGTTCATAGTTCCTATTCATCGTTCATCGTTCGTTCATAGTCCCTATTCATCGTTCGTTCATAGTCCCTATTCATCGTTCTTCCAGATAATCTTTGTCCTGCCGTTATGCTGCCGAGATTCCGATCATTCGTTCTTTCGATCATTCGATCGTTCATCGTTCGTTCATAGTTCCCTATTCATCGTTCATCGTTCGTTCATAGTCCCTATTCATCGTTCTTCCAGATAATCTTTATCCTGCCGTTATGCTGCCGAAATTCCGATCGTTCGTTCGTCCGATCATTCGATCGTTCGTCCGTTCGTTCGTCCAAATAATCTTTTCCTGCCGTTATGCTGCCGAAATTCCAATCGTTCGTTCGTCCGATCATTCGATCGTTCGTCCGTTCGTTCATAGTTCCTATTCATCGTTCATCGTTCGTTCATACGAACTATTTACTGACACTATTCACCGTTACTATTCATCGTTACTATTCACATACGCTATTCATCATCGTTACTATTTATCATTACTATTCATCATCGTTACTATTCATAGATGATATCTATAATTACTTTTCCATCGCCACTATTCATCGTTACTATTCATCGATTAGCCGATCACCCCAAATTTCAACTACTCATACATCATGCTGTCCAGTCCACCTAAGACCAGCCAGACCCATATTCCAGTCATACGAACTCCGGTGACTGTGATTTTCCTTCCAGTAGGGAACTTCCCATCTGGTCACCCATCCCAGGTTTCTCCGAGTTGAGCACGCTTAACTTTGAGATTCCTTCGAACCAGGCTCCCAAACTCAGATTCCAATAATTCTCGTTTCTAAATTTTTATCAAACGATTCCCTATCCAGCCATGTCACCCCTTAAGCATGGTTCATGTTCCAGAAAACTCCCAAAATACTCTTGTCCCATATTCTGGCTATAACTCTCATGTTCATACCAAGTCAGACGATTCATTCGTCACTATTCTCACCAACAGTGAACTTCTCTGTGCTACACCACCTACACTCAGCTATAAATACACCCAGCTACCCTCTCCCTCTCCACACACACTCAACACCCTCAGCCAAGGCAAACACCCCACCCACTCAGTTACTCCGCTCTGCCGGCTACACGCATAGTGTCGCTTTGCCTCCAGTCCACCCTCCTGGTAAGCACCTCCGCTCCACCACCAGTAATATCACAACACCACATGACATAGATTCTACTCAAGACTCTACCCATCCATATATCGCTTTTCTGACCACTATACTAAATATTTGTTGGTATACTTGCTGGTTTGTATGTTTGCTTGTTCATGTTGCATAGTTATCGGAGCGTTCGTGCCATCTCGTGGAGGCCAGATCTGCAAGTCTATGCCAGGCGGTGGAGCCAGAAGCCAGTTCCGCGAGCTCTCCTTCCCCCTTCGCCAAATAAGCATGGCAAGCTCACTGGATCCCTTTGATGCATAAATTACCTATGATTTTTCAACCACAACCCTTAGCCTGTTATTTTATGCATGATATGATTTTGAGATAAGTTATTATGGCCACCCAGCCGCTCGCCGCAATCAATCCCTGATATATATGTTCCAATTGATTTGAGAACAGGTGTGAGTTTTCAAAAGAAAATGCTTTTCAAAATGTGTGTGATGAAGGGTTTTCACCCTCATCACCTTGTGAGCGGGATAATCAGGGACTCCCTGGTTTAGGGGAGGGCCTAAGGTGTTGGCTCAGCTGGTTTAGGCGTGAGCAGAAGGATTGTTCCCTCATATAAGGACCGGTTTGTCATCTTCACTACCTGTACTCTTTAATAGTACAACCACTCGAGACTGTGTGGGCAGTCACTCAATCTGAACTCGTACGGTCCAACCCCAGGGTTATGAAGGCTGGGGAGCGCCGGGAGGATAAGGAGGGGGAAAGTTTTGTCCGGTTTGGACATGGTGGTGGCCTGACTCCTTCCGGATAACCGTTAAGGTTAGGACGTGCGGGGAAAGAAAGAGATTCAGATTCGGATCTCATTGATCATGAGATCGCAGAGCCGGACTAGTGGGTAAAGTGTACACCTCTGCGCAGAGTTTGAAAACCTATTCGAATAGTCTGTGTCCACAGGAATGGACGAGTCTGGTATGGTATGGCAATTAATGTTTTGTTTTCCAAAAAAAAAGAGATGGTTTTGAGAAAAGTGGTTTTTAAAAAGGTTCGGCGGTTGAGCCGTGAGCTATGGTGGACGGGAAGTCCAGTAGCGGTTTTTGAAAAGGAAAACCAGTGGGAAACTGCTGAGATGCCTGGATGGTTTAGTCCAGGGGATTTTGTTATAATACTGAAAAACTTCCTGCTCCTTTTGGAGAGGATACGCTTTGCAAAAATACAAAATGTTTTTCAAAACAACTCTGCATAAAATATTGCTGTTTCTGCAAAATATCCCGAGCTCCACATATTCCATGCATTATATCTGATTTCCCCATTCCGCGGGTGAAGGTGGGCTGCTGAGTACGTTTGTACTCACCCTTGCTTATTTGTTGTTTTTCAGAAAAAGGAGATCGGGTAAGAGTTACGACTGTTCCCAACCTTGCCTGTGGCTGTTGGACCACTGACTTGCTTCGCTGCGTATATCGGGCTGCTTCAGCCCCACTCTGATGATATGTCTCGAGTTGTGGACCAACTCTTAAAGTTGACCGCCACCTTTATAGGTTTGTCTCGTTTAAGCAGATTTGGTATCATCTGATGTATAAATGTGTTTGCTAGCCTCCTGGGACTAGTAATTGTATCACATTTGAGTCCCAGAGGATTGGGAACGCTTCAGGTGGTATCAGAGCTGTTAGGTTGGCCGCAGGACGTAACCCTTAGCCTGATCAAAAGTTTTTGAGTCAAAACTATTTTCTTAAAAAAATTCTTGCTCTCATCCCTTCATTTCAAAAATGTTTTCCCCCTTTCCTTCTCTCAGAAGTCAGATGGAGGTTCAGTTCCAAACCAGCTTCTGCCAGAATGAAGATGGTTTCCCCAAGTTGCTGAGAGCATGCACAGTCCGCCTCGGAATCAGGAGCCAGCCAGAGTATGATGGTCGTGAATTCATCGAGCATGGCACAGAGAAGTGTGTCGTGACTGTATACATTGGATCCAGTCCGCACCATGTGGAATGGAGTGTCACTACTGCTGGGCACAGATTCAAAGACACCTGCCAAGTCGTCGCTTGCAAGGCATTGAGGGCTCTGTGTTAGATCTATGAAGAAGAAGTGGCCGACACCCCGCTCAGATTCTTTCCGCCCTTTCAGAGAGACCATCCAGTTTGGATGGCCAGGATGCGTGCATTGGAAGAGCAGCAGCTGCTTGAGGACGACCCCACAGTCGTGTACCTCACTGCATACCTGCTCACCCTGGATGCCCAGTATGATTTCTTGGCCCGGCACCACCGTCAGATGATTGCCCGAGCAGAAGATGCAGAGAAGCTCAACCGTAAGCTCCATGTGGATCTCACCACAGCTCAAGCCCGTGTAGCTGCCTTAGAAAGTCGTGAAGTCATTGCTGTTGAAGCCCTGAAGCAAGCCAAGGATGAGCATGTCCAGAAGCTGATGGAGGCCTACTTGGTAACCCATAACCAACGTAGAGCCCTGCGGATCCAAGAGCCCGCTCCATCCAACCCAGTTCAACCCAGGAGAGCTGAAGATCCCCAGATTCTTCAAGGTCACCCGGTCTCTATCAGAGGAGAGAAGAAGGCTTGGGAACTCCCGGAAGGAACCATAGTCTTGGAAGGAATTCCAGTCTCCCCTAAGGCTATGGATAAACAAGAGCACCCTGAATCCTCCCAAGATCCCCCGCCAGAGTTGTTTGAGCCCCTCACCATGAAGAAGATTCCAGCACCGTCCCTTGAGGTCAAGGAAGAAGCTGCAAGCACCCCGCCAGCACCGCCGCCCTCAGAGGAGCTACAAGAGCCAGTCCAGCTTGAAGAAGAGTTCGACCATGTCTTGCCATCTCAGTCGCCGCTAGAAGAAGTTATCAACATCAGCTCCCTATTGACCCATCCAGGAGATATCTCAGATTGAAGTTGTGCGTCAGCCTTGCCAGAAGAGAAGCTGCCAGATCTGAGTTAGTTATACCCAGTCCTCTGTGTGCATTAGGTAGTGAAGTTTTTCTTCACTTTTGCTAGAGCCCTGCATGTATGAGAGGTAATCGTGTAGTCCCGTGCCTTGAAAAACTCTATTTGTGTGGCCCCCTAGCGCATTTCAAAATGAATTTCGCTTGATGTTTTCTCCCCTTTTGAGTGCATATGTGATGCTTTAACGTTAGTGCTCATAAGTTGCATTTAGCATAGTTCTCAATTCAGGAGCCAAGCAATAGTAGTTATGCTTAGCCCCCGAATCTGAGTAGCCCGTGCTTTGGAAAAACTCTATTCTTCCCTTATTCAAAACATTTGATTTGTTTGTGCTTATCATTGCTGAGCTAGTGTGTTTTCTTTTCATTTTTCTTAAAAAGGTTTTCTCTAAAAACATAGATCACAAATTAGAGCTAATCCTTACCTTATGCTTCCATTCTCATCTTAACCCATCTGAAGAAAAAAGTGCCTTACCCAAGAAGACACCGGGAAGCTCACCCTTGAAGCCTGTAACAAGCTACAGAAGAAACCAGTCCAGCCTCTCAGTCAAAAGGACCGACCGTGAGAATCAAAGCACTGCCCCTGAGTCAAAGTAAACAGGAAAAGAGGACAGAAGGAGTTATTACCATACAGAGAGGCAAAGATTCTTGGAACCAGAGACCACAAACATCAGGGTCATTGACCCCACCACTCACCCGTGCCCCTCGCACGCGTGCCCGCCTCCATGCGCACTACCACCGCCCCACGCCCCCCTTTTTGCAGCACACTACCGCCGCCCACGCCACCTTTGCAGCGCACCCACCGCCACCATCATCGCCGGCAACACCAGACCCCCCCTCCCCTTGTCGCAACCGCTGCCACGTAGCACCTACTCCATCACCACCACTCTGCAACCGGACACCCCCGCTCGCCTATAAATCCCCCCCAGCTCCCTCAACTCCCATCCCAAGCAAAGCACACACACCAGATAAAATACCCTCTGCCAAATCGCAAGCAACTCCATTTTCCACTCCCTTGCCCCTAAGATCACAATGCTTGGTAATTCTTGGGTTGAAGACTGTTGTATATGGTTCAACATCTTTGGTTTCCTCCTCTGTATGATGGTAATACTCTTTGATAGAATCCTCCAGTGGGAAGAGCAAAGAGAAAGAAAGGAGCAGTGAAAAGAGAAAAAAAGATAGCGAAGAGAAGATAAGAAGAAGGTTCTCCCAAAATCAACCCTGTGTCAGTCATCTCTCCGCAGCCTGCTCAAGCAGCAACAACAGAAGAAGGCCCCGTAACACCCTTGTTATGAGGTACTTCAAGGAGTTCAAATCCCCAAGATTCAAGAGATCTACCCTCATTCTTTTTAAGTGGGGCAGTATTCCAGTAAGGTTCCTGCTATGGAGAAAAAGAAGAAGGCCTTAGTAAGCTTGTGGAGGACCAGATCATCGAAGCTTATAAGTTTCTGGATGAGAAGTGGTTACCCAAGTTTTGTTGATGAAGCACCAGAAGACCAATCAAGGAAGGAATCCATGTGGGAGTTCGCAAGAGAAAGGTTTGCGTGTTGGCATCGATGCTTCCTCAATAAGCTAGCTGCCAAGCGAAAGCTGAAGCCTGAAGATGATCTTTGAGTAGCCAGAATCAGCATTTGCAATCAGCAACCGGATGCTCCTCAAAGGCTGGATTTTGTTGAAGTTCCATCTCCTCGAAGAGTTGCAAAGTGAAGATATGTAGCTGAAGTAAAGCTATACCCATAACCCTTCTAAGCCAAATCTCGAGGACGAGATTCCTTTTAAGTGGGGTAGATTTGTAGCATCCCAAAAATTCAAATCCTAAAATTTTCTCAAACTCCCTCTAAATTCAAAATGAATTTCAAATTTCATTTCAAAATGTTTGTTTGCGAGTTGATATTAGCAAATAAAATATAGTGGTCTATATTCTCTCCAAAATCCTCCTCAAATATCCTACAAATATTTCCCAGTGATCACCCTCAATTTGTTTCCAGAAATACCGCCCAGATATTTCCCGAGTAATCCCCTTCAAGTTCTTTCCAGAAATACTGCCCAAATATTCCACCGATATATCTCCAGGTATTTTCCTCTTGAGAAATACCTTCAGAATCATTTTTCAAGTCCCTACAAATATTTTCTTCATAACTTTCCTCATGCTCATACGTATACGTATGCCTCCAGTGTCATACGGTGAGCTCTACAAGCAAATCGCACTTATACAAGACAAATACATGCTAACCTCCCACTAATCATCTCATCCTCCCACTAATCCTCTCATCCCTCCCACTAATCCTCTCATCCCTCCCCCTAATCCCCCCACCATGGCTATAAATAGAGGGGCAAGGGCCTCCTCCCATCCCACCCCAAGCCATTTCATGGCAACTCTCTCCCCCCCCCCCCACACACACCCACTCCATGTTCCACACAAGCACACACTAGCACAAGGATCGTTCGATCGTTCTTCGATCGTTCGTCCCCTGTTCTTAGTTTGTTCGTTCGTTCGTCCGATCGTTCGATCGTTCGTCCGATCGTTCATGGTTCGTTCGTCCGTTCGTCCGATCGTTCGATCGTTCGTCCGTTCGTTCGTCCAAATAATCTTTTTCCTACCGTTATGCTGCCGAAATTCCGATCGTTCGTTCGTTCGATCATTCGATCGTTCATCGTTCGTTCATAGTTCCTATTCATCGTTCATCGTTCGTTCATAGTCCCTATTCATCGTTCGTTCATAGTCCCTATTCATCGTTCTTCCAGATAATCTTTGTCCTGCCGTTATGCTGTCGAGATTCCGATCGTTCGTTCTTTCGATCATTCGATCGTTCATCGTTCGTTCATAGTTCCCTATTCATCGTTCATCGTTCGTTCATAGTCCCTATTCATCGTTCTTCCAGATAATCTTTATCCTACCGTTATGCTGCCGAAATTCCGATCGTTCGTTCGTCCGATCATTCGATCGTTCGTCCGTTCGTTCGTCCAAATAATCTTTTCCTGCCGTTATGCTGCCGAAATTCCAATTGTTCGTTCGTCCGATCATTCGATCGTTCGTCCGTTCGTTCATAGTTCCTATTCATCGTTCATCGTTCGTTCATACGAACTATTTACTGACACTATTCACCGTTACTATTCATCGTTACTATTCACATACACTATTCATCATCGTTACTATTTATCATTACTATTCATCATCGTTACTATTCATAGATGATATCTATAATTACTTTTCCATCGCCACTATTCATCGTTACTATTCATCGATTAGCCGATCACCCCAAATTTCAACTACTCATACATCATGCTGTCCAGTCCACCTAAGACCAGCCAGACCCATATTCCAGTCATACGAACTCCGGTGACTGTGATTTTCCTTCCAGTAGGGAACTTCCCATCTGGTCACCCATCCCAGGTTTCTCCGAGTTGAGCACGCTTAACTTTGAGATTCCTTCGAACCAGGCTCCCAAACTCAGATTCCAATAATTCTCGTTTCTAAATTTTTATCAAACTATTCCCTATCCAGCCATGTCACCCCTTAAGCATGGTTCATGTTCCAGAAAACTCCCAAAATACTCTTGTCCCATATTCTGGCTATAACTCTCATGTTCATACCAAGTCAGACGATTCATTCGTCACTATTCTCACCAACAGTGAACTTCTCTGTGCTACACCACCTACACTCAGCTATAAATACACCCAGCTACCCTCTCCCTCTCCACACACACTCAACACCCTCAGCCAAGGCAAACACCCCACCCACTCAGTTACTCCGCTCTGCCGGCTACACGCATAGTGTCGCTTTGCCTCCAGTCCACCCTCCTGGTAAGCACCTCCGCTCCACCACCAGTAATATCACAACACCACATGACATAGATTCTACTCAAGACTCTACCCATCCATATATCGCTTTTCTGACCACTATACTAAATATTTGTTGGTATACTTGCTGGTTTGTATGTTTGCTTGTTCATGTTGCATAGTTATCGGAGCGTTCGTGCCATCTCGTGGAGGCCAGATCTGCAAGTCTATGCCAGGCGGTGGAGCCAGAAGCCAGTTCCGCGAGCTCTCCTTCCCCCTTCGCCAAATAAGCATGGCAAGCTCACTGGATCCCTTTGATGCATAAATTACCTATGATTTTTCAACCACAACCCTTAGCCTGTTATTTTATGCATGATATGATTTTGAGATAAGTTATTATGGCCACCCAGCCGCTTGCCGCAATCAATCCCTGATATATATGTTCCAAATGATTTGAGAACAGGTGTGAGTTTTCAAAAGAAAATGCTTTTCAAAATGTGTGTGATGAAGGGTTTTCACCCTCATCACCTTGTGAGCGGGATAATCAGGGACTCCCTGGTTTAGGGGAGGGCCTAAGGTGTTGGCTCAGCTGGTTTAGGCGTGAGCAGAAGGATTGTTCCCTCATATAAGGACCGGTTTGTCATCTTCACTACCTGTACTCTTTAATAGTACAACCACTCGAGACTGTGTGGGCAGTCACTCAATCTGAACTCGTACGGTCCAACCCCAGGGTTATGAAGGCTGGGGAGCGCCGGGAGGATAAGGAGGGGGAAAGTTTTGTCCGGTTTGGACATGGTGGTGGCCTGACTCCTTCCGGATAACCGTTAAGGTTAGGACGTGCGGGGAAAGAAAGAGATTCAGATTCGGATCTCATTGATCATGAGATCGCAGAGCCGGACTAGTGGGTAAAGTGTACACCTCTGCGCAGAGTTTGAAAACCTATTCAAATAGTCTGTGTCCACAGGAATGGACGAGTCTGGTATGGTATGGCAATTAATGTTTTGTTTTCCAAAAAAAAGAGATGGTTTTGAGAAAAGTGGTTTTTAAAAAGGTTCGGCGGTTGAGCCGTGAGCTATGGTGGACGGGAAGTCCAGTAGCGGTTTTTGAAAAGGAAAACCAGTGGGAAACTGCTGAGATGCCTGGATGGTTTAGTCCAGGGGATTTTGTTATAATACTGAAAAACTTCCTGCTCCTTTTGGAGAGGATACGCTTTGCAAAAATACAAAATGTTTTTCAAAACAACTCTGCATAAAATATTGCTGTTTCTGCAAAATATCCCGAGCTCCACATATTCCATGCATTATATCTGATTTCCCCATTCCGCGGGTGAAGGTGGGCTGCTGAGTACGTTTGTACTCACCCTTGCTTATTTGTTGTTTTTCAAAAAAAGGAGATCGGGTAAGAGTTACGACTGTTCCCAACCTTGCCTGTGGCTGTTGGACCACTGACTTGCTTCGCTGCGTATATCGGGCTGCTTCAGCCCCACTCTGATGATATGTCTCGAGTTGTGGACCAACTCTTAAAGTTGACCGCCACCTTTATAGGTTTGTCTCGTTTAAGCAGATTTGGTATCATCTGATGTATAAATGTGTTTGCTAGCCTCCTGGGACTAGTAATTGTATCACATTTGAGTCCCAGAGGATTGGGAACGCTTCACACTCCTAGGTGGATTTAGGACCTATCCTTTCCTATAGATGTAGGGGCATGATTTACTTTACTAATTAAGTTAATGTCTCGTATCTAGTATGATTGAGGATCGTCAATGGATGTATGAAGGTTGGAAGAAGAGAGGTGCTCTATCAAGTGAGTGGGTTGCCAAGACTAACGCATTTCTCGACCATGCTTTTGCTTGGTCAGAGACCAAAACCGATGTTAGGTGCCCTTGTAGCAAGTGTCGAAACATTTATTTTCTTAACAGGAGGACTATGCCGATAGATCTTTGTAAGAACGGTTATATGCCTTGCTATGAGGTGTGAGTGCACCACGGTGAGGACCCACCTCCTCGTATTGTATCAGAAGTTTAGACACATGAAGAGGGGACTACGATAGGATAGAAGAGATGTTTGACGATGTACACCATGAGCTTCTACCCGTCGGTTTCGAGAACCACCGTCAACCACCTGATTATGAGGATCCTTCTATGCCTAAGGTTCAGAAGTTCTTCGAGCTCCTTAAAGCTGCCGAAGAGCCGTTACACGAGCACACGAAAGTGACCATTCTTGTGTTCGTGTATATGCAAGGGCATAGGGGTTCTGATCCTCAGAATCCTTATGTTTTATGCACGCAGACAACCACCGACCGTCTAGTGAGTTATTGGTACTCTATTATGTGTTTGTGCATCAAATTGATGATGCACTTATATTTCGTATGTTTGCCTCCAGGCTTCATATGGGCAGAAGATGGCTCAGCGCCATGGGCAGGACTACGACTGGAGGAGCAAGCCAATCGACCCTCAAGTAGCATATACTAGCGTAGGAGGACAAGCCCATGGATGGTGAGAGTATTTCATTTGGATTTCAATGTGATGCTCATATGCTTGTGATTGAACCGAGTCTATAGTTTACTCTACTAAGTACATGGTTTACTATACTAAGTCCATGGTTCACTCTTGTAGGTTGGGTATTTTTGATTCTACGATTGATTTTAGGGAGTTGAGACGCCGTGGACGACAGTCCACATCCTCGTCTTTGTAGTCATCTCGTTCTCGATCATCCACCCAAGACATAGAGATTGTAGTGTTGCGTCAGCAGGCAGATTATCATCAATCAGTTTTGGGGCAACACATGGAGTACCAGAGGCAGCAAGCTGAGTACAAGAAGAAGAAGGACGAGTACTATTCGAACCTCCTGGCCAGAATCAAGCTCTACTCTCGGTAAGTTGAAGTAACATTTTGTTTGTAACAACTAGAAACACATGATGTGTACCTTATTTTCTCAACAATTGCTTGGATCTAATTTGCAGCAACTGACACAACAAGCGTGCGCCCTGATGCCAACTTATGTGATGTCGCCTCCGGACCTTGCACTGCTGTCGCCAATACTGTCGCCTCAACCTCCGCCACAATTACCTCTGGTATGTACATATATGCGTGTGTGCTATGTGCATATATGCCCTTATGTGTTAAAATGAAAAACATAGTGATTACTATTTCATGTGTGTGTGTTATAGGGCTTTGAGACACCTCCCGCTTCAGTTGCTGCACCTGGAGACTAGTCGGAGGAAGTGGCTACAACTCCAACCAACTAGGTGACGGATATGTGTGACAATTGTTGAATTATGTTTGATTTGGAACTATGTTAATGTTGATGTCAAAGACTATGTGAATGTCGAACTATAACGATATTATGTGAATGACGAACTATGACGATAGTATGTCTGACGTATGTTGGAACTATATGTTGATGTAAAGACTTGTTGCAATGTGTTTGTGAATGTGAGTTGATGTTTGTGAGTGTGAATGTGAATTTATGTTTGTGAATGTAATTGTAAATGTGAATGTGTGGTTGTATATGAAATATATGTATTTTTTGTAAATGTCAGAAATAAACAAAAAATATGGGTTTTTTTGCTCCTACTGAAGATTCTTATGTCCGACGGTTTTCTACCAGCCGTCAGACATAATGATGGGGGAGGGGCACGAGTACCTTTACGTCCGTTAAATGCCATAAATGTCGACAGTCGTATACGGCCGTCGGACATAGCTTATTTCTGACGGCGGTCGTTGGAAATAGTGCTATTTTCGACCCATTACGGTCGAGGGACAACTGCCGTCAAAAATAAGTCGGTTGCCGTCGGAAATAATCTATGTCCGACAGTTTAAGGTTTATTTCCGACGGCTTTGGCTGTCAGAAATTTTATGTTTTACTGTAGTGAATAGGCTTTTATTTAAGCCCCCACTCATGTTATTCCTCCACTCATATTTTTGTCTCACTAGTACAAACAAGCTCTATAGTGACGGTTGTGAACCTATTTTTACTAGTGTTTCTTAAAACCGTCGGTGTTAGGGGCCAGTAGAAATCATCATCTTTACATGTGGGTAAATAAGGACCGCCAGTGAAAATCGATTTCCACCGTCGGTCGATGTAATAAAACCGCTTGTAAAAATTATTTTCAGAGACATTAGACGGGTTTTTAAAACAGCTAAAAATTTATTTAAGGTTGAGTTAAGAAACCGCTAGTGGAAGTCGCACAACGCGGCATTTTTCGCGCAAAATTCACGTGCTACGCCTATGACATGCTTTGTATCTAGTTTGTAGTTTTTTTTGTCCATATATTACAACCAACTGTGTGTAAATTGCTTGTTTGAGACTGTAAACGAATTCAAATAAAAAGTTATCAACTATAAAGTTGAATAACTTTTGATGTTCTACAACTTTTATTTTGACACTTTTTTCATCCGAGATAGTTTGCAAAATTTGAATTTTAAATTTGACATACTTAGATTTATGAGTGGTTTTCTTAAGGAACCGTCTGTAAAAATACGATTTCTAGTGACAGTTTTGTTAAGAAATCGTCACTAAAAATGGCACAGGCGGTTGATACCGAATTTGTCTGTAAAAATATATCGACCCGTAGATTTTGAGCCTTTTTCTGCTGATGTCTCCATCCACCCCTTAGTATATAACACGTCCAGCCCAACGTAACGCAAGAAAAACATGACGACGACCATGGGTGCTCACCCCAACGCCCAAGGACAACAATTATTAGTAGCCAAAAAGATAGTCAAACCAGCATCACTGTTTTCTATAGATAGCAACACACAGCGCACATTCAACCCAATGCAAAAAGGCTACCTCCAATGGACGAAGGGGTACAGAATTCACAAGGTCAAAATACGGGTAACCAAATCGTAGTTTCATTCCATCGACAGTGACACCCAGCAGCCTTGAGGGACTATATACAGTCTATACCGTTGGGGGGCAAGATTACCCATGGATATTTTTTTTTGTTATCATCCGTAGAAGAAATCGTTTCTGCACTAGTGTGGTTGAATCTGTTTGCATGACTTCAGGTTTTTACTTGGAATTTGTACTGACAAAATCCTGCGCTTCATTTTCGTGCCCTATATCGCCACGTTTTCATCATGTCTCCCAGTTTGAAGCTACAAATGTTAAAGGCGACCGAAATGTTCACTAGGAATAAGAGTGTAGACGACCCAAGCTTAACTAGCATGCAGGAATACAACAAAGAATATGCTAAAACTATCCTTATATGATTATATCAAACCCAAGCTTAACTAGCATGCATGAATACACCATGTTAAGTCATGTTTGAATACAAAACAATTAACTGCTAAAATTAGATAGAAACATCCAAACAACCCAGTTTATTTATTAGTTACTTTTAGTTGGAGACACGCAAACACTCTATCCAGTAGTCTAACTAACCATTAGCTACACTCTCAACTATATATTAGTTATTAGCTGGCTTAACCTAGCTAAAATTAGCTAATAGTTAGTTAGCTAATCTTACTAACAACTTTTTAGCTAGCTAACTATTAGCTCTAATAGATGCAAATGGGTCTGAGTCATTTTCAGTTGCAGTGATTTGGTGCACTTGCACTGTGTACAGTGTACTACTCTCTATACTTGCAGGCTCTCCTTCTTCCTTCCTAGCTGGACAAACACGGCAACTTGACCAATCTATCTATGTGACTGCCAGTCATTGTCTATTCCGTTGCAGCAGCTTTCCAGTGCAGCAGCTGCTGGAAGGGACACATCGTCCACGTGGAAATTTCGTTAGGAAGAATAATCGGTGCAGTGTAGTACATCAGATCAACTCTCCAAGATTGTTGTCCGGAATTGAAATAAACGAGGCATGGTCAATGTCAGCAAGCAAGACTTTGAGGTGGCTCTACGGCTGTCATACCAAGAAACAGCAGCAGCAACGTGGTAAATGAAATGTTTGTTATCTGTAATGTTCTTGCTAGCTAGCTAGCTATGTAGTCATTACTGGCCACTAAGTGCATTGCTACGACCAGAGAGGCAGAGACCAGAGAGCAGACCGGAAATAACAAGAGAATGGCAAAAGGGTTTGACTAAGCAACAGACCCTAGCTACCGCTGTCAAAAACCGGCAAATTCCGACGAAAGGAGGGCGCGGCGTAGCTTCTCCTGCTCCAGATTATCTAGATTCTTGAGAAGTTGATTTTTTGTTAGAAGTGATTTTTTTTCCTTAGAAGTGATTCTTTGTCTTCTTCTATGTATTCATGAAGCACTTCTAACCAAAAAAAAAAAAAAGGTAGACTGCACTGGTGACGAAATGGCGGCGGCGGCACCGGCCATGTTGGCCAGTGGAGTTCGGACTCGACCATACTTATCTCGTGCATAATTATTTATCTAATCACGTGGACTCTGTTGGTCTGTAAACATATATATATATAGTTATAGTATTTAGAGCCCTGGGGTCTATTTAACTACAGGAAGCCCCGACCAGGTGCGCAGACCGCACCAAACCCTTTTTAGCTTATTGTACCTAACTGTGCTTACGCTAAATTATAATACGAGTTATGCTGATGTGTGTATCAGTTTATGCAAATATAGTCTGCGCATATTACGTGCATCGGGCCCACGATCCGGCCCACACGTTCACAATTATTCAGTCCCACGCCGACACTATAAAAACACCCCCACGCCGCCAGGGATTAGGTTTTAGCGGCGGCGGCGGTTCCCTCGGGCGTGCGAGCGGCGGTGATCCTGGGGGCCAACAGCGGTGTCGCCTCGAGGCAGGCGACCGACGGCGGCGCTTTACTAGGAACGAGCGACAACGACGCTCCGAGGCAGGCGGGCAAGCGGTGACGGCGCTGTCGAAGTGGACGGACGACGGCAGCGCACCCTAGGCCCGGCGACAAAGGCGGTTGTCCCGCCCATCTCTGTGATGGCCACCGCCGCCGCCGCTCCAGCATCTGTGGCGCCGTCCCTTGCACCCAAGGCCAACAACAGCAGGAAGGCGGTGGTGCCCATGGACGCGTCGGTTCTGGAGAAGCACGTGCTGGTGGTGGATGACAAATCCGTGGACCGCGCCACGATCGCCAGGATCCTGCGTGGCTCCAGGTACAGTGACCGTCGTGGAGTCGGCGACGCGTGCGCTGGAGTTGCTCGCGATGGGCCCTGCTCCCCGACGTCAGCATATGATCATCACCGACTACTGGATGCCTGGGATGACCGGGTACGAGCTGCTCAAGCGCGTCAAGGAGTCGGCGGCGCTCAGGGGCATCTACGTTGTCATCATGTCGTCTATGACCATCGTGATTTATACATTTTCAAACAAAATTTTACGATAGCTCTTATTGCATTTTACGCTTCCACTAAAAAGCAAGTGCCACATTCGTCGTTACAAAACAGATCATTGATTTATGCAAAAATTCGTATCCATTTACGCTGTTTCGGATCACGTTTTACGCATAAATCCACCTGACCTAGAACCCGAGCACGATCGGAGCGCGATTTTCACGTCGTAATTTAGGCCACATTCATCGTTACGAAATAGATTGATGATGTACGATAAAATTTGTACCCATTTACGCTGTTTGGTTCACGTTTTACGCTGAAATTTGACCAAGCCAAAATCCGTGCACGATCGAACGTGATCAATTTTCACGCCATAATTTTAGGACCCCATTCGCTGTTACAAAACAAATATATGATTTACGCTAAATTTCGTACTCATTTACGCTGTTTTAGCTCACGTTTTACGCTGGAATCCGCCTGAGCAGAACCCGCGAACTGCTGCTGTAAATTAAAATTTATTTCCTTCTACTAATGCTCTCAAACTGTAACTGTCCCTTTATTTACGCGATTATGCAGCACGTCTTTCCTTATATCAAACCGGTCAAGATTTATATAATGCATGGTTTATGATATCATGTTACACATCGTTATGCAGTCGTAAACGGTTTATTTACGCATCGTTATGCAGTCGTTAACCGCCGCTAATATCACAGATACGAACATGGACGAGCGGCTGTAAATGAGAATTTGTTTCCTCCCATAACTGTGCCTTTATATACGCGAACGTGGGGCACGTCTTTCCTTATCTCAAACCGGTGGATATTTAAATGTTGCATGGTTTACGCTATCATGTTACACAACTTTATACAGTCGTACACGGTGTACACATGGTAATATTCGTTCTCGTGATTCGTGGCCCAAAAGATTCCTTCTATGCATGATTTATGCACATTTCTACATATATTTATGCATGCATATATCGCCTGTCACGTCTCATCCAGGATTCGTGGCTATCATATGCATGGCTGACGCATGCTCGCGTACAGTGGGCCGACTGCGACCTGGTTGGCATTCTGGCTGGGGCTTCCCCCACTAACGGAAGCCCAGGGCTTCCATTACCTCTTCCCTATATATATATATATATATATATATATATATATATATATATATATATATACGCGCGAAGGGGTACGGCTGATTGAGAACACCGAACACATTCCAATCGAATCAATCTACATTATTTACCTTTTTCATCTTTTGAGTAGAAATAACGTAGTTTTAGTTGTAGTTTTCCACATATCTACCCTCACTCCTATTGCGAACACAAGGTTGATTTGTCCCTTGTGGTTCGAGTTGATGATGAGTGATTGTCAACGGGTAGCACCCTAGGGTAGTCAGTGGACTGACCAGAGTGTGAGATTATGCTTTTGCAACCATGTCGGTCGACTTGTGGTGTGCAGGTGTAGAGCACAGGAATAGTGGTCGATGGTTGAGGTGAAGGTCATGCGGGCTCGTGCTGATGGACCGGGAGCCATAAAGGGCGAGTGTTGGGTCTTGACTGACGGATCAGAGCAGCCAGGTGACCAACCGCGGTGGCTGACACCTGGGACACACACTTGTGCGAGGACGTGGAGTGGACCGTGTTGCCGGCGTGGTCGAGGACTTATGGGACACACGTCTGATTGTGGAGGACGTGCACGAGGTGCGGTGTTCACGACAGGTTTAGTGGTTTGGGCCTCAAAACCACCCAGCGCTACGGATGCCTGGTTTCGGTGAGTTTGGGCCTCAAAACTCGGTGGTGGCGGTTCTGGAGGGAACCAGTGGCGGCACGCGGCGTGATCGCGAAGGGTGTGTCAAGGCGAAGCAACTCCGTGTGAAGGACATGACCATCGGATCGAAAACCTAGGAGTTGTTCCATTTCGCCCCTGGTGGAGTGGATATGCTATATGTAAATAGGGGTAGTTTAGAAAGTGAGAATAACCCTTTATAAATAGAGTGGAGAGCTGGTTGGTTCAGCATCCCTTGTGTAAACCCTGGGAATCCAGCTTCTAAAACCCTAGTCAGTCAAGAAAAAAATGAGGAATTTATGTTAATTACGTATGCTATTAAAAAGGCATATTTCTTTTAAATAAATGTTTACTTTTTATAGAAGGGTATATAAAAGATCCTTGTATGAGTAATATATTTATAAACACATCCTTGAAATATCTAAGTTAACATATGATATATATTAGAAATTACTTTAAAAAAATAAAATAAATACAATTCAAAATATACAAGTGACATATTCAAAAGCATTTTTATAAATAAAATAATAAATAGATTAATAAAAGTATATTCATGTATTCGTATTGAAGTTTTGGCTGGACATGTATTTGAAATTTGAAACTTGAATTCTGTTTGAATTTAGAATTTAAAATGGAAAACAGAAAAATAGAAAAGAAATCATGAAAACGTCTCTTGAGCTGAATCCCCCTCCCTCGGCCCACCTAACGGCCAAAGTAACACCCCGCGCGGCCCATTTTCCCCCAGCCCTGGCTACCAGACGCTGGCGTGGGGGCCACTAACGCCAGACGCTTCTTCAATCTCTCGCGCGTGTCGTCTGCTGTGACTGCCATGGGGGGCCCGCAGTTCAGCCATCTCCGCACGCTCTTGCCACAAGAGTCAATGATGGGTGGGACCCAGAGCGTCAGTCGCGTCTCCTATCCTCAACGCCTGTATCATCTCCTCTTCCGTAACGAACGCTAAACCGAAACTCCACAAATCCGGGGGAAGCCGTTGGATGCTGGCCAAGTCCAAGTCCTCCCTCGCCCCTATTTAACTAGCTGTGACCCCCACCTTCGTCTGCACCAACAGGTTGCCGCCGTGGATACCTCGGGGAGCAGAGAGCCTCATCGCATGAAAGAGAGAGAAAGTTGTGGCCACCGCCGTCGAAGCACAGAGATGGCTGAGATGAAGCTTTCCTCTAAGTCGTTCGTCATCCTCTGTTCTATAGATAATTCGCCTTGGGTTGGGAGTTGTGCACCAGGGGGCCAGGAACACCCCTCACCGGCGATGCCCCGCCGTGCGAGCTGCTAGGCCACCACCCAGGTTCCTCCCAATGGGAAGGCAGGTGTTAGAGTTGGCCCTGGTCATTGATCGGTCAACCAACGACCGAGATTAAATGAAGGGTGCCGCTTCGGCGGGATTGGATCTGGGCCATACATCGTAGATGGATGGTTAGGATTAGATTGTTGGCGTTTTAGATCGTGGTCGTTAGTTGCAAAAGAGCGGACAAGATTAGACCTGGTGAATACCAGTTGGATCCTTTGATCCATGCCGTTGATCCATGATCCGAGGGCTAGGACCAGTGTGTGTCGTGGACGAATTTCGGACCATTGATCTATCATCCTACGATGGCGGTTGTTTACCATTTCATTTTAAATGGTAATCTAATCAGGGCCGTAGGTATAGGATCGGACGGATCAGGATACTTCAAACCCCTTTGGATCGGACACTTTGCATAAGCACCCTCCTTGAAATTAGAAACTAACCCACCATCCATCATAATTCAAAGAGTGTTACAACCAGGCCCAGAATTTTATAACTGTGACCCTGTGTTCCCTAATAATTATGTGCCTAGTCCAGTGACTTAAGAAAATAGGAAAAACAATATAGAAAACACTTTTCTAGCAGAAAAATAATTCTAGAACTTATGTAATTCCTAGAAAATCTATTTTAGCTCCAAATTGACCCATTTTAGTTGCAATAATTTTGTTTTAATATTGTTCATCATTTAGTACCTTTGTTTAGCCATGAAACTTGAATTAAAATTATTTATTTGAATTACTCTAATCTACGTACCAAATAACTTCGGAAAATCATAATTAATTCATTTTAACTCTGTTTTAGTCCATTCAAGTTGCGTTAGTGTTGGGGGCCTTCGGCTCCCGAAGGTCCTCAAAAACACAGTTTGACAATGTTTTCCAAGTGTAAAATGTGAACAGGCACCTTCGGAACAGGCACCTTCGGAGTCAGGTCACGAATATATAAGGGCATGTTTAAGACGAAGCTGGAATGAAAAGCGGTCATGACGAAGGATAAGACGATCATGAAGCCATATGCAGAAAAGCTTCGGCATAACGGCAGAAAAGAGGAACCGACTTAAAGATGAAAAGCCAAATTGGACCTCGAAGAATTACTATAGAGTTATTGATAAATGTAAAGGGCATCAATGTAATTTTACACGGGCTGCGTCCCATGCCTATAAATAGGTGAACAGTACTCTCGTACTGTTCACGCTGACTAGGCACGCGTCTTTTTGCATCACGACTTGTACCTTTGCCTTACATCAGTCTGAAGGTACATTTGTAATTCGTTTTCATGAATTTAATAATGGAAATGTATTGATGATAATGCTGGTATTATTATTTTCACACTTTATATATATATATGTTTATTCTGTTTACTCATTTACTAACTTTACGAAGGTCTTTTCCTTCGTAACCTTTGTTATATTATGTTTATATCCTTCGTCCGAAGTTCATTAAACCCTCGAGGAGATAATGCTTCAGCGGACGAAGGGTATTTAATACTTAACATCTTCGTGTTGTCTTGTTCTTGATTTATAGCATTTGAGAACAAGTCCCCAACATTGGCGCCCACCTCCGGTGAACTCACTTCCACTTTTTGAGTTTTGAAAATCTTCGGCAAGCATCACCTTCGTCATGCCGCCAAAAAAAGCTTCAGCAACAGGGGCTGCTGCTCTGCAGTCGCTAGACCATAATCAATATGTCGTTTCTCTTAGAGAGGCCCGAAGCCAGAAGAGAAAGGCCACCAGTCCAGCGCCCCCGGAGGACGAATTGGATCAAGAAATCCAAAATTTGGAAATGCTCAATCAACAGGTCCAACGCAAGAAGGAGAAGATGGCTCGTCTAGCTGATCTTCAAAGGCAGATAGACGAAGCCTCTGAAGAGCTTCGACATCTCGCTCAAGATGACCAGAACCAAAGGCCCCCACGCAGAGAGCTTCATCAAGAGGGTTTCTATAACGAGGATGACTGGTATGAAGATTTCCATCACGGAAATTTTGCTTTTGATGATGCTTCTCCCTTGTCAACAGAACTGCAGGCTGTTCCTTGGCCACAGTCTTACAAGCCACCTCAGCTCCCCATGTACGACGGTCATTCTGACCCGAAACAATTCTTGATGAGCTACGAAGCAACTATATCTTCGTACGGTGGCAACACGGCGGTCATGGCAAAGTCCTTCGTCATGGCTGTCAGAAGCGTCGCACAAACTTGGTACTCTTCTCTTAGGCCAGGGACAATCACCTCATGGCAAAAGTTGAAGGACATGCTGATAACTAGCTTCCAGGGCTTTCAGACGAAGCCAGTCACTGCTCAAGCTTTATTCCAGTGCACCCAGGATCATGAAGAATATCTTCAAGCATATGTCCGAAGGTTCCTACGTCTGAGGGCGCAGGCACCAACAGTGCCCAATGAAATTGTCGTTGAGGCCATGATCAAGGGGCTTCGGCCAGGACCTGCAGCTCAGTACTTTGCCAGGAAGCCTCCCCAAACTCTGGAGAAGCTGCTCCAGAAGATGGACGAGTACATTCGAGCTGACAATGATTTTCGCCAAAGAAGGGAGGAAGCTCTCAGGTTCTCTGAAATGACTAGGGGCTTCGGAGGAAGATTTTATCCAAGGCACGTCAAGTCAATTCACAATTCTACTCAAAATGACGACAAAGCGAGTCAACATCAAAGGCCACAGTGCTCCTCCTAAGCTTTGGGGCAGCAACAAAGCTCCTTCCGGCCGCCAGTGCCAAGGGGCAGAGGCGCCAGGGGCTTCGGGGGAAGATTTGGAGATCAACCGAGAAAAATATACTGCCTATTCTGTGGTGAAGGTAAGGGCCACACCACCAGGATGTGTCACATTACCATCCAGAAGCAAAAGGAGCTAGCAGAAGCTGCTGCACAACAGAATCAGCCGAAGCAGGTCCTGCATACTGCTTCGTACCATTCGCCTTACATTCCAGAATATGTAGGCAATCACCCTGCAGCTTCTGTTGCTTCGGCAAGTCAACCCCAAGCATCCTGGCAACAGCCTCCGCCGCCGCCACCGACGCAGCCAGGGCTCCAGCCAGAAGGGAGTCACCACAATCAGAGGGATTTCAGAGAGGACTCCGAAGCTTGCACAATCAATAGCACTGTGCCAGAGTCGAAGCACATTTACTGATAAATATCCTACCTCAACAGCAGTTTTTTCGCATTTTTACATTCGGTATTACTTTTTTGTTAATAAGGAACAATTATGGGAAGATCAAGTGCCCTTTATCATTTTTTAATTCCTTGTAACACTTTAATAAAAATGTGTCTTTTTCATAGGCTTGAATCGTTGAAGCATACGAATTTATGGTGGCATGAAGGACCTTTGTATTATCAAAATTTTGTTTTAATAGACACAGAGCAAGTTGTTCGAAACAGTAAAAAGTCGTTCCTAAGCGAGCGCAGTGTAAGTTTTCTGAGCCTACAGCGAAAAGTCAGCGCTGATTCCGCCGAAAGTAAAAGGCGAAGAAGCTCCTAAGGGAGGCTTACAGCGAAAAATAAACGCTGATTCCGCTGAAAGTAAAAGGCGAAGAAGCTCCTAAGGGAGGCTTACAGCGAAAAATAAACGCTGATTCCGCTGAAAGTAAAAGGCGAAGAAGCTCCTAAGGGAGGCTTACAGCGAAAAGTCAACGCTGATATAAAAAGTGTGTATGCTCTATTACAGGGATATGTATCTATGGCACAAACGTCATCTTGCATAACATAACATCATCACATCATTCTGCATAACATAAGCATCATACAGCATATTGCATATGGAACAAGAAGGGGATACAGTATTGATCTTCGGAGAATAATTCGGAAAAGAGAAAATCGTGCTAAAGCACAAGACAAGCCGAGAAGAAGTGTAGCTTCATTAGAGAGGCAACAAAAACTTTTCTATAGCTTCGGAGAATATTTCACGAAGCTTGGATAATCTTCACCACGAACGAATGCAACTTCTGGTGATATAAAATTTTCTTCACGAAGCATGAAAAGAAGGGAAGGTGTTTTTTCGCTGAAGGCTCAAAAAATGGTATGTACGCAAGATTTCATGCATCATAAAGAATTAAAACTGTACATGGATTATATATTACATTCAAAGTTACAATATATTACATACGTTACGTTCCAAATGTTTTTATAGTAGCATTTAATCCTCTTTTAGAACTATTTCTGCAGCTTCGTTCAGTAGCTGGTCAACAACCTCGTCCATAATGGCTTTGGCCATTTTTCTAATTTCATCGTCCCCCTTCGGGTGGGGGCCCGGAGATGCCTCAGCAGGTTCTGAGCGAAGAGAAGATACAGCTATATTACTATTACAAACCGTGAGCAAAGTCTGGAATAAAAAATTACAACATAATAAAAATCACTAATTAATACCTATTTGCCCTTCGGGCTCGATACTTTTTTCGGCAGCCGCCGCTACTTTTCTGGCATCATGGATGCCTTTTTCGCTTTTTTGAATAATTTCTTGTGCCATTTCTCGGCCGCCGTTGTCCCAGATATCAGTGAAAAATTTTCCGCCGATCATGCTTGCTTCGGCTGAGGGGTCTTTAATGTCTTCGGAGGACAAAGTAGCTTCGGATTGCGCTAAAGATTTTACATGCTCACAACCTTTCTTCTCCAAAACAGTAGCAATTCCTCTAGCACCCGAAAAAGCACATATGTCTCCGCGGCTATTCAGGATTTCTTCGAAGGCCTCAGCTTCGTTACTAATCCATTCCATCGGACCTTCGGGATTGCCCCTTGAGAAATTCTCCTCGCTAGAGAATGCGCCAACGTTGGCAAAGCTGGATTTTATCTTCTTAACGCACTCTATGGATTTAACATAGCATTTTCTTTGAGAAGCACGAAGCTCTTTAACATTAACTTCCAAATGATCTGCCCATTGTTCACTTAACTCTCGTTTTGTTTCTTCAAGAATACGTTCTTCTTTGGCTCGGGCTAGTTGTTTACGAAGATCTTCAATCTCACGCCTCTGTGCTTCGGCTTGAGTTTTAGAGTTAGCTTCGTCCTCCTTCATTTTTTCCACTAATGTAAGCAGAATTATGTCTTTCTCCAAGGCTTCGTTTCGTAGCCTAATAACCTCTGTTCGAAGGTTGTTAAGAGCAATGGTGCAGCTCTCGTCTTTAGCATTCTTTTGTGCCCTTAAGGCATTGCTGAGAATTAAGCCCTATTCAAAAAGAATGAATGGATTAACACAACAGTAAAGGATTCATTCAAAATCCACAAAATTCAAAGTTTACAATCTTCGTACCTTTAGACTGTTATATGCAAGACTATCCGCAAGATCCTCCTTCGTCATGGCGCAAAGGTCAGCTTCAAGCTTCGGGAATCCCATGCTTCTAGCCATTTCCCGGCACACGGATAATTCTTTATTGTCTGGGAGGCAATATAAGAAGTCATCTTCGTTTGTCCCGTTGAATACTACGGCCCCCTTCGGATATTTCAGTTCTTGGGCATAGTGATTGGCTTCAAAAATTTCTTCTTCAGACAGTTTCTTCCCCGAAGCATGTCGCACAATATAATCATGTATTTTGGAGGATGCTTCGGGGGTGGCAGTACCAATTTCCCCAATC
The DNA here is from genome assembly GCA_029449295.1 of Zea luxurians. Classification (NCBI taxonomy): domain Eukaryota; kingdom Viridiplantae; phylum Streptophyta; class Magnoliopsida; order Poales; family Poaceae; genus Zea; species Zea luxurians. The sequence goes on along the minus strand of JAOPSE010000409.1, from coordinate 255,296 downwards.
AGAATCGGTTCTGTTATTGTTGCTTTTTCAGTTCCTAAACTTGCCTTTGACATTTTTTTGACCTCCAAAGGCTGTATCTTGGTGGATTCCGAAGGCCCAGCTTCAGTTTCAGATTGCTGCTTTGAAGTTTCAGCAGCAAAGGCTTCAATAGGCGCCTCAATAATTTTCTTTGGAGTTGTGCTTGAAGATTTAATCGTCTCCAGGACATCTAGCACATTAACCATTCTTTTACTTTTCGGGGTTGCTGCTGGCCCCTTCTGGCTTTTAGCTGTCTCAACTTTTGTTGAAGGACTTATAACATCTGGTGTTTCTCTTTCTTCAGATTTCTCCTTTCTTATTGCTGGTGCCTCGGCCATTTCTTCGGATTTTAGCGCTGCAGTTGGTTCTCTGGCTTCGGTGGTCGAAGAGGCCTCGCCAATAAACTCGGGCACTGTGGCCGGCTCAATACAACGTGGAGGGTGTGTGGACACTTTTACTTTCTTCCTCTTCGGTGCTGGCTTCCCGGGAGCAGCCGAAGTAGTGTCCTTTGCAGGAGCAGTATTTTTTCTCTTTTGACCTCGCATTGGATAACAGTAGTCGGGATAGATAAACCCAATAGCATCAAATACTTGGTTGAGCCTCTTCTTCTTTCGGCCTCCGAAAGCCGCTGATAATGCAGTGTTTTCAGCCTTTGAATAGGTCCCAAGCAATTCATCACTTACATTCTCAATACTTTTCAGCCAATCATCATCCGGTTCAACAAATTTATCTCCGTACTTGAATGTATATTTCAGTCTAATTAGTCCACCCTCGTCAGCTTCTTTGATGGTCTCCTTCGGCATTTCCCAGTCATCTACAAGTGGCCACACTCTGAAGGCAATGTGCTCTTGCATTAAATCCCTGGTCCCAATAAAGGAACAGACTACGCCGAAGGCCCTCTGACATTCTTCAGCGGCTTCGTCCATTTCTACCTTTGGTTTCTGAAGTCCGAAGCGCTGCCAGATAGGGCGCATGATGATATCCTTGATATCTTCCCGAACCGTCAAATCGTTTCTCACATAGAACCATTCCTTCATCCATTCCCCGGGCCATCTCTTCCGAAAGGTTGGCACGGGACAGCTCGACCCAGAGCGGGCACCGAAGCTATAACAACCAAAATTATTATGATATTGTTCCTTGCCCCATGGTTTCGTCTCATATACTAGCTCGTGTATATTGCAAAAGCTTTTAGCACTTGGCTCCAAACCCTGGCTCCTCACGGCCCAGACGAAGATTCCCAATCTTATCACTGCTTCAGGGGTAAGTTGATGAAGGTAAATTTGATATATTTTCAGAACTTCTACTACAAACTTGCTTAGGGGGAATCGTAGCCCAGCCTTTAAAAAGCTTCGGAAGATCACAACCTCATTATCTTCGGGGGTCGGTGTAGTTTTTTCTCCGTCATCCGCCCTCACGATGGATATATCTCGGAAGTATCTCCCCCTCATGTTTTCAAGGTGACTCTGCTTTATAGTTGATTTTCCGAAGTTTGAGTGACTAGGCCGCCACGGGCGATCTTCGGAATCCTCTCTGCCACTATCCACATCATAGCTATCACTGTCGCCAGTATCTTCAGATAAACCCTCCAAAGTTTCCTTGACAATCTTTTCAGTATTGGTCTTCGACATTGACTCAAGAAAACCCAGATGCATCTCCTCCGAAAGGCTTAGCTTCGAAGCACCAGCAGCTGTCTTATCTTCAGACATTTTCGCGAATGCTGGCAAACTAGACTTGAAGCCGAAGCTTAAAAATTTAAGACCGAGCAAATGTTATCGCGCGCAGGCTAAGGGCAGGGTGCGCAGGTTGAAAGCTGGTGAGTAAAAAGTAGGTGGCAAAAGGGCGTGTCAAATAAACTCGCGGAGAGCTTGTATTTATACACCTAGTATGTCGAAAACTGGAGGGCCCCGCTTGTCAATGACTGTTGCTATTCTAGCAAAAGGAAGGTGTTTTTTTCGGACCTTCGGCTTAAAACCTTCGTCCATGTCGCAATATAAATTTATCTTTACAATAAATTGATATTGCGAGGGGCTACTGTTGGGGGCCTTCAGCTCTCGAAGGTCCTCAAAAACACAGTTTGACAATGTTTTCCAAGTGTAAAATGTGAACAGGCACCTTCGGAACAGGCACCTTCGGAGTCAGGTCGCGAATATATAAGGGCATGTTTAAGATGAAGCTAGAATGAAAAGCGGTCATGACGAAGGATAAGACGATCATGAAGCCATATGCAGAAAAGCTTCGGCATAACGGCAGAAAAGAGGAACCGACTTAAAGATGAAAAGCCAAATTGGACCTCGAAGAATTACTATAGAGTTATTGATAAATGTAAAGGGCATCAATGTAATTTTACACGGGCTGCGTCCCGTGCCTATAAATAGGTGAACAGTACTCACGCTGACTGGGATAGCGTCTTTTTGCATCATGGAAGATCTTTTCACACTTTATATATATATGTTTATTCTGTTTACCCATTTACCAACTTAACGAAGGTCTTTTCCTTCGTAACCTTTGTTATATTATGTTTATATCCTTCGTCCGAAGTTCATTAAACCCTCGAGGAGATAATGCTTCAGCGGACAAAGGGTATTTAATACTTAACATCTTCGTGTTGTCTTGTTCTTGATTTATAGCATTTGAGAACAAGTCCCCAACAGTTAGCTTCACATAAATATTTACTATACAGTAACAACATTAATTATACCATATTGCATACTTTTATTGTTAGATATCTATTTGTCCTATGTCTACTAGATTAACTCTTCTAATCAAAGTCAACTTGTCCATAATTGTAATTTAGATAAAATATGATCTCTAGTCAAGCTATAATTAAAATTTAAGTTGAGTTAATTATTTATGGAATAATCTCTCATATGATGTGTACTAGCCAATTTATAATATAGTTTAATATTTAAATCACATAGATCTTCCATAAATCATAACTCCTTAACCATGACTCCGATCTTAGTGTTCTCGAACCCACGATCTCGTAGCATCACATAGATTATTATTGCACAGTTTGATCTTATGTTTGGTGTCATGTTAATTTTGTCTATACCATGTTTGTTTGTATTTCTACGACTAGCAGTGAGGTCACGAGTCACCTGAAGATCATCCTGGTACCTGGAATCTGAAGTCCTAGGCAAGTTGTGCCCTTGATCACTTCTCTTTACACAGTCATGTTCTAATTAATCATAATGATCTGCATAGGTTAATTTTGATGGGACCCAGTAGGTTATCCTAGTTTGATTATCTTTATACCTTGTTTACCACTAAATTTTTGGGTAGTACCTGCTATTGCTTTATGTGGTTTTAGGTATAGAATATACATTATTCATGATTATACTTTTATTATCAGTTGTTATTTACTGTTCATGATAAGGTCATTATGTTAATTGGAACATGGAGAACCACCCGGGAAAACAGTGCTACCACAAGGGTGATATGAGATGCCATTGGCTGACTAATTAGGAAAGCTAGTGGAGGACTACCTTACCCGAAAGGGGCAAGGGCAGTAGGGGAGTGGTCAGTGTGGGGAGGCCCTTGGGTTGATTATGCTACGATGGCGGTCAGGCGAGGGGTCCCTGCATTGGAGCTTCCTAGACACTGTAGCGGGTTTTCTGAAGCTAGTGGAACTTTGTAAAGGCCTCGTAGTGTTACCCTACCTCGCCTCCTCGGTAGAGATGTATGGGAAGTCACGATCCCTTGGCAGATGGGTAACATGACTTATGGGTCAAGATGCTCAACCTCTGCAGAGTGTAAAACTGGTATACTAGCCGTGCTCACGGTCATGAGCAGCTCGGACACTCACATGATTAATTTATGGAATTAAATTCAATTTGTCATATGCATTGCATCGCATGTGTTGTTATTACTTTTGTTCTATTACTTAATTGGGTTGGTATTTACTTATACTTAGTAATTGCTAATAAAATTTTGACCAACTTTAAAAGTAATGCTCAGCTTTAACCATCCTCTTTGGTAAGCCTTACACTTCACATGAGCTCCCACCTTTAGCGAATTCATGCACATTATTCCCCACAACTTGTTGAGCGATGAACGTATGTGAGCTCACTTTTGCTGTCTCACACCCCCCACAGGTCAAGAACAGTTACCGCAGGATGAGGCACATGGAGGATGCTGTGATGAGTTTGTGAGAGGTCTAGGCCATCGTCTCCCAGTCAACTTTGGGTTGCTGGATCGTTGTCTCCTTATGATGTAATTACTTACTTATTTTGTATAGAAACTCCTATTATTTAGTGAAGTTGTAACATTCGTTTCTGTACCATGATTCATCATATGTGTGAGACTTGGTCCCAGCACACCTGGTGATTATGTTTGCACTCGGGTCCCTAAAACCCAGGTGTGACAGAAGTGGTATCAGAGGAATGTTGACTGTAGGACGCAACCTAGATAGAACTGGATAACCCTTACATACTTACCTTTGCTACTCTGATTCTTTCTAAACTTTCCTTAATCTTTTCTCATCCACTGCTGCTTTACTCTGATTACTCTTACCTTTTCACCCTAAAGACAGAAGTGGATTTCACACTTTGAACTCCTATGCCTAAAGTGACCTCTAGGAATAGGAGACCTACTCATAGGAACAAAAACAAAACTATTTTATAGGTACCTATGCACTTGAATGTTTGTTCTTATGATACTTGCCTGATTTGGATCTTTGATTGAGTGTGATGAGTTGTGGAGTAATGTCCACAATTGCATCTGCATATACATATAAAAATACTCATAAAAATAACTAGACAAACTCGATTATCCCTCATTAAAGTATCTAGCCTAACAATATCCATCTCATCTTAAAAGATCCTAACTTATCCTAATTAAAATATATCTAGCTTAATAGATCCATCTTATCTTAAAAGATACTCTATTACCTTAGTGGACTCATCTTATCTTGGAAAGATTTTATGTCATCCTAATAGATCTAACTGACCTCAAAAGACTCTACCTTATCCTTATGGATTCATCTTGCCCTAATTAGCATATTTATCCCACTCTAGAATAACATCCATGAGCTAATCCAAAATTTATTTAGATCTCATCTAGTCTAAAATAGTCATATCAATTTATTCTAGATCTGATCCAATCTAATAGGTTAATCTAACCTAACGAAGTCTAACCTTAAGTTGAGCTAACCTAAGGACAATCACTTAACCAGTTAATAGTGGCAAAATAAATGAGATGCTACTCCTATATAACATGTTTAACTTAATTCACTCTGCACTAAATTAAGAACGACCGACCAACTCAGCCTTATACAACTACCTTAACCAACTGATGGTTGCATAACCCATTTGTTTTAACCTAACAAAGATTCTGACCTACCTACACCCTATAATCCATCCTATCTCAAAAGATTCCAACATATATTAATAATATATATACTACCCTAGTAGATCTATCTAACTAAAACTAGTCTAATCTAGTTATGTCTAATCTAATATGATCCAATCTAAAGGGAGTTACTTAAACATGTTAGTTAATACTGGTAACATAGATTAGACCATATTCCTATAAATGGGGTTTAAACCTAAAATTGGTGTCTTAGACCAACTCGTCCATGAAACCACGACCTAACCTATGTTATAGGTTGTCCAACCCATTTATCTTAAAAGCAAAGTAAAACTCTATTTAACCTACCTACCCCATGTCCTGTAATTGTTATCCCAACTTAGATAATGGCATCTAACACCACGACCGATGGTCCCTAAATTAGACCCAAGAAGAAGATTAACCTCAACAATGAAGGATATGAGTAGAAACTGACCTTCAGATGAATCAAGATCCACCAACCGGAATAAAAGTCTCCCTTATCTAACTTTCTCTTACCCCAAATCTGCTCTAAACTAACCTAGAATCAATGAGACCGAGACCGGAAAAGAAAAAGATCAACCCCGTCAAGGAAGGATAAGAAGTTGGTGAAGAAGGCAATGAACATCAGGATTAGAGTAAAAAAATATATAAATATACTTTATTAGAAGAAGTATTTGTATGATCCAATTAATACTTTATTAGAAGTTGGTGAGTTGTGTTTTTTCTTTTTTCTCAATATTTATAGATATTTAAATAATTTATAGATTATAATAAATTCCAAAAATAATATTTTATAAATAAAAGTACCCAATTTAAAGGAACAAGTTTTTTTAGTCAAAAGTCTATTATTTAAATATATTGGGCTCCAGAAAAGGAAATCGATAGAATGAATGTTTTTTAATACCTACAAACAAAATTATTAACCTCTCAAAATGCATATATCTAGATCACTTATTTTAATAACTCATTATTATTTTATAAAATGAGACTTTCGCACCAAATTTAATCCAAATGTTGCATTTTTCAAACAAAATTTATGCCTCGACGTGAATGCACTCAAACACTTGATTCAAAATTTTTTAATTTACACTATTAAGTTTAGCGACTAGTAATGTGTTATTTTGATGGATTTGAGGTGTTACAAACTGTCACACCCGGGTTTTAGGGACCCGTGCGTGAACATAAACACCAGGTGTGCTAGAACCAAGTCTCACACATATGATAAACACCAGGTGTCACAACTTTATTATATAATAGGAGTTCTGTACAAAATAAATAAATAATTACATCGAACGGAGACAACGATCCAGCAACCCAAAGTTGACTGGGAGACGACGACCTAGACCTCTCACGAACACATCGCAGCATCCACCATGCGCATCATCTTGTGGTACCTGTTCTTGACCTGTGGGGGGTGTGAGACAGCAAGAGTGAGCTCACACATGTTCATAGCTCAACAAGTTGTGGGGAATAATATGCATGAACTCACCAAAGGTGGGAGTTCTTGTGAAGTGTAAGGCTTACCAAAGAAAATGATTAAAGATGAGCATTGCTTTTAAAGTTGGCCAAAATTTTATTAGCAGTTACTAGATGTCAGTAAATACAAAACCATAATAATAATAGAACAAAATTAATAACAAATCCCATGCAATGCAAATGACAAATTGAATTTAGTTCCATAGTTTAATCATACGAGAGTCCTGAGCTGCTCTTGACCATGAGCTCGGCTAGTATACCAGTTTTACACTCTACAGAGGTTGTATCCTGTACCCACAAGTCTTGTATCCCATGTCACCAGGGTTAGCTAGACCCTTAAACACTACCGAGGTGAATGGCTAGGGATCCACTACGAGGCCTTTACAAAGTTCCACGAAAACCCGCTACAGTTTATGGGAAGAGCACTTGCAGGAATCCCTCGTCTGACCGCCATCGTAGCAAAATCAACCTGAGAACCTCCCTGTATGCAACTCCCCTACTGCCCTTGCCCCTTTTGGGTAAGGTAGTCTTCCACTAGCTTTCTTAATTAGTCAGCCAAGGGCATCCCATTCCACCCTTGTGGTGGCACGTGTTTCTCAAGTTAAGCTCCATGTTCCAATTAAAGATAATGATGATCTTGACATGAACATAAATAACATAACAGAATAATTGGAACATGGATATAATGAAATATTAATCCCAAAACCATATAGAGCAATAGCAAAACTACCTAATAGTTCAGGGGTAAAGAAGGTATAAAGATAATCAGACTAGGGTGACCTATTGGGTCCCATCAAAATTAAGCCTATGCATGAATAAGTGATATTAAAGAACATTATTGGGTAATAAAAGTGGTCAAGGGCATAACTTGCCTGGGACTTGAAATTCCAGGTACCAGGATGATCCTCAAGTGACTCGTGACCTCACTTCTAGTCATAGCAATACAAACAAACATGGTATAAACAAAATTAACATCACACCAAACATAAGAACAAACTGCATAATAATGATCTACACGTCGCTACGAGGTCATGGGTTTGAGAACCACTAAAATTGGGGTTATGGTCATCAAGTTATGATGTGATTAAATGATTAACACTAGGTTCTATGTTTATTTTATAATTCTAGAGAAAATATAACCTAAAGTAGTAATTAATTTAACTTTAATTTAAATTATAAATTGACAATAGATCATATTTTAGTAGATTACAATGATAAGCAGATTAACAAGACTAACCAACAAAAGTTAAATAAAGATCTAATTATAAAAGAATGAGACATGGTACAATAAATGTTGTTATTGCATAGTAAATATTCATATGATGCAACGCAACTGGAACGGTTCAATTCGGAGTTAAAATGAGGAAGTTATAAATTTCCAAAGGTTTTATGTATTTGATACAAGATTAATCAAGAGATTAATTTTAATGGGGCTTTCATGTCAAAACAGTGGCACTAGATGATAAAAAATAATCTTACAAAATTATAGAAACTAGAATGGGTCAATTTGGACTCCAAATGAAATTTCTAGGAATTTTACAAGTTTCTGCAATTAATTTCATACTAAAAATCATTTTCCTTAATCATTTATTCCTTTTTACTGACTTCTAGACTGCACGCATAAAAACAGAGAAATGCAGGGGTCTAGCGCAAAATAAATCGACACTCAGAACACTGTTGCACTGGACAGCTGGTTCATTCTTTGAAACTACGGGGGCTCATGTGAAAAATGGTTTGGGCGAAGTGGTATTGGCGTAATTGAGTCGCCCGATCAGAAATCGAGGGCCCAGATTAGATCTAGGCTTCGCGTGAACCAGTATGTGCGATTAACCGCACGATCATGATCTAGTGGTCTAGCTTTTATCAATCTAAGTCTAATCCCACACGTTCACAGCCAAACCAAGGGACGCGGATCACCAAGCCGAATCGCCACATCCCTTCAAATCTCCATCGTCCGCCACTATATCGATGGTCAATAGAACATCACAGCTACTCTCTCTTCCCCAACCTTGCACACGGCGGCACAGAGTGCCCCTGGCAGCGCCATGGTCGGCATCTCTCCAAGCTTGACTCCCACATTTGAACTCCAATCAAGGGCGGTAATCACATAGAAGGTAACGATACGATACTATTGAAGGGCCGCTTACCGTGATTCTAGCGGCGCCAATGCCATGGCCACGGTCCGCGATAGACCCACGGTGGAGCTCCACCCCGGTTAGGAATTCATCAACCAAGGTCTCCGCACTTTGCCTGATGATGCTACGCCGCACCACAGCAAGCATCTATGCCTGCCGTTGAATCCCCACGTGCATCCGCCGAGTTCACAGCACCAGTGACATACCGAGTCAGCGGTGGTGGCATTCCAGATTCCACCCTGTGGCACTCATCCTCACTCATGGCCACGGCGCGGCGTACGCAACCAGCGCCGGTGAGCACGCCTAGAAGCTCTAGGTGGTGCCCTCGCCCGGCAGCGTCTGCCCGATGGCACGCACCACGAGCACCCCAGCCACGGGGCCATCCTCTCCACCACGCTTCCGCTACGAAGCGATGACCCATGACTCTCTCTCATCACTACGCTCGACCATGGTGGCGGCTACCAACCATCTTGGCGAGCACGCGAGGGTCAGAGGTCATGGCGCCCAAGCTTTATAGAAAGGCAAGAGGGACCAGATCCAAGAGAAAGGTTGGGGCGGTAGGTGGATTAGCAAGGAACGAGGCGAGTATCAGGGAAACCGTTGCAACGAACTCCTGTTTCGGTTCGAGCTCTCGTCGAAGGCAAGGGACCTAGCAATAGGTCCCACCCATTGGATTCCGGCCGTGGGCGTGCACAAGCCACGGAACAAAGGTTCTGGCCCCATGGTCCACTTGTTAGCGACTTCCTTTGAACGAGCGTGAGGCATAGAACACGGGCCCCACATGTTATTCCAAGCTGCGCGCGATATAGCAAGATAGGTGGCTGTGATGGAAATGGGTCGACCGAGTATAGGATTCAGCCAAAACAAACGGGTCCGTTCATGGGCTGAAGTATGAGATTTCGGCCCAGCACAAGTAAGAGTTTTTCTTCTTTTTCTTTTATTTTTTTCATCTATCTTAGTTTTCAAAATTTAAAATCCCTATTTCAAATATAAATCTGACTTAGGTTTCAAACTATCATTAAATTCACAACTCAAAGACCCATCATGTATGCAAAGCGTATAAATAATCAATATTATCTTATTTAAGTAACATGCTTTTAAATATGCAATTCACAAAAAAAAAACAAAAAAAGTTGTCTTTAGGAGAAGCAACTTCAAGGAGAAAGTTCTTATTAGAAGGTAATTCAAAACCTTTGGAGAGCTTTTGTAAATCCCAAAATGTGATTTCGGGTGTTACAAATCCTAACCCCCTTAACAGAAATCTCGTCCTCGAGATTAGTAAGGAAAGGGATGTAAAAAGCCTGATTTATAGTTTAGCCTTTTAGCTTCCAATTAGTTTAAGAATAAGAAGTTTCATGTTAATTAGAAAGTGATTAGGAAAGGATGGATATCTATATGTATAGCCATTTTATTACGTAGGATAAAAGATGTGTAGGTCAATGCAAGAATAGCTTGGGGTAAGAGAGCTTACGGTGAGAAAGAACTCTGTGTTGGGTGGTAATGCATCTGAAGATCGAGTTTGACTTCTCTCTTCCCTTGGCGGAGTTGATATTTTTCTTTTCCGGTCTTGGTCTTATTGAGTCAGGGTCAGTGTATATCTTTGGAGTTGGGGGAATATGGTTAAGATAGATATGGGTGAGATAGACTACATGATGTAGGTCAAAATCTTGTTTGACATTTGGTAGGGACAGAGATATTATGCAACCCATCATGACTCTATTGGTTGGGTCAGCTCTTCTGCTCATGGTTGAGTTGGTCTAATGTGTTAAGTTAACACCTAGCTAGCGGGTCCCATCTCTTCTACCAATATCACTAATCTGTTTAAATAGATCACATTAGATTAGATCACATTAGATTCTATAATCCTATTCACGAATATCTTTTAGTCAAGCATATCAAGCTAACCTTATCTTTATGAAATTCTAGTATATTTTTTCTAAGTAGAACTTCCAATATATATGTAATACTCAAAAATGTAAAATTGAAAACATAGTTGATTAACACACATGTTTTTGCCTCTATTTATTATAACAGGTGAATCAACACCTCAAAAGTCATTAATTAGCTAATGACACTTAAATTAATATGTGCATCATGCTGAGTTTTATTGGATTGTGCATTTGTGGATAATAAAATAAATGTGTCATTAAAAAGATATTAATATGTTAATGGACACATGGGGTATAACCTCTAAATTGAAAACAAAATGACATAGAAAACGAAAAGAAAGAGAAGAAACATCATAAAATATAAAACAAAATTGATAAAAATATAAACCCAACCATAAATGGTATGATTAAAGACTACCTTTAATTTGAGTACTAAATTCACATTCATATTTGAAGTTCAAATTTGGGACTTAAATTTGAAATTAAAAGGAGAAAAGAAAACAGAAAATAAAAACAAAAGAAAAAGGAAGAAAGCTTACCTGGGCCGCGGACCATCACTTCTGGCCCATTAACTCAACACACGCACAGCCGGCCCACCTCCTCCCCATACCGCAGCCGCGCTCACTTTCCTCCTGACGCTGTCGTGTGGCCCCCATCGGTCAGTTTGGTCTTCCTCCTTTCGTGGACCAGTCGTTGCAACAGCCCGTGCGGTGCGGCCGGGGGAGCTGGGCGCGAAGCCTTCCGCGTTTGGGGGATAAAGTCGTGACCCCTTGGGTTTTCGCCTAGTGCCTCCTAGACCAAAATTCGGCTGCGCCTGTCGTAGATAGCAGAGAGAGAGAGAGAGATCGTAATGTGAGGAGAGAGGGCAGGGGAATCACCGCCATGGATCTTTACCGAGGTGGCCGTTCGAAGCGTACTTGGGGACTCCGGGGGCTCGCGCGGGGTCACCGATGGATATCCGCTGCTCGTTCGGGCAGGACAGGCGGTTGGCATGGCGGAATTCCTCACCGGAGGGCGCCACCGCCGTGCGGCCCACATCGTACCGTGACTGGGTCAGTCGTCGCGGCAATTCGCGGTAAGAAATTCCCCATCCAGTTCACCCATGTATCTGCTGCGTAGTGAACACCTCGGATCGGAGTTTAAATCGTGTGCGCCGATCAACGATCCAAGGGCTCCGGTTTACGCAAATCCTAGCAGTTGGATCCTAATCGTGTGGCCGATGGAGTGTACCGCTTTGGGGGAGGCCGATCTAATCTGGTGCTCACGTTCTCGATCCAACGGCTATGATCGCCCCGTACCTCTTCGGCCCTGACAATTAGCACATGAGTCCCTAGTGAACCGCGAAATGAACCCGCGGTCCGATGAGCATGGCTGTGGGTTAGCTCTGAGTCTTGGAACAATTATGAATTAGCCCCCGAACTCCTGGGTATTAATGTGCGTGGACCAGAGCAGTATGAAAACCAAGGGAATTAATGATTTTTAATGTAAAATAATTTCAGAATTTGTTTAATTCCTAGAAATTCCATTTTAAATCCTTTTTGAACCATTCCAGTTACATTAGTCTTGTAATAATATTCTATATCATTTAGTGCCACTGTTTAGCCACGAAACTTGAATCAAAATTATTTGTTTGGATTAATCTATTCTAAGCACCAAATAACCTTCAGAAATTCATATCTTAAAACCTATAACTCCAAAATTAATGGTTCCTGTTCCTAGGATCTTATTTTATTGTGTAGATTTTTATTGTGTATTTTGTTTACATGTTTGGTGCAATGTTAATTTTTGCCATACTATGTATGTATTGTGTTGATGCGAGTAGACGAGCAAGCCACTGTGGATTCTGAGGTTCAGCAAGTAGAAGTAGCTGAGCAGGAGCTCATTGAAGGCAAGTTGTGCCCTTGATCACTTACTTTTTCCCAGCCATGTTCTTATTAATTATAATGATCTGCATAGGATAATTTTGATGGGATCCTTTAGGTTACCCCAGTTTTGGTTATCTTTATACCTTGTTCACCACTGAAATATTTTTTGGGTAGTACCTGCTATTGCTTTATGTGGATTGGGTATGGAGATACACTACTCATGATTATTCTGTTATTATCTTGTTATTATTACTATTCATGTTAAGATCATTAAATTAATGGGAACATGGAGCGACCACCCGGGAAAACAGTGCTACCACAAGGGTTTAATGGGACGCTCTTGGCTGATTAACTAGGAAAGCTAGTGGAGGTCTTCCTTACCCGAAAGGGGCAAGGGCAGTAGGGGAGTGGTCAGCGTAGGGAGGTCCTTGGGTTGATTTTGCTGCGATGGCGGTCAGGCGAGGGATTCCTGCACTAGAGCTTCCTATAAACTGTAGCGGGATTTCTGAAGCTAGTGGAACTTTGTAAAGGCATCGTAGTGTTACCCTGCCTCGCCTCCTCGGTAGAGATGTATGGGATTGGCCGTCTCTTGGCAGATGGGTAACATGACTTGTGGGTAAAGATGCGCAACCTCTGCAGAGTGTAAAACTAGTATACTAGCCGTGCTCACGGTCATGAGCGGCTCGGAACCTCACATGATTAATTTATGGAACCTAAATTTAATTTGACATTTGCATCACATTTGGGATTATTTTACTATTACTTTTCTTTATTATTATTAAGGTTTGGTATTTACTTACACTTAGTAATTAATTGCTAATAAAATTTTGACCAACTTATAAAAGCAATGCTCAGCTTCAGCCTTTATTCCATTGATCAGCCTTACACTTCATGAACTCCCACCTTTGGTGAGTTCATGTCACATTATTCCCCATGACTTGTTGAGCTATGAACGTATGTGAGCTCACCCTTGCTGTCTCACACCCCCCCACAGGAGAAGAACAGGTGGTTCAGGAGGAGCCACAAGGCGAGGAGTTCGATCTGATCTAGGTGGCGTTTCTCAGTTGACATTGGCGCCAACGATCCTTAGTTCGTTTTATATTTATTCTTTTATTTTGTAATAAGTCTTCCGCTTTGTAATAAATACTCTGATGTATCGTGACATTTATCTCTATACACTCTGTTATTATATATGTTGTCTTCTTGGCGCATGTATGAGACGCACCCGGCTTTGTCCCTTAAAACCGGGTGTGACAGAAGTGGTATCAGAGGAAATGTTGACTGTAGGATGAAACCTAGATAGAAATGGACAAAACCCTTCCCTACTTACCTTCTTCTGATTCATTCTATACTTACCTTACTCTGATTCTCTCTATACTTATCTTGATCCCGTCTCACCTTCTACTGTTCTACTCTGATTATTCTTATCTTTTCTACTTCAAGACAAGATGGATTTCACACTTTGGAATCCTACAACTATGAACTTTTTCAGATATAGGGAACCTAAGACGAAATTAAAATTATTTTCTCTATTAAAAATGTTGGTTGATTGTTCTGATGATCAATGTCTGATTTGCTTCTTTGATTGATTGAAATAGTATAGACGGGCATCTTAGCATGTACCACCATAAGGTAATGTATTAGCTTTAGTGGATAACGCACTAATCTACTTAGTTAATAAATCCCTCGCAGTAACATTTCTCGTAATTACTCGCCTTGTCTACAATTCTTCCTTTCTTACCCTATATTCCTAACCCAGATGTGCTACCCCTATACTGTTAGAAGAGAGCAGTATAGATTTGATCCTTGGTATGTCATGGTTAAGAAAGGCAAAGGCAGTATATACACTGTGCTAAGGGAACCGTAGAACTTAACTCAACAGTTCCAAAGGACAAAGATTTGAAGTTGAAGTTGCAGTAACTACCACCATCAGACTAGCGGCATTCTTAGTAGATGAGAAGTTGGTGGGTGACAACATCCGTGCAGTTAGGGATTTTTTCGGATGTCTTCGCAGAAGAGTACTTACCAGGGATGCCACCAGATAGGGAAGTTGAGTTTGTAATTGATCTTCTACCTGGAACTGCCCCTATTTCTAAACGGCCATATAGGATGTCCGTAGAAGAACTAAAGGAACTTAAGAAGCAATTAACGGAATTACAAGAGGCTGGATACATTCGTCCGAATTCTTCACCTTGTGGAGCGCCGGTTCTATTTGTACAGAAGAAAGAAGGATTGCAAGGGATGTGCGTGGATTATAGATCCCTTAATGATGCTACTGTGAAGAACAAGAATCTGTTACCCTGCATTGAGGATTTATTTGATCAGATGAGAGATGCAAGGGTATTCTCGAAGATTGAACTCCGACCGGGTTATCACCAAAGGAAGATTAGGCCAGCGGATATTCCCAAGACGACTTTATCGACCCGATATGGTTTATATGAGTTCACCGTTATGTCATTTGGACTAACTAATGCACCAGCCTATTTTATGAATCTGAAGAATAAGGTGTTCACTATCTGGACAGATTCGTCGTGGTATTCATCGACGATATCCTTATTTATTCCTAGAGTGAAAGTGATCGAGGAACATCTAAGATTGGTGCTACAGAAGCTACGAGATAATCAACTCTACGCCAAGTAGAGCAAATACGAGTTTTGGATTGACGAGGTGCCATTTCTTGGACATATCATTTCTAATGGAGGGATATTAGTGGATCCTGCTAAAGTCAAGGAGATAGTGGCGTGGAGCATACCCACTACAGTTACAGAGATTCGGAGTTTCTTGGGGCTTACAGGATATTATCGGAGATTTACTGAAGGATTCTCTAAAATTGCCAAGCCTATGACCTCACTTATGGAGAAGGGAAGAGAATTTAAGTGGGACGAGAAGTGCCAAGGTAGCTTTGATCAATTAAAGAAGAGGTTGATGTCGCCACCAGTGTTGGTTATGCCAGATCTACAGAAGGAATTTAATATTTATTGTGATGACTGCGGCCAAGGCTTGGGATGTGTGCTCATGCAAGGAGGACATGTGATTGCCTACGCGTCTCGTCAATTGTGGAAACCTGAATTGAACTACCCTACTCATGATTTGGAACTGGCAGCATTTGTGCATGCACTTATGATTTGGAGACACTACATTATGGGAACCAAGTGCTAAGTATACACAGATCATAAGAGTTTGAAGTATATATTCACTCAGAAAGATCTCAACCTTAGGCAAAGTCATTGGTTAGAGCTTATTAAGGATTATGATTTGGAGATTCACTATCACTCGGGCAATGCAAATTTGGTTGCAGATGCCTTGAGTCGAAAGGAGCATGTTCATTCAGCTATTGTTGCCCAGCTACCCGATGAGATTGTTGAGGATTTCAGGAGACTTAACTTGGGGATAGTTGCTCACACTGAAAGAGTTACTATTGATGTGGAACCTACCTTGGAACAAGAAAATCTGCTGAAGGACAGATTGGTGATGCTAAGATACAAGAGATTAAGGATCTGATTACGGAGGATCGAGGTCCGGAATTCACAAAGGATGAGCAAGGCACCGTATGGTTTAAGGATCGGATATGTGTTCCTGAGATTGATAGCCTTCGTGAGACTATTTTAAAGGAAGCCCATGACTTGGATTATTCTATCCATCCTGGGAGTATCAGGATGTATCAGGATTTGAAGCAGAAGTACTGGCGGTATGGATTGAAAAGAGATGTGGCTACACATGTGGTTATGTGCGATGTGTGTCAAAGATTGAAGGTTGAATACCAGAGGCCAGCTGGACTACTGCATCCACTAAAGATACCTGAATGGAAGTGAGAAGAGATCGGTATGGATTTTATTACTGGATTGCTTCGCACCCCAAAAGGATATGATTTGATATGGGTTATTGTGGATAGACTGACCAAAGTGGCTCATTTCATTCCGGTCAAGACTACGTATAAGGGATCTCAATTGGTAGAGTATATATGGCTCGGATTGTGTCTCAACACGGTGTGCCGAAGAAGATCGTTTCGGATAGAGGATCACAGTCTACCTCCAGATTTTGGAAAAGTTTTCATGAGAATATGGATACGAAGTTGAATTTTAGTTCGGCCTACCTCAGACTGATGGACAGACTAAAAGGACTAATCAAGTATTGGAGGACATGTTGAGAGCTTGTGCCCTTCAGCATGGTAGTAGTTGGGACAAGAGTCTACCTTATGCTAAGTTCTCATATAATGATAGTTACCAGGCCAGTCTGAAGAGGTCACTGTTCGAGACTTTATATGGCAGGAAGTGCAGGACTCCTCTATATTGGGATAAGACTAGAGGAAGACAATTATTTGGACCTGAACTTATTCAAGAGGCAGAAGAACAAGTCCGTATGATTCGAGAGAATTTGAGGGTAGCTCAGACCAGGCAAAAGAGCTACGCTGATAATAGAAGATGACCACTGGAATTTGAGGAAGAAGATTATGTGTACCTCAAGGTGTCACCACTTCGTGGAATGAGGAGGTTTAAAGTCAAGGGCAAATTGCCCCCTCGCTTTATTGGACCACTCTGAGTTTTTAGGCGAGTTGGAGAGATGGCCTATCAACTTGAGCTACCTGATAATATATCTGATGTGTATAATGTAATTTACGTGTCTCAACTTAAGAAGTGTCTCCGTGTCCCTGAGGAACAGTTACCAATGGAAGAGCTTAGCGTTCAGGGCGATTTGACTTACACAGAGTATTCTATCAAGATTCTTGACACCTTGACTCGAGCTACAAGGAATAAGGTGATAAAAGATGAGCAGAGTAAAATGGAGCGATCATGGAGAAAATGAAGCTACATGGGAGAGAGAAGAAGAGATTCGCATAGATTTCCCCCATCTTTTCCCTAGTCCTTCCTAAATCTCGAGGACGAGATTCTTTTTAAGGGGGTAGGATTTGTAATACTCAAAAATGTAAAATTGAAAACATAGTTGATTTACACACATGTTTTTGCCTCTATTTATTATAACAGGTGAATCAACACCTCAAAAGAAATTAATTAGCTAATGACACTTAAATTAATATGTGCATCATGTTGAGTTTCATTGGATTGTGCATTTATGGATAATAAAATAAATGTGTCATTAAAAAGATATTAATATGTTAATGGACACATGGGGTATAACCTCTAAATTGAAAACAAAATGACATAGAAAACAAAAAGAAAGAGAAGAAACATCATAAAATATAAAACAAAATTGATAAAAATATAAACCCAACCATAAATGGTATGATTAAAGACTACCTTTAATTTGAGTACTAAATTCACATTCATATTTGAAGTTCAAATTTGGGACTTAAATTTGAAATTAAAAGGAGAAAAGAAAACAGAAAATAAAAACAAAAGAAAAAGGAAGAAAGCTTACCTGGGTCGCGGACCATCACTTCTGGCCCATTAACTCAACACACGCACAGCCGGCCCGGCTCCTCCCCATACCGCAGCCGCGCTCACTTTCCTCCTGACGCTGTCGTGTGGCCCCCATCGGTCAGTTTGGTCTTCCTCCTTTCGTGGACCAGTCGTTGCAACAGCCCGTGCGGTGCGGCCGGGGGAGCTGGGCGCGAAGCCTTCCGCGTTTGGGGGATAAAGTCACGACCCCTTGGGTTTTCGCCTAGTGCCTCCTAGACCAAAATTCGGCTGCGCCTGTCGTAGATAGCAGAGAGAGAGATCGTAATGTGAGGGGAGAGGGCAGGGGAATTGCCGCCATGGATCTTCACCGAGGTGGCCGTTCGAAGCGTACTTGGGGACTCCGGGGGCTCGTGCGGGGTCACCGATGGATATCCGCTGCTCGTTCGGGCAGGACGGGCGGTTGGCATGGCGGAATTCCTCACTGGAGGGCGCCACCGCCGTGCGGCCCACATCGTACCGTGACTGGGTCAGTTGTCGCGGCAATTCGCGGTAAGAAATTCCCCATCCAGTTCGCCCATGTATCTGCTGCGTAGTGAACACCTCGGATCGGAGTTTAGAACGGGGATGCAGGGAATGCTGTGGCCGGCGAGGGCCTCCGCCGTGCTCGTGAGTGGCGCCGCCGCTCTGTTGACCAGGGAGAGGAGAGTCTGGGGGAAAGGACGTGGGCCGTTGAAACGGAGATGTATGGCTGGGATTGGATCTAGGCCGCTGATGCCCCCGTGGCATGGGAACCGTTGGATCCTTGACCAACGGTCGCGATTAGACCGATCGTAACTCTTCGATGAATTAAATCGTGTGCACCGATCAACGATCCAAGGGCTCCGGTTTACGCAAATCCTAGCAGTTGGATCCTAATCGTGTGGCCGATGGAGTGTACCGCTTTGGGGGAGGCCGATCTAATCTGGTGCTCACGTTCTCGATCCAATGGCTGTGATCGCCCCGTACCTCTTCGGCCCTGGCAATTAGCACATGAGTCCCTAGTGAACCACGAAATGAGCCCACGGTCCGATGAGCATGGCTGTGGGTTAGCTCTGAGTCTTGGAACAATTATGAATTAGCCCCTGATCTCCTGGGTATTAATGTGCGTGGACCAGAGCAGTAAGAAAACCAAGGGAATTAATGATTTTTAATGTAAAATAATTTCAGAATTTGTTTAATTCCTAGAAATTCCATTTAAATCCTTTTTGAACCATTCCAGTTACATTAGTCTTGTAATAATATTCTCTATCATTTAGTGCCACTGTTTAGCCACGAAACTTGAATTAAAATTATTCGTTTGGATTAATCTATTCTAAGCACCAAATAACCTTCAGAAATTCATATCTTAAAACCTATAACTCCAAAATTAATGGTTCCTGTTCCTAGGATCTTATTTTATTGTGTAGATTTTTATTGTGTATTTTGTTTACATGTTTGGTGCAATGTTAATTTTTGCCATACTATGTATGTATTGTGTTGATGCGAGTAGACGAGCAAGCCACTGTGGATTCTGAGGTTCAACAAGTAGAAGTAGCTGAGCAGGAGCTCATTGAAGGCAAGTTGTGCCCTTGATCACTTACTTTTTCCCAGCAATGTTCTTATTAATTATAATGATCTGCATAGGATAATTTTGATGGGATCCTTTAGGTTACCCCAGTTTTGGTTATCTTTATACCTTGTTCACCACTGAAATATTTTTTGTGTAGTACCTGCTATTGCTTTATGTGGATTGGGTATGGAGATACACTACTCATGGTTATTCTGTTATTATCTTGTTATTATTACTATTCATGTTAAGATCATTAAATTAATGGGAACATGGAGCAACCACCCGGGAAAACAGTGCTACCACAAGGGTTTAATGGGACGCCCTTGGCTGATTAACTAGGAAAGCTAGTGGAGGTCTTCCTTACCCGAAAGGGGCAAGGGCAGTAGGGGAGTGGTCAGTGTAGGGAGGTCCTTGGGTTGATTTTGCTGCGATGGCGGTCAGGCGAGGGATTCCTGCACTGGAGCTTCCTATAAACTGTAGCGGGATTTCTGAAGCTAGTGGAACTTTGTAAAGGCCTCGTAGTGTTACCCTGCCTCGCCTCCTCGGTAGAGGTGTATGGGATTGGCCGTCTCTTGGCAGATGGGTAACATGACTTGTGGGTAAAGATGCGCAACCTCTGCAGAGTGTAAAACTAGTATACTAGCCGTGCTCACGGTCATGAGCGGCTCGGACCCTCACATGATTAATTTATGGAACCTAAATTTAATTTGACATTTGCATCGCATTTGGGATTATTTTACTATTACTTTTCTTTATTATTATTAAGGTTTGGTATTTACTTACACTTAGTAATTGCTAATAAAATTTTGACCAACTTATAAAAGCAATGCTCAGCTTCAGCCTTTATTCCATTGATCAGCCTTACACTTCATGAACTCCCACCTTTGGTGAGTTCATGTCACATTATTCCCCACGACTTGTTGAGCTATGAACGTATGTGAGCTCACCCTTGCTGTCTCACACCCCCCACAGGAGAAGAACAGGTGGTTTAGGAGGAGCCACAAGGCGAGGAGTTCGATCTGATCTAGGTGGCGTTTCTCAGTTGACATTGGCGCCAACGATCCTTAGTTCGTTTCATATTTATTCTTTTATTTTGTAATAAGTCTTCCGCTTTGTAATAAATACTCTGATGTATCGTGACATTTATCTCTATACACTCTGTTATTATATATGTTGTCTTCTTGGCGCATGTATGAGACACACCCGGCTTTGTCCCTTAAAACTGGGTGTGACAATATAATAATTTTTATACACCTAAAATTTTCATGCCATTAGCAGGTGTGGCATAGAAAACAAGAGTACATCAGGTTTTAACTATTAGGTGAGTGTTGACACAGAATGAGTCTACTATGTGTTGGGGACTTGTTCTCAAATGCTAAGAGCTAAGAACAAGGCAACATAAAAAGTGTTAAATGTTAAAGTCCTTCGTCCTTCAAGACATTATGTCCCTTCGGATATAATGAATTCCGGACGAAGGTTATGAAAGAAGAGACCTTCGTAAGTCTGATAGATGATGAAGAAGAATACATATATGAAATATGAATAACAACAAATATATTATCATCAATTTATTTTTATTTTGCATTATCGAAATCATAATAACAAATTACAAATGTACCTTCGGATTGACGAAGAGTAAAGGTACAGGCGTGATGCGAAAAGCAAAATGCCAAATCAGCATGAATAGTACGGGAGTACTGTTCATCTATTTATAGACACAGGACGCAACCCGTGGAAAATTACATTAATGCCCTTTACATTTATCAAAAACTCTATAGTGATTCTTCGAGGTCTAACTTGGCTTTTCATCATATAAGTCGGTTCCCTTTTTCTGCTGTCATACCGAAGCTTTTTCTGCGCATAGCTTTGTGATCATCTTATCTTTCGTCACGATCGCCTTCCGTCCTACTCAAGCTTCGTATTGACCATACTCTTGTATACTCGTGACCTGATTCCGAAGGTACCTGCACATATTTCACTTGGAAAACATTGTCAAATCATGTTTTTGAGGACCTTCGGAAGCCGAAGGCCCCCAACAGTAGCCCCTCGCAATATTAATTTGCTGGAATGATAAATTCATATTGCGACATGGATGAAGGCTTTAAGCTGAAGGTCCGAAAAAACACCTTCCCTTTGCTAGAATAGCAACAGTCTTTGACAAGCGGGACCCTCTAGTTTTCAACGCACTAGGTGTATAAATAAGAGCTCACTACCAGTTTATTTGGCACGCTCCCTTGCCATCTGCTTTTACTCACCCAACTTTTAGCCTACGCGCCACAACACTTGCTTGGCTTTTTAGATTTTTAAGCTTCGGTTTAGAGAGCACTTTCTCAGCGTTTACGAAGATGTCTGAAGATAAGAAGGCTGTTGGTGATTCAAAGCTAAGCCTTTCTGAGGAGATGCATCTGGGCTTTCTTGAATCAATATCAAAGACTAATACAGAGAAGATTACTAGGGAGATTTTGGAGGGTTTATCTGAAGATACTGGTGACAGTGACAGTTATGATGTGGATAGTGGTGGTGAAGATTCCGAAGATCGACCTTGGCGACCAAGCCATGTGGTTTTTGGTAAATCCAGTATTAAAGAAAATCATCTTGTCAATATGAGGGGCAGATATTTTCGGGACTTGTCTGTTGTGAGGGCTGACGAAGGAGAGAAGACTTGTCCGACTCCCGAGGAAAATGAAGTCATGGTATTCCGAAGCTTCTTAAAGGCTGGACTGCGATTCCCGTTGAGCAGTTTTGTCGTGGAAATACTGAAGATATTTGAAATCTACCTTCACCAACTTACCCCCGAAGCAATCATAAGGATGAACATCTTTGTGTGGGCCGTGAGGAGCCAAGGTTTGGAACCTAATGCAAAAAGCTTCTGCAACATACATGAGCTATTGTACGAGACAAAACCCTGGGGTAAAGAACAGTATCACAACAATTTTGGCTGCTACATCTTCAGCGCCCGGTCTGGGTCAAGCTGCCCCATGCCAACCTTTCGAAAAAGGTGGCCCGGCGACTGGATGATGGAATGGTTTTATGTGAAAAATGACCTGAAATCTCGAGAAGATATTAAAGGTATCATTATGCGCCCTATTTGGCAATGCTTCGGCCTCCGGAAACCGAAGGTGGAAATGAATGAAGCAGCCGAAGAATGCCAGAGAGCCTTCGGCGTTGTTTGCTCTTTTATTGGGACAAGGGATTTGGTCCAAGAACACATTGCTTTCAGAGTATGGCCACTTGTGGAAAAGTGGGAAATGCCGAAGGAGACCATTAAAGAAACCGACGAAGGTGGACTAGTCAGGCTAAAATACACATTCAAATACGGAGATAAGTTCGTTGAGCCAGACGATGACTGGTTGAAAAGTATTGAGGCCATAAGTGACGAATTGCTTGGGGTATACTCAAAGGCCGAAGATACTGCATTATCAGCGGCCTTCGGAGGCCGAAAGAAGAAGAGACTCAACCGAGTATTTGACGCAATTGGGTTTGTTTACCCCGACTACCATTATCCAACGTGGGGTCAAAAAAGAAAGAATACATCTTCTACAAAGGAAACTGCTTCAGCCGCTCCTAGCGAGCCGGCGCTGAAGAGGAAAAAGGTAAAGGTTCTCACACACCGACCATGGTATATTGAACCGGCCACAGTGCCTGAGTTTATTGGTGAGACCTCTTCGGCCACCGAAGCTAAAGAACCAACTCCACTGCCAAAAATCGAAGAGCTGGCCGAAGTGCCAACAATAGAAAAAACAGAAGAACAGAGGACTGAAGAAACAAAGACATCAGAAATTTTAAGTCCTTCAGCAAAAATTGAGGCAGCAAAAAGCCAAAAGGGTCCAGCAGTGACCCCGAAAAGAAAAAGGATGGTTAATGTGCTGGATGTTTTGGAGACAATCAAGTCTTCAAGCACAACTCCGAAGAAAATTGTTGAAACTTCCGAAGTGCATACTGAAGCCTTTGTTGTCGAAGCTTCAAAACAACAATCTGAAACTGAAGCTGGGCCTTCAGAGCCCACCAAGGTAAAATCCTTGGAAGCCAAAGAAACAAAAATGACAGAGCCAATTTTAGTTGAAGAAACTGGCACTGCTGCCCCCGAAGTATCCTCCAAAGCCCTCGATTATATTGTACGACATGCTTCGGGAAAAAGATTATCTGAAGAAGAGATTTTTGAAGCTAATCACTATGCCCGAGAACTGAGGTATCCAAAAGGGGCCTTAGTATTCAATGGCACAGACGAAGACGACTTCTTATACTGTCTCCCAGATAACAAGGAATTATCCGTCTGCCGGGAAATGGCTAGAAGTATGGGGTTCCCGAAGCTCGAAGCTGGCCTCTGCGCCATGATGAAAGACGATCTTGCGGATAGCCTTGCATACAATAGTCTGAAGGTACAAAAATTGTGAATTTTGAAGTTTATGAATTTTGAATTAATCTTTTGTTCTTATGTTAATCCATTCATTCTTTTGTATAGGGCTTAATACTCAGCAATGCCTTAAGGGCACAAAAGAATGCTGAAGATGAGAGCTGCACTATTGCTCTCAATAACCTTCGAACAGAGGTTATCAAGCTAAGAAACGAAGCCTTGGAAAAAGACAAAATTCTGCTTACATTGGTGGATAAGATAAAGGAAGACGAGGCCACTTCTAAAGCTCAAGCTGAAGCTCAGAAGCACGAAATCGAGGATCTTCGGAAACAGTTAGCCCGAGCTAAAGAAGAACGCATACTTGAAGAAACGAAACGAGAACTTAGCGATCAATGGGCAAATCATTTAGAAGGAAACGTTGAAGAGCTTCATGCATCCAAGAAAAGGTGCTATGACAAATCTATAGAATGCGTTAAGAAAATAAAAACTAGCTTCGCCAGCGTTGGCGCATTCTTGAGCGAGGAAAACTTCACAAGGGGTAACCCCGAAGGCCCGATTGAATGGATCAATCATGAAGCTGAGGCCTTTGAGGAAATTTTGAATAGCCGCAGAGACATATGTGCCTTTTCGGGTGCCAGGGGGATTGCAACTATTTTGGAGAGGAAAGGCTATGAACATGTAAAATCTTTGGCACAATCCGAAACTACCTTATCCTCCGAAGATATAAAAGACCCCTCGGCCGAAGCAAGCATGGTTGGTGGAAAATTTTTCACCGACATCTAGGACAATGGTGGCCGGGAAATGGCCCAAGAAATTATTCAAAAGAGTGAAAAAGGCATTCATGATGCTAGGAAAGTAGCAGAGGCCGCTGAAAAAAGCGCAGAGCCCGGAGGGCAAATAGGTATTAACTAGTGGTTTTTGACTCTTTGTTGTAATTTTTGTTTTCGAACTTGTTCTCAGTTTGTAATAGTAATAAATCCGTATCTACTCTTCCCTCAGAACCTGCTGAGTCATCTGCGGGCCCCCACACGAAGGGGGATGACGAAATTAGACAAATGGTCGAAGCCATCATGGATAGAGTTGTTGATCAGCTTCTAAACGAAGCTGCAGAAGTAGTCTTAAGGGAAGATTAGATGCTGTTGCAAAAACATTTAAAATGTAATGTTTGTTGAGAATCATGTGTAATATTGTGTAACTTAGGATGTAATATATTAGCTGTTTATAGTTCTATTCTTTACGATGCATGAAACATTATATACATACCGTTTTTGAGCCTTCGGCGAAAAAACACCTTCCCTTCTTTTCATGCTTCGTAAATAAAATCCGTGTTCTCATAAAATTAGTAGCCAATCCTCGTAAAATCAATAATCAATAACTCTTTCCATCTTAGAGTTTTACGAAGATATAACTCTTCAATGGCTATTGTTTGTACCGTGTCACTATTTCTTCAAAACGATCTTCGAATATCAATTTTGAGACCCCCCTTCTTGTGTTGTTGATGCACTATGATGTATGATGTTATGCTATGCAAATGATGTAATGATGTGATGTTATGCAAAATGGTATTTGCCGAAGGTCGACATTTATTTTTCACTGTAAGCCTCCCTTAGGAGCTTCTTCGCCTTTTACTTCAGCGGAATCAGCGTTTATTTTTCGCTGTAAGCCTCCCTTAGGAGCTTCTTCGCCTTTTACTTCAGCGGAATCAGCGTTTATTTTTCGCTGTAAGCTCTGCATTCCCTTCAGAACGACTTTTGAGCAGAAAACTTACGCTGGCTCCCTTAGGAACAACTTTTTGTTGCTTCGAAAAAATTTCACTGTATACCTTAGAACAAATTTTTGATAATTCGAAGGTCCTCCTTGCCACCATAAATTCTTATGCTTCGGTAACTTAAGCCTATGGAGAAGACATATTTTTATTATGGTAGAGAACGAAACTGTTACAAGAGATTAAAAAACGATAAAAAGCACTTAAACTTCCCACATTTGTTCCTTATTAAAAAGAAAGTAAGACTGAAATGCGAAATGCAAAAAACCGCTGTCGAAGTAGGATATTTGTCAGTAAATATGCTTCGACTCCAGCACAGTGCTATTGACTGTGCGAGCTTCGGACTCCTCTCTGAAGTCCCGCTGAAGGTGAGTGTGCTGACTCCCTTCTGGCTGCTGACCTCGTTGTATTGGTGGTGGCGGTGGAAGCTGTTGCCAATATGCTTGGGGCTGACTTGCCGAAGCAACAGAAGCTGCAAGGTGATTGCCTACATATTCTGGAATGTAAGGCGAATGGTACGAAGCAGTATGCATGACTTGCTTCGGCTGACTCTGTTGCGCTGCAGCTTCTGCTATTTCCTTTTGCTTCTGGATGGTAATATGACACATCCTGGTGGTATGGCCCTTGTCTTCACCACAGAATAGGCAATAAATTTTTCTTGGCTGATCCCCAAATCTTCACCCGAAGCCCCTGGCGCCTCTGCCCCTTGGCGCTGGCGGCCGGAAAGAGCTTTGCTGCTGTCCCAAAGCTTGTGAGGAGCACTGTGGCCTTTGCTGTTGATTCCCTCTGTCATCACTTTGAGTAGAGTTGTGAATTGACCTGACGTGCCTCGGATGGAATCTTCCTCCGAAGCCCCTGGTCATTTCAGAGAACCTGAATGCTTCCTCCCTTCTTTGGCGAAAATCATTGTCAGCTCGAATATACTCGTCCATCTTCTGGAGCAGCTTCTCCAAAGTTTGAGGAGGCTTCCTGGCAAAGTACTGAGCTGAAGGTCCCGGCCGAAGCCCCTTGATCATGGCCTCAATGACAATTTCATTGGGCACTGTTGGTGCCTGTGCCCTCAGACGCAGGAACCTTCGGACATACGCCTGAAGGTATTCTTCGTGGTCCTAGGTGCACTGGAATAAAGCTTGAGCAGTGACTGGCTTCGTCTGAAACCCTTGGAAGCTGGTTATCAACATATCCTTCAGCTTTTGCCATGAGGTGATTGTCCCTGGCCTAAGAGAGGAGTACCAGGTTTGTGCAACACTTCTGACAGCCATGACGAAAGACTTTGCCATGACCGCCGTGTTGCCACCATACGAAGATATGGTTGCCTCATAGCTCATCAAGAATTGCTTAGGGTCTGAATGACCGTCGTACATGGGGAGATGGGGTGGCTTGTAAGACTGTGGCCAAGATGTAGCCTGCAGTTCTGTTGACAGAGGAGAAGAATCATCAAAAGCAAAATTTCCATGATGGAAATCTTCATACCAGTCATCCTCGTTGTAGAAGCCCTCCTAATGAAGCTCTCTGCGTGGAGGCCTTCGGTTCTGGTCATCTTGAGCAAGATGACGAAGTTCTTCAGAGGCTTCGTCTATCTGCCTTTGTAGGTCAGCTAGACGAGCCATCTTTTCCTTCTTCCGTTGGACCTGTTGATGGAGCATCTCCAAGTTTTGGATTTCTTGATCCAAGTCGTCCTCCGGAGGCGTTGGACTGGTGGCCTTCCTCTTCTGGCTTTGGGCCTCCCTGAGAAAAAGGACATCCTGATTGGGATCCAGCGGCTGCAGAGTGGCAGCCCCTGTGGCTGAAGCTTTCCTCGGTGGCATGACGAAGGTGATGCTTGCCGAAGATGTTCAAAACTCAAAAAATGGACGTGAGTTCACCGGAGGTGGGCGCCAATGTTGGGGACTTGTTCTCAAATGCTAAGAGCTAAGAACAAGGCAACATAAAAAGTGTTAAATGTTAAAAGTCCTTCGTCCTTCAAGACATTATGTCGCTTCGGATATAATGAATTCCGGACGAAGGTTATGAAAGAAGAGACCTTCGTAAGTCCGATAGATGATGAAGAAGAATACATATATGAAATATGAATAACAACACAGATATTATCATCAATTTATTTTTATTTTGCATTATCAGAATCATAATAACAAATTACAAATGTACCTTCGGATTGACGAAGAGTAAAGGTGCAGGCGTGATGCAAAAAGCAAAATGCCAAATCAGCATGAATAGTACGGGAGTACTGTTCATCTATTTATAGACACAGGACACAGCCCGTGGAAAATTACATTAATGCCCTTTACATTTATCAATAACTCTATAGTGATTCTTCGAGGTCTAACTTGGCTTTTCATCATATAAGTCGGTTCCCCTTTTCTGCTGTCATACCGAAGCTTTTTCTGCGCATAGCTTCGTGATCATCTTATCTTTCGTCATGATCGCCTTCCGTCCTACTCAAGCTTCGTCTTGACCATACTCTTGTATACTCGTGACCTGATTCCGAAGGTACCTGCACATATTTCACTTGGAAAACATTGTCAAATCATGTTTTGAGGACCTTCGGAAGCCGAAGGCCCCCAACACTATGGCATAATCGAACTTCCTTTAGGGGTCTAGCTTGATTCCTATTCTTCTTTAATGAGATTGATCTCTTACTTCTTGAGCTTGGGTGTCACCTTTCGGGTTTGGGACAAGAGATCAAGACAGATCTGTAGGTAAAAGAGGGGTAGAAGATTTAGTAGGTAGCTATATGCTAGATGGGATTAGTTATGTAACCTGCTTTTGTAGGTCAAGTTATTGGGTAGGATTAGGTTGATCTAGGATCTCAAACTTGTTTATAGGAGCAGGGTCTAATGTATTTTCTCAGCATTATCTATTCACGTTTGATGGACTCACATTAGGTTTGATCATAATAGATTAGATAGGATTGGGTATGACTAGAATAGACTAGTTTAAGTTAGATAGATCTACCAGGGTAGAGTGAATATTATTAGGATATGTTAGAATCTTTTGAGATAGGATGGATTATATGGTGTAGGTAGATCAGAATCTCTATTAGGTTAAAACAGAGGGGTTATGCAACTATCGGGTGGTTAAGGTAGTTGCATAAGGCCGAGTTGGTCAGTCATTCTTAATTTAGTGTAGAGTGAATTAGGTTAAAACATGTGGATAGGGTCTAGTTCATTTCGCCAGTATCAACTAACCTGTTTGAGTGGGTCACATTGGGTTAGTTTAGATTAGATGGGAACTAGATTAGTTTAGCATAACTAGATTTGACTAAATAAGATCTAATTAATTTTGGATCAGATTAGGTTGAATGGGGTCTAGGTATGACCAGATTAGTCTAGATAAGGTCTAGAATATATTGATATGACTGGTTTAGTCTAGATAAGATCCAATTAATTTGGATTAGATCATGATTGTTATCTCATAATGAGATAAACAAAGTGGTTGGGATAAGTATACATAATAGTATAAGATAAATTTATAAGAATAAGATAGAATCTTTTGAGATTAGTTAGATCTATTGGGATAAGATGAAAATCTTTTTGAGATGAGATGAATCCATTAAGGTAAGAGAGTATCTTTTAAGATAAGATGGATCTATTAAGATAAGAGAGAGTCTTTTAAGATAAGAGGGATCTATATAAAATAGATACACTTTAATGGAGGATAATCTAAGTTGTTTGGTTATCTCATTAATTTTATTTATTTATATTTATGCCTATACGCATATGTAGATGTAATTGTGGACATTACTCCACAATCCATCACACTCAAACAAAGATCCAAATCAGACAAGTATCATAAGAACAAACACTCAAACGTATAGATACATATAAAAATAGTTTTATTTTTTGTTCCTAAGAGTAGGTCTCCTATTCCTAAAGGTCACTTTAGGCACATGATTTCAAAGTGTGAAATCCACAGTTGTCTTTAGAAGGAAAAGGTAAGAATAATCAGAGTAAAGCGGAATAGATGAGAAAAGATTAATAAAAGTTTAGAAAAGAATCAGAGTAGCAAAGGTAAGTAGATATTGGTTGTCCAGTTGTATCGAGTTTCGTCCTACAATCAACATTCCTCTGATACCACTTATGTCACACCCGGGTATTAGGGACCCGTGCGTGAACATAAACACCATGTGTGCTGGAACCAAGTCTCACACATATGATGAATAGTGGTATAGAAATGAATGTCACAACTTTGTTATATAATAGGATTTCTGTACAAAATAAAAAAATAATTACATCGAATGGAGACAACGATCCAGCAACCCAAAGTTGACTGGGAGACGACGACCTAGACCTCTCACAAACACATCGCAACATCCACCATGCGCCTCATCCTGTGGTACCTGTTCTTGACCTGTGGGGGGGGTGTGAGACAGCAAGAGTGAGCTCACACATGTTCATCGCTCAACAAGTTGTGGGGAATAATGTGCATGAACTCTCCAAAGGTGGGAGTTCTTGTGAAGTGTAAGGCTTACCAAAGAGAATGGTTAAAGATGAGCATTGCTTTTAAAGTTGGTCAAAATTTTATTAGTAGTTACTAGATGTAAGTAAATACCAAACCATAATAATAAAAAAATAATAACAAATCCCAAGCAATGCAAATGACAAATTTAATTTAGTTCCATAGTTAATCATGCGAGACTCCTGAGCTGCTCTTGACCGTGAGCTCGGCTAGTAAACCAGTTTTACACTCTACAGAGGTTATACCCTGTACCCACAAGTCGTGTATCACATGCCACCAGGGTTAGCTAGACCCTTAGACACTACCGAGGTGAATGGCTAGGGATCCACTATGAGGCCTTTACAAAGTTCCACTAGCTTCCAAAAACCCACTACAATTTATGGGAAGAGCACTTGTAGGAATCCCTCGTCTGACCGCCATCGCAGCAAAATCAACCCGAGAACCTCCCTGCATGCAACTCCCCTACTTCCTTGCCCCTTTCGGGTAAGGTAGTATTCCACTAGCTTTTGTAATTAGTTAGCCAAGGGCGTCCCATTACACCCTTGTGGTGGCACATGTTTCTCAAGTTAAGCTCCATGTTCCAATTAAAGATAATAATGATCTTGACATGAACATAAATAACATAATAGAATAATTGGAACATGGATATAATGAAATATTAATCCCAAAACTATATAGAGCAATAGCAAAACTACCCAATAGTTCAGGGGTAAACAAGGTATAAATATAATCAGACTAGGGTGACCTATTGGGTCCCATCAAAATTAAGCCTATGCATGAATAAGTGATATTAAAGAATATTATTGGGTAATAAAAGTGGTCAAGGGCACAACTTGCCTGGGACTTGAGATTCCAGGTACTAGGATGATCCTTAGGTGACTCATGACCTCACTGCTAGTCGTAGCAATACAAACAAACATGGTATAGACAAAATTAACATCAAACAAAACATAAGAACAAACTGTATAATAATAATCTACGCGTCGCTACGAGATCGTGGGTTCGAGAACCACTAAAATCGGGGTTATGGTCATCAAGTTATGATGTGATTAAATGATTAACACTAGGTTCTATGTTTATTTTATAATTCTAGAGAAAAGATAACCTAAAGTAGTAATTAATTTAACTTTAATTTAAATTATAAATTGACAACAGATCATATTTTAGTAGATTATAATGATAAGCAGATTAACAAGATTAACCAACATAAGTTAAATAAAGATCTAATTATAAAAGAATGAGACATGGTACAATAAATGTTGTTATTGCATAGTAAATATTCATATGAAGCCAACGCAACTAAAACGGTTCAATTTGGAGTTAAAATGGGGGAAGTTATAAATTTCCAAAGGTTTTATGTATTTGATACAAGATTAATCAAGAGATTAATCTTAATGGGGCTTTCATGTCAAAACAGTGGCACTAGATGATAAACAATAATCTTACAAAATTATAAAAACTGGAATGGGTCAATTTGGACTCCAAATGAATTTTCTAGGAATTTTACAAGTTTCTGCAATTAATTTCATACTAAAAATCATTTTCCTTAATCATTTATTCCTTTTTACTGACTTCTTGATTGCGCGCATAAAAGCAGAGAAATGCAGGGGTCCGGCGCAAAATAAACCGAGACTCAGAACACTGTTGCACTAGACGGCGGGTTGATTCTTTAAAACTACGAGGGCTCATGTGAAAAATGGTTCAGGCGAAGGGGTATCGGCGTAACTGAGCCGCCCGATCAGAAATCGAGGGCCTAGATTAGATCTAGGCTTCATGTGAACCGGTACGTGCGATTAACCGCACGATCATGATCTAGTGGTCTAGCTTTTATCAATCGAAGTCTAATCCCACATGTTCACAGCCAAACCAAGGGACGCAGACCACCAAGCCGAATCGCCACATCCCTTCAAATCTCCATCGTTCGCCACTATATCAACGGTCAATGGAACAACACAACAACTCTCACTTCCCCAACCCTGCACACGGCGGCACAGAGTGCCTCTGGCAGCGCCATGGCCGACATCTCTCCAAGCTTGACTCCCATGTTTGAACTCCAATCAAGGGCGGTAATCACATAGAAGGTAACGACACGATACTATTGAAGGGCCGCTCACCATGATTCTAGCGGCGCCAATGCCATGGTCACGCTCCGCGACAGACCCGCGGTGGAGCTCCATCCCAGTGAGGAATTCATCAACCGAGGTCTCCGCACATTGCCTAATGATGCTACGCTGCACCACAGCAAGCATCTATGCCCGCCATCGAATCCCCACGTGCATCCGCTGAGTTCACAACATCGGTGAGATCCCGAGTCAGCGGTGGCGGCGTTCCAGATTCCACCCGACGACACTCATGCTCACTCATGGCCATGGCGCGGCATAGGCAACCAGCGCCGGCGAGCGTGCCCAGAAGCTCTGGGTGGTGCCCTCGCCCGACAGCGTCTGCCCGATGGCACGAACCATGGGCACCCCGGCCACGGGGCCATCCTCTCCACCACGCTTCCGCTGCGAAGCGGTGACCCACGAATCTCTCTCATCACTGCGCTCGACCATGGTGGCGGCTACCAACTATCTCGGCGAGCACGCGAGGGTCAGAGGGCATGGCGCCTAAGCTTTATAGAAGGGCAGGAGGGACCAGATCCGAGAGAAAGGTGGGGGCGGCTGGAGGATTAGCAAGGAACGAGGTGAGTATCAAGGAGGCCGTTGCAACGAACTCCTGTTTCGGTTCGAGCTCCTGTCGAAGGCGAGTGATCTAGCAACGGGTCCCATCCGTTGGATTCCGATCGTGGGCGTGCTCAAGCCATGGAATGAAGGTTTTGGCCCCACGGTCCACTTGTCAGCGACTTCCTTTGAATGAGCGAGAGGCACAGAACACGGGCCCCACATATCATTCCAAGCTGTGCGCGATATAGCAAGATAGGTGGCTGTGTTGGAAATGGGCCAACTGAGTATAGGATTCGGCCAAAACAAATGGGTCCGTTCATGGGCTGAAGTATGAGATTTCGGCCCAGCATAGGTTAGAGTTTTTTTCGTTTTCTTTTATTTTTTTCATCTATCTTAGTTTTCAAATTTTCAAATCCCTATTTCAAATTCAAATCTGACTTGGGTTTCAAAATATAATTAAATTTGCAACTCAAAGACCCATCATGTATGCAAAGCATATATATAATCATCATTATCTTATTTAAGTAACATGCTTTTAAATATGCAATTCAAAAAAAACAAAAAAATAGTTGTCTTTAGGAGAAGCAACTTCAAGGAGAAAGTTCTTATTCGAAGATAATTCAAAACATTTGGAGAACTTTTGTAAATCCCAAAATGTGATTTCGAGTGTTACACAAACCTACCCCTCTTAAAAGAATCTTGTCCTCGAGATTAAAGAACTTTTAAGAATAACTGGGGGAATTCTACTCTGAGTTCATCTTCTCTTTTTCAAGTGGCCTCATCTTCCGAATGATGACTCAACTGAACTTTGCACAAGTTGATAACTTTACTCCGAGTAATCCTATGAGATGTTTCTAGAATTCTGAAAGGGTACTCCGAATAAGTCAAGTCCTCATTAACATTCAGTTCTTCCATAGGTAACTGTTCTTCGGTACTCTTAAGCATTTCTTGAATTGTGACACGTGAAATACGTCATGCACGTCTGATAAACTGTTGGGTAGCTCCAACTGATACGCTACTTCTCCTTTTCTTTCCAAAATTTTGAATGGGCCAATGTATCGAGGAGATAATTTTCCCTTAACCTTAAATCTTTAAATTCCTCTCATCGGTGAAACTTTAAGGTATACGAAGTCTCCTACTTCGAATATCAACTCTCTTCTTCTATTGTCAGCATAGCTTTTCTGTCTCGACTGTGCTGTCTTCAAATTCTCTCTGATAAGCTGCACTTGCTTTTCTGCTACTTGGAGAATTTCTAGACCAAATACTTGACTTTCTCCGGTTTGATTCCAATAAAGCAAGGTGTTCTACACTTTCATCCGTAAAGTGCTTTAAAAGGTGCCATTTTTAAACTTGCTTGATAACTATTGTTATACGAGAATTCTGCATAAGGCAAACTTTTATCCTAGCTTCTACCATGCTTTAGAGCGCAAGCTCTTAGCATATCTTCCAACACTTGGTTTGTCTTTCCGTTTGCCCATCCGTTTGTGGATGATAAGCTGAACTAAAGTTTAGCTTGGTATCCATGGACTCATGTAGTCTTTTCCAAAAGCGCGAGCACTACAGGAAACACCTAAATTTTCGTGGGCCGTGGTATTTTCGTCGGCCAGCCCACGAAAATACTGAAGTAATTTTCGTCGGCCTCTAGGCCGACGAAAATAAGGAGTATTTTCGTGGGCCCGTCAATATTTTCGTCGGCAGGCCCACGAAAATACAGAAATTATTTTCGTCGGTCTCGAGGCCGACGAAAATAATGGTAATTTCGTGGGCCTAGGGCACAACCGACGAAAATACGTCGATGTACGACCACTATTTTCGTCGGCCTCACTGAGGCCGACGAAAATAGTGGCCCTACATCGTCGCTCGGCTTTCTCTCGGTCGTTTCAAACGCTTCCAATCGACGCACCGCCGCACGCCGCACGCCGCCCGCAGAGCACGCCCGCGCCGCCGGCGAGCCGCACGCCGCCCGCAGCCCGCAGAGCTCGCCCCCGTCGCCGCACGCCCGCGCCGCCGCACTCCCGCGCCGCCACACACCCGCGCGGCGGCGAGCCGCACGCCGCCCGCCGAGCTCGCCCGCGCCGCCACACACCCGCGTCGTCGGCGAGCCGCACGCCGCCCGCAGAGCACGCCCGCGCCGCCGCACGCCCACGCCGCCAAGCCCCTGCACGCCGCCGAGCCCCACGCCCCAGCAGCTCCCGCGACGCCGCCGAGCCCCACGCCGTCCGCCGCCAAGCCCCTGCACGCCGCGCCCCTCGCCACTGCACGCCTGCCGAGCCCCACGCCCGCTCCGTCGAGCCCCACGTCGCCCCACGCAGCACGCGGCCCGCGCGCCCTCGCCCGCCCGCGAAGAAGAGAGCCCGCCGTTCGCGAAGGGAGCCCGTGGTCGCCGTCGCGAAGAAGAGAGCCCGCCGTCCGTCCACGCCGCGCCCGCCGTCTGTCCACGCCGCACTCGTTTCCCGCGGTAAGCCTCCCCGTTTATAAGATTGTTTGTAAGATTGTTATCACACCACATTTGATGCTCATGGCGGCCGTGGCGTGCCGTGGCGGCCGTGACGAGCCTCTGTCTTATGGTTGTGCCATTGGTGTATAGAGTTTAGTTTTAATCGTTAACCGTAGCGAACCGTATGCGTCACCCGTTCGGGAACGGCGAACGTCACATTGGCTTGTGAGGTTCGCCGTTCCGGAATTGTCCACGTATTTTGGACAGCCTGAGAGTGTAGGCCGATGCTTGTGATTTATGACATGTGCCTTACGATTGACGCGGAATTTCGGTTGTGTAACCCAGTTGTTCTCCAACGCACCATGTTCAGGCGTGTGCTTGGAGAGCAGCGGGGTTATGCTGCCGAAATTTCGCGGCAATCGTAGGCTACACGTCACAAATCACAAGCATCGGCCTACACTCTTGGGTGGGTTTAGGGCCTTTACCTAATAGGGAGTTCACCTAAGCCACAAACGATCGTTGATTTTCTTTGTCTTTTGTTTAGCCTTTGAAATGGACGGTGATCGGAGGGTGATGTATGATGGGTGGAGAAAGGACGGGGCACATTCGAATGAATGGATGGGTGTAACAAAGGTTTTCTTGAGCACGCTTTCAAAGATGCAACTAGTCGTCTAGTGAAGTGTCCTTGCAATCGGTGCGAGAACAAGTGGCCTCAGAAGATAGAAGAAATGGAGAAACACCTTTGCAAAAGTGGGTTTATGCCGAACTACCTTGTATGGTATCGGCATGGAGAGTCTATTAGACACGTTGACGCGGAGGTGGAACTTGATGACGATCATGATAGGATGGACGACATGTTGCATGATCTTGGTAGGGATGTTGAAATAAACGCTGAGGAGCCGGGGCAGCTTCCACGCGATGCTCAGGAATTCTTCCGGCTACTCGCCGCGGGAGAAGAGAGACTGCACGAGCACACTCAGATGTCAGTTCTTGGGACTCTCACAAGACTAATGGCGATAAAGTCGAAGCACAACATTTCAAACAGTGCTTACAACGACATCGTCCAACTGATGGGCGAGGTTCTCCCGGAGAATCATAAGTTGCCAAAGAATATGTACTTCGCAAAGAAGATGTTGGCTGGTCTTGGGATGACATATGAGAAGATCGACGTGTGTCCCAACAGTTGCATGCTATTCTTTGAGGAGGATGACAAGCTAGACCGTTGTAAGCATTGCGAAGCTTCTAGATATGTCGAGGTGACAAATGATGAGGGTGAATTGGTAGTTACGAAGGTCGCAGCTAAGCAACTTCGTCGGTTGCCCATCATTCCTCGGCTTTCAAGGTTGTTCCTCAATAAGGAAATAGCTCTGCATATGACGTGGCCAAAGAATGGTGTACGTCTCGTCACTGATCCAGACATAATGGTCCATCCGTCGGACGGTGATGCGTGGAAGGCATTTGACGAGTTTGATCCCGAATTTGCAAACGACCCTAGGAGTGTACGGCTTGGTCTATCGACGGACGGATTCACACCTTTCAATACCAGTGCAAGCCCTTACTCGTGTTGGCCTGTCTTCATTGTGCCATATAATCTTCCTCCTGAGTTGGTCAATAAAGAAGAGTTCATGTTCCTTGCACTAGTCATCCCAGGCCCCGAGCATCCAGGGCCAAAGCTGAATATGTTTGTTCGCCCTTTAATTGAAGAGCTGAAACAATTGTGGAGAGGTGTGAAGGCTTATGACAGCCATACTGAAAAGGAGTTTACCATGCGCGCTGCTTATTTGTGGTCAGTGCATGATCTGCTGGCATATGGAGATTGGTCTGGATGGTGTGTTCATGGTCGGTTGTGCTGTCCCATATGTATGAATGATACGGATGCATTCAGATTGAAGCATGGTGGGAAAGTGTCATTCTTTGATGCTCATCGACGTTGGACTCCATTCAAGCATGATTTCAGGAATTCGCTTACTGCATTCAGAAGTGGAGCCAAAATCAGAAATGGGCCACCAAAGAGGCAAACTGCACCGCAGATAATGGCATGGCATGCTTGTCTGAAGCAAGGAGAAAATGATAGGTTTCAAGGCTACGGGGAGGACCACAACTGGACCCATATTTCATCAATATGGGAGCTTCCGTATGCAAAAGCCTTGATCATGCCGCACAACATAGACTTGATGCACCAAGAGCGTAATGTTGCTGAAAGCATCATAAGCACATGTTTCGATGTGACTGATAAAACGAAAG
The DNA here is from genome assembly GCA_029449295.1 of Zea luxurians. NCBI lineage: Eukaryota > Viridiplantae > Streptophyta > Magnoliopsida > Poales > Poaceae > Zea > Zea luxurians. The sequence goes on along the minus strand of JAOPSE010000409.1, from coordinate 217,719 downwards.
ATAATATGAAGGCAAGAAAAGACATGGCTGAAATTTGTAAGAGACCGATGCTCGAGTTGAAAGTAAGCGATAAAGGGCATGAGAGTAGGCCGCGAGCTGATTACTGCCTCAAGCCAGATGAAAGGAAAGAAATATTTAAGTGGTTGAAGAATCTGAAATTTCCAGATCGATATGCGGCAAATCTGAAACGGGCAGTCAATCTGAAGACCGGTAAATTGATCGGTTTGAAAAGCCATGACTACCATATTATTATGGAGAGGCTGATGCCCGTGATGTTTCGAGGCTATTTTAAGGATGAGCTTTGGAGCATATTTGCAGAGCTGAGTTACTTCTATAGGGAAGTATGCGCAAAGACGGTATCGAAGAGGTTGATGCAGAAATTTGAGAAAGAAATTCCAATTCTTATTTGTAAATTTGAAAAGGTTTTCCCGCCAGGATTCTTCAATGTGATGCAACATCTAATTGTGCATTTGCCTTGGGAAGCTTTGGTAGGCGGACCAGTGCAATTCAGGTGGATGTATCCTATAGAAAGGGCGTTGAAAAAGCTCAGGGCGTCTGTTCGCAACAAGGCTAGAGTCGAAGGGTGTATTGCGGAGGCTTTTGCCCTTAAGGAGATATCTCAATTCTCAACCAGGTATTTCGCTCGAGCCAACAATGTGTTTGCTCCTTCAGTGCGACTTCAGTGCGACTTCAAATTTTTGCGAATCCAGGTAAAGCAGTTGGAAAAGGGAGTGTACGTCACATTGAAGGATCAGATTTGAACACGCTAATGCTATATATGTATAGCAATATTGACAGCACACAGGAGGCGTTCGAGTAAGTTTTCCTCATAGTTACTTCCATTTTCTCATCTCATAATTTCTATAGTGTGTAATCTCCATGTTTCTAATATGTCCAGCATGTTTGATGAAGAATGTTGGAAATCTACTAGTAAACCTACGGCCATCCAATTAGAAAATCTTCGACGTGATGGGTTGAAAGGTGGACCAAACTTCGTGCAGTGGTTTCGTAATTATGTTAGTAATTGTCGTTCTCTCATTGTCCATACTTAATCTTTGAATTTTGGACTTCGAAGATATAATGCATATACTAATTCCTTGTATAGGTTTCCAAAAACTCTGTGCACCCAGACTTGCAGCAAATGGCACATACCTCTGTGTCCGTCCGGAACTATACTCGCTATGATGTAAATGGATATCGCTTCCGAACCGCGAAATTGGAGAAGAGTCGACCATTGGCAGCCACCACCAATAGTGGTGTGTTGGCAAGTTCATATGTTGACGATGACAAAGTAGTGGACTATTACGGTGTTCTTCAAAACATTGTAGAGTTGATTTTCGATGGCCCCAAGGAATTTACTTGTATACTTAGGTATAAGAAGAGCAATGCGCTTGGTCCGAGGCCTGCTGAGAGGAGGCTCATCCGGCCGCATGGAGAATGGTGGGGCTTATTTCTGTTGTGTTAATTTTTTAATATGAACGTGATTGCACTGGTTTACTTGTTTTATTAATGTTTGTAGGTCATGGGAAGACTTGACTTGGGACGGTACAGGCAGACGTCCCAAGGTGAACGCGGTGTTGGGTAGCCTCTGTCGCTTCTACTACCCTGGCATGGTGGAGCTCAATGGCGAGAGATTCGCGGCTATGCAGTGGGCCGACTGGGGTCTGAAGGACTATGTCCAGCCAGGGGAAAGCAGTAGCGGAGGGGGAAGTTCAGAACAAAAACCAAGGACTTGTCAGGTGGCTGTGTGGGACGAGTTCTGGGTGAGTTTACTTTCGTATATAAGCAATTCACTGCATTATTGCTTCTCCTAATCTTACTTTAACTTAACTTCTCCATTGATATGTAGGGGAGGTTCCAATTGCCGGATGACATCGAGGCGGATCAGGCTCAGTGGGCACGTGTGAAGAGACACTTTCGGAAGTGCGCTGATAAGGTCATCAAGGATGCCATGTACAATGCTCGCATCGCGGCCGTCAACTACTACTACAAGAAGATAAAGGGGCAGAAAATGAGCAAAGCATTAGGGGCCAATGAGATCTACCTCACAGAGGAGCAGTACTTGGAGAGCGTTGTGGATTGGCTGGCGAAGGAGATGGAAGCCTGGAGGTGGTTGGCTAAGAGATGGGCGTCGCCTGAGTGGATTGCAGAGTCCAACAAGCACCGTGCCAACCGTGGCACTGAAGGACCGGGGCATAGGTACGGCGCCGATGGACACCTTGGTACCGCATGCCGCATGGTAAGTGTATAAATCAAACTTGTATGTTACATCTATTACAATTCTATGGTTTAACTCTTCTTTTTCATGCAGGAAGCTGAAAGTGGAGTTGCTCCAAGTTTTATGGAGGTTTACGTGTGGTCACCGTGGCCCTGATCCAGCGAACCCTGATGAGCTATGCAGCGAGGCGGCAAGGGAGAAAATGGTAAACAAGTTTGTATTTACGAATTAAATTGCATGATTTGTGTCTAACTCCAACTCTAACTTTCTTTGCAGAATGCATATGGGGAGGAAATGACTCAACGCCATGGGCCTGATTTCGACTGGATGCATTCAGACTTAGATGCCTCGGCGTTGTACCACAGTGGTGGGGGTAGAAAGCATGGCAGGTGAGGTGGTTGTCTTTGATTCGACAATTTCATTAACAAGAATGTGTCCACTTAATGGCTCAACTATGTGTATCATGCAGGTTTGCCTTTGGCACCGGCGTTGTGGAGTACAACAGGACCATAGGTCAAGGGAAGGCATCGTCTTCGGCAGGGAGTTCTCGCTCCAAGTCTGCTCGAGAGGCTCAGCTAGAGGAGGAGACTCGGGCAGCACAGGAGCAGGCTCGACTCGCACAGGAGCAGGCTCGAGCAGCGCAGGAGCAGGTCGGACAGCTGACGCAGTATATGACTTCTTATTTTCAGGTAATTCGTCTATCTCATCATGTGTCATTGAATTCAAAGTATAGTGTTGCGATTCTAACGTTTCATCCATTTGCAGGAAATGACTACTCGACTCGGCCCTGATATGAACTTGCCCGCTTTTCGCCCTCCCCAGGTAACACTATCTGAACACTTCAATTCCATAGCAACTCTTTTTTTATTATCAAAAATGGATCGCAGGCACAAGGATGGGGACAATGGCCAGGACAAGCTCCAGCGTCGCAGCCACAGTGGACCGGTGTTGGGTGGACGCAGGCACCTCCAGGCACTTGGACGCCTCCACCACCCCAAGGATCGCAGCCATTTCAAGCGTGGATGGCACCGCCACCGACGGGGTGGGTGCCACCACCTCAGGGGTGGCCAGCACAACAGTACCCGTGGATGCATGCACAGCCTCCTTATCACCATGGATCACAGGTGACGTTCCATGTTTAGTTTTATGCAAATAGTGACCAAACATAGCCAGTATAGGTATAGGGATAGCAAAACACAGCCTTATTTGAATGATTGATGAATTGCAGGGTTCAGCGTCACATGCTCAGGAGGGTGCTGTCAACGTCCACGACTTCCTCGTCCATGGTTCTCGAGGGACTGGCCACCTTCCTAGTGGTGGAGGAGGGAGTGGCCAAAACTCCCACAGCCCGCAGGAGTGATTAGTGAGTAGTGAGTTTGTTTGAAACAATGGACTTATGGTATTGAAACTATGTATGGACTATGGACTTATGGACTATGGACTATGGACTATTTATGTATATGTCAATGTGTTTTGTGATATGTATATGTCAATGTGTTTTGTGAATTATGTATTTTGATTGTGAATCTGTATATATGTGAATTGTGATATTGTGTATATTGCTGTGAATTATTAATAGGTGCAGAAAAATCTGTTTTTGGGGGGGGGGGAGCATCAATTTTCGTCGGCCTCGGTGGTGGCCGACGAAAATATGTTCCCAGGCTATTTTCGTCGGCCAGCACCGGGCCGACGAAAATAGTCTGCACTTATTTTCGTCGGCCACCACCTGGCTGACGAAAATAGTCAGTCGACCATTTATTTTCGTCGGCCTACGGGAAGCCGACGAAAATAAGTTATTTTCGTCGGTATCGACGAAAATAGGTGTCTATTTTCGTCGAACTTATTTTCGGCGGCTATTTTCGTCGGCCTGCCGACGAAAATACCCTATTTTCGTCGGTTTAGGCTTATTTTCGTGGGTTTTTGGCCCACAAAAATTTAGGTGTTTCCTGTAGTGGAGGTAAATTGAGTTCCTCAGTTCGATACGATCTTCTTTGGTACTCCATGCAGACAAAGAATTCTCAACATGTATAACTCTGCTAAATGGGCTCCTGAGTAAGTTGTCTTCACAGGTATAAAGTGTGCCACTTTAGTCAACCTGTCTACTATGACCCATATTAAATCATAGCCATCCCGAGTACGGGGTATTCCAACTATGAAATCCATACTGATTTCTTCCCATTTCCATTTAGGTACCTTGAGAGGTTGTAGTAATCCTGCTGGTCTTTGGTGTTCGGCTTTAACTCGTTGACACACATCACATAGTGCAACATGAGTGGCAACATCTCTCTTTAGACCATACCACCAATATTTTTCCTTCAAATCCTGGTACATCTTTGTACTTCCAAGGTGAATAGAGTAAGCTGAATCATGAGCTTCTCTTAAGATAAGTTGGCATAGGTGCTCGATTTCTGGTACACAGATTCTCTTTTTAAACCATATTGTGCCTTGTTAATCTTCTGTGAAATCTGGGGCTTTATCCAACCCAATCAAAGTTTTAATTTCCTTAATTTTCTCATCAGATTCGTATCCTTTACGAATCTCTTGTTCCAATGTAGATTCAACTTCCATAACCATTGCTTTCCATATTATTGAGCATACCAAGGTTGAGTTGTTCCATTTCCCAGCACAATTCCTGTGACATCAAATGAGTAGTGATGTTGTTCACTTAACCCTTACGGCTCAAAGCATCGGCCACTACATTTGCTTTTTCTGGGTGATATTGTATTTCCAAATCATAATCTTTGATCAACTCAAGCCATCTCCTCTGTCTTAGGTTGAGTTCTTTCTGAGTGAATATATATTTCAAGATTTTGTGATCCGTGAAGATTTTGCACTTCTTTCCAATCATATAGTGTCTCCAAATCTTCAAAGCATGTACTACGACAGCTAGTACCAAGTCATGCGTAGGATAATTCTTCTCATGCTTTCTCAACTGCCTTGAGGAATAAGCTATTACTTTTCCTTCTTGCATTAGCACACATCCAAGTCCTAGGTGTGACGCATCGCAATACATATCAAATCCTTTGTGAATGTCTGGCATTACCAATATTGGTGCAGTAGTTAACCTTTTCTTGAGTTCCTCAAAACATTTCTGGCATGCTTCATCCCACTTAAACTCTTTACCTTTCTCCAGTAGTGAGGTAAGAGGTTTCACTAACTTGGAAAAACATTCAATAAATCTTCTATAGTATCCTGCCAATCCAAGAAAACTTCTGATCTTGGACGCATCCTTCGGTTGCTTCCAATTTAGTATTTCACTTATCTTTCCTGGATCTACTTTAATTCCACCATCAGTAACAATATGTCCTAGGAAAGCAACTTCCTTCAGCCAAAAATCACACTTCGAGAACTTTGCATACAATTGGTTGTCACGAAGCTTTTGTAGGACTAGTCTTAGATGATCTTCATATGTTTCTTCATTCGAAGAGTATACCAGTATGTCGTCAATGAATATGACCACAAACTGATCTAGATATTCCATGAATACTTTATTCATGAGGTTCATAAAGTATGTTGGTGCATTAGTCAGTGCAAACGACATGACCAAAAACTCATATAATCCATATCTCGTGGTGAAGGCTGTCTTGGGTACATCTTCTGCTCGAATCTTTAACTGATGATATCCCGACCTTAGATCTATCTTCGAGAATATCTTAGCTCCCTTCATCTGATCAAATAAATCTTCAATCCGAGGTAATGATATTTATTCTAAATTATTACTTCATTCAAACTTCTATAATGAACACACATTCTTCTCAAACCATCTTTCTTGCTCACAAATAGAACTGGGGCTCCCCAAGGGGATGAACTTGGGTGAATGAAACCTTTTCTAGTAATTCCTCTATTTGTTTCTTCAGTTCGACTAAATCTTGGACATCCATTCTATAAGGTCTTTTTGAGATAGGTGCAGTTCCGGGTAATATCAAGGTCAGGTGGCATACCTGGTTATTCCTCTTAAATACGTCTGGGTATTCACACACTACCTTGATATTTTGCAGGGGCTTTTCTTCCAAGTGATTTACCATTGTCTCTCCTTTTGCATCTGTTGACATGTCTGTGCTAACTTGGATTCTTTCAACCTGTGGAATTGTCAACATAATTGTTCCTTTGGCACATTATATCACTCCATCACAACTTTTCAACCAGTCACATCCAAGAATCACATCAATACCATTGGATCCTAGGACCACTAGGTTGACTAGAAAATCTATGCCTTGAATCTTAAGATTAACATGGAGGCATGAGTGTGTGGCCTTCATATAACATCCCGATGAACTAATATGTAACATCTTCTTAAGAGGGTGCTTTGGTATGTTATATTTTTCCATGAATGACTCAATTATAAATGAATGAGATGCTCCAGAGTCAAATAAAACTGAAGCAGGTATGGAGTTGATAAGAAACATACCATACACCACGTCGGCATCCTTTGGAACTGATTCCACTGTCACGTTATTAACCCATCCTCTATTCTGGTTCTATGGTGTTTTGTTCTGCGCAGATCCACGAGTGGGGGTTTTCTAGTCAGTTCTCTGATTGCTGTTCTTCTGAGGTGTCTGTTGATTGCGCCTTGGGCAATTGTTAGCATAATGGCCAAGTTCGCCGCACTTGAAACAACCATTGGGTTGGACTGGTGCGTTGTTGTGGCATTTGGCCTGTGTGTTCACGGCGCCACCTTGACGAGTCTGCGAATTTCCACTAGAGCTTTGGTTGGTCTGAGAGTTGTTCCTCTACTGGTTCTGACTTTGATTGCTTCTCTGGCCTTGTTGTCTAGAGTGTTGCACTTAATAGTTGTTTCCACCCTGATTTCTAGAGCAAAACTGAGAACCCTGCGAGTTGTTCTGTTGTGTGTTTCTGCTAGACTGACCTTGAAACTTCCTTTTATGGTCAGACAGTTCCCTTCTTTTGCTCTCAAGGCTAATTGCCTTGTTTAGCAGAGTCTAGAAGTTGGGAAAGGTATGACTCTACAGCTGATAGTTCAGTGGTCCAATCAAACCTTCTAAGAAACGCTCTTGGCGCTTCTCGTCAGTATCCACTTCTTCCGGTGCGTAGCATGAAAGCTGGATGAAGCGATCATGGTACTCACTGACGATCATATTCCCTTGAGTGAGGGAAAGGAACTCCTTCTTCTTTAGTTTCATAATCCTCGAGGGAATATGATGAGCGCGGAAGTTCACTTGGAACTCCTTCCAGGTTATAGTATCCGCATTGGCATGTGCCGCTGTGAAGGCATCCCACCAATTGGACGCGGCTCCCTCGAGCCTTCCCGAGGTGTACAAGACCTTCTCCCGATCATTGCACTGGGTGATATCTAACTTCTTCCTGATAACCTTGAACTAGTCATCGACATCCAAAGGATCAACCGCATGAGAGAAAGTAGGCGGGTGATGGCTCATGAAATCTCGATGCTTGTCTCTAGCCGGGGGTACATTCTGCTGTTGCTGCTGGTTCTGTTGGTTCTGCTGGTTTTGCTGAATCTATTGCACAGACGCAGTGAGTCCTTGCAGAAGCTGCATTTGGGCTACGATAAACTGCTCCATATTGGGGTTCAGTGGCGATGGTGGTTACTGCTAACCACGCTGGTTCCTGTTGTTGTTGGGACCTAAGCGAACGTTCACCATCTGGTTGGTTAGAAAGTGAAATTCTTAGAGGAGTGAGGAGTAAGAAAGATTCTAGAGGGGAATAGCTTATTATTAAAGTTAAGTTTGTTTTTTATATGCTCTTATGGCCATCATTCCATAAGACCATTCACTCAATAAAAAATCCAAATCAAACATTGCAACCAACACCATCACATGGTTGTTATTATTATAAGCATAACTTATAAAAGAGTGTTCATCGTCTGACGCGAAAACTATCTTATTACAACTTATATCTTAAAATTTTAAAGCAGCCTAGTGATGGATCTGGGCTCCCCATAGCGAATCCTCTTGCGGGGAGGGGACAATGCCATGGCGAGGACTTGGGCTTCAAGGGGATCCATTCCTTGAAGTTGAGCTTCCAGGGCTGCAATCCTGGCGTGGGCATCCTCCATCTCTAAGTGCACCCTAGAGAGATCTAGGGTGGCACTATCCAGGTTGGTGTTAAGACCTACCACTATACCAACTAAGGTGTTGAGGCAATCTTCACCAGCTCCACCTGGAACGATGCTGGTCTGGCTACCTCCACTCAGACACAGAGGAAGATGCCGGAACTGCGTGTCATGAAGCTACTGCCGGTAGGTGTGGCTGAGAGACCAGAGAGTCCGCCTGGCAGCATCACTGACCGAAGCAGCGTAGGTGGATAGCGGTGTCAGGGACTCATGAGCTGATAGAGTCCTGAACCCCCTATCCCTTGCATCCATCACCCTGACGTGAATGTGAGTGATGTAGTAGCAAGCCCGGGGAGGCTCGCACACTCGCCTTGTCTCATATAAGGGTCGAACGTAGGTTCCCAACGCATGTAGCACGTCTTGCAGCAGGTTGGGGAAGTGCCCTGTCTCGAACATTGATGTGTAATGTTCGGTGACAGGCACAAACCCCATGAAAGTAGTCCTGCTAAACATCATTGGCCTCTTCGTTGACATTCTCCTCGTCATCTTCTTCATCGTCGTCATCTTCATCATCATCCCTAGAGTCGCCCGGTTCATTGCCTCCAGGTGCAGGAGCTTGAACTTCTGGTGCAGGTGGTGCTGAAGCTGACGATCTAGCTGCGAAGGCCAATGACTCTTCTAATGGGGTGGGCGTAGGCAGAAGTTCCTCTGAACTGTCCTCCAAGATGACTCCATGCTCCACTCAAATGTGAGGGAGGTCCACCGGAATTTCCTCAACTACCACCGGGTAGACAGGAACTTGCCGTGGCGGAGTGTAATACCAAAATTGTAAGAGAGAATAAAAAGGAGAAAAAAAATTATTCCCTTTATTTTTAATGCGTGTGTTGAATGAAGTTACGATCACATGTGAATACCATATTTGAAGACAAATAACTAATAAAAAGTTATGCCACTAAAATATGCATCATGCTGGGTTTTTATTTTGTGTGCATTTTGTGATAGTATCAAAATAATGTAATGAGAAATATGTTAATACCCCAAATTGGGATTTAGGAGAATTTGGAAAATAGGAAAAAAAGAGGAAAGAAAGAAACATCATACAATACAAAGTAAATTTGTGAAAAAATAACTTATTCATATTTTGGTATGACCAATATGCATAGTTAAAATGAGTTTAAATTTGTACTTAAGATCGAATTCAAAATTTGGATTCAAAAGAATAAAAAAAAGAAAACAGAAAAGGAAATAGAAAAAGAAAATTAAAAGATTAAATGGCGCTGGGCCCAAACCAAGTTAAGTGGCCCACTTCGGCCTCACCCACACTCATCGTGCAGCCCAGGGTCACTCCATGGTGCTGACAGCTAGGCCCCGTGCGTCAGCCGTCTCCACTTCGTTAACGGTCTCTGATTTGTGGCCCCACTGCCTAGTCTCTTCGTTGGCGCTTACGCGTGGGCCCGGGGGATTGCTGCGCCGTCGTCATCCTCCGAAATGACCGTGCAAACTTGTCGCGGTGGCGTCAACCACCCCGTGTAGAAATCCTAGGCTCGACCAGGTTTACCGCGTCGTGGGGATAAGAACTCCTTGGGCTCTTCGCAGTTCCTCATGTGTGACCCGTGAACCGTGTTTCCCCCTACTACCTCCTCGCACGAGCTTAGTTCTCCTAGAACACCGCCGCCTTCGTTTTCCTCGCTGCCACCGTGGATAGCCACCTATAGTGCGAATTGGACCCCAATCGGGACACCGGAGGATCGTGCGGGTCACGAAGTAGTCATTCGAGGGCGCAATCAGATCGTGGTGACTGGAGACCATGAGAATTCTTCACCGGAGTTCCGGCCATCCTCCGTGCCGCCTTGGACCAAAGCGTGGTTCTGCACCACCAGGAATAGAGGTAAAGAAACCTTTCATCTAGTTCGTGAGTACCTCCGCTGTGCTTAGAACCTAGGAACCGAGGTTGTGGGTGACTGGTAGGCTAGTTCGCCTATCTTCGGCGAGGGGCACCATCGTGCGGATGCTGTGCCACCGCGTTGTCGGATTTGGCGATGGGGTAGGTTGGCCGCTGTTGGATCCTAGTTCAACATGCGAGATTAGGTCAAACGTAACGATTCGGTGGAGTGGACGGTGGGACCGTTGATCTATGATCGTACGGTCGGGTGCCTTGAGCCGGATTTGGAAGTTAGTAACTGTTAGATCAACATCCTGGGGCTCTGGTTGCAGACCAATCTGTTGCGGCAATGATCTAATCAGAGCCATTCATTTGTAATCATACGGCTCTCGGCGTTGGATACCCCTTCGCAGGGACATTTTACTTAACAAACCTAGGACTTTCTGGAAAATAACCCGCTGTCCAAGGGTAGTGTTCACTGAGTCTGGGATATTTTACAAGTTAAACCCTGCGCTTTCTGGAATTTGACGCTCAGTCCAGAGAAGAATAAAAATAGAGAAATAACTATAGAAATTGGTTTTTAATACGAAACAATTCTAGAAACTTGGAAAATTCGTATTTAATCCATTTGAACTCCAAATTGATCCATTCTAGTTTCTAAAATTTTGTAATATTATTGTTTATCACCTGGAGTCTCTGTTTTGACATGAAAATAGTAATAAAATTTATTTCTCACTTAATCATGTATCAAGCACATAAAACCTTTGGAAATTCATAATTTAAAATCCATAACTCCAAAATTAATGATTTCTGTTCCTAGGTTCTTATTTTAAGTGTAGATTTTTATTATGTATTATGTTTACATGTTTGGTGAGATGTTAATTTCTCCTTTATACTATGCTTGTTTGTATTGTAGCGAGTAGAAGAGCCTGTGTCTAAGGATCCTGGTGCCCAGCATATAGAAGTTATTGAGCAAGAGCTCATTGAAGGCAAGTTGTGCCCTTGACCACTTTTATTAGCCAATAATGTTCTTTAATACCACTTATTCATGCATAGGTTTAATTTTGATGGGACCCAATAGGTTACCCTAGTCTGTTTATCATTTTTCCCTTGTTTACCCCTCAATCATTTGGGTAGTTATGCTATTGCTTTACATTGTTTTGGGTTAACATTTCATTATATCCATGTTCCAACTATTTTGTTATTTTATTTATGTTCATGTCAAGATCATTAATGTTAATTGGAACATGGAGCTTAACTTGAGAAACACGTGCCACCACAAGGGAGGAATGGGACCCTTTGGCTAACTAATTAGGAAAGCTAGTGGAAGACTACCTTACCCGAAAGGGGCAAGGGCAGTAGGGGAGTTCCATGCAGGGAGGTTCTCAGTTTGACTTTGCTGCGATGGCAGTCAGACGGGGATTCTTGCAAGTGCTCTTCCCATAAACTATAGCAGGTTTTTGGAAGCTAGTGGAACTTTGTAAAGGCCGCGTAGTGTTGCCCTACCTCGCTTCCTTGGTAGAGGTGTATGGGAGTAGCGATCCCTTGGTAGATGGGTAACATGACATGTGGGTAAAGGGTACAACCTCTCCATAATGTAAAACTGGTATACTAGCTGAGCTCACGGTCATGAGCAGCTCAGGACTCTCGCATGATTAATTTATGGAACTTAAATTCAATTTGTCATTTGCATTGCATGGGATTATTTATTAATTTTGTTCTATTATTCTTATTATGGTTTAGTATTTACTTACACTTAGTAACTGCTAATAAAATTTGACCAACTTATTAAAAGCAATGCTTAGCTTTAACCTCTATTGTTGATCAACTTTACACATCACATGAACTCCCACCTTTGGTGAGTTCATGCCACATTATTCCCCACAACTTGTTGAGCGATGAATATGTGTGAGCTCACCCTTCCTGTCTCACACCCCCCACAGGAGAAGAACAGGTGGTTCAAGAGGAGCCACACAACGAGGAGTTTGATCTGATCTAGGTGGCGTCTCCCAGTTGACTTGTTGGCGCCAAGGATGGATTTAGTTTGTTTTATATTTATCTTTTATTTTTGTAAGACTTTCGCTATGTAATATGTACTCTGATGTTATTATGACATTTATCTCTAATTCTCTATACACTCTGTTATTATATGTGTTGTCTTCTTTGGCGCATATATGAGATGCACCCGACTTTGTTCCTTAAATTCGGGTGTGACAGAAGTGGTATCAGAGGAAATGTTGACTGTAGGACGAAACCTAGATAGAAATGGACAAAACCCTTACCTAGTTACCTTACTCTGATTCATTCTATACTTATCTTATCTTGATCCGGTCTCACCTTTTGCTGTCATACTCTGATTACTCTTATCTTTTCCACTCTAAGACAAGATGGATTTCACACCTTAGAATCCTACACTTATGATCTTTTAAGAGATAGGGAACCTAAGACGAAATTAAAACTATTTTCTCTATTTAAAAAATGTTGGTTGATTGTTCTGATGATAAATGCCTGATTTGCTTCTTTGATTGATTGAGATATTATAAATGGACATCTTAGCATGTACCACCATAAGGTAATGAATTAGCTTTGGTAGGTTAAACTTTAATCTGCTTAGCTAATAAATCCCCCAAAGTAACATGCCTCATAATTACCTGCCTTGTTTACAATCCTTTCTCTCTTACCATATGTTTCTAACTCAGATGATCAATACAAGGAAGGGTGGTGGAATTGATCTACCTCCCAATCGAAACACTCGGAAGATATTTAGACAACCACAACAATAACAACCTAAGATGGATCCTCCACAGCCTCCACCAGCCGGAGTTGACCTAGCAGTTGCACCTTAGATGAGGATAATGCAAAAGATGGCAGACACCATGGCGGATATGCACGCGTAGATGTGGCAAGAACACCAGGAGATGCGCCAAGAGCGAGAGCAAATACGCCAGGAGATGCGCCAAGAGCGAGAGGAGATACACTAGGAGAGAAGGGCGCAACAGCAATAACAACAGCAACAACAGCAAGCTGCACTGCCTCCACCACCACCACCAGTTCCACCCCGGGACAAGCACTGGGAGTTCATGAGCCATAAGCCACAGACATTTGCTAACTCTCCTGATCCACTAGATGCGGATGATTGGCTGAAGTCTATAGACAAGATGCTGAATATTGCTCAGTGCTCTGATCGGGAGAAGGTTCTATATGCTTCTGGTCGTCTAACAGGTCCTGCTGCTGATTGGTGGGATTCATACACTACTGCCCACGATGCTGCTGATACTATCACGGCGGAATTTTCTACTCAGTTTAGAAACTACCATATTCCCGCTGGACTGATGAAGATTAAGAAGAAGGAATTTCTATCACTGAAGTAGTAGAGCATGTCAATCAGCGAGTACCGCGATAAGTTTATTCAGCTCTCCAGATATGCACCGGATGAAGTTGCTAAAGATGAGAAGAAACAAGAGCACTTTATTAAAGGACTCAATGGACCTCTGCAGTATGATCTAGTAGCTCACACCTTTCCGTCATTCCAGAGGCTGCTTGACAAGGCCCTAGCTATTGAACACAAGCGTGTTTAGCTGGGAGATTTGAAGAGGAAGGCGATATCCCAGGGACAAGGAAATTCGTCCTCACTACAGTTTACCCCAGGGTACACTAGTTCGCACTGGCGGAGGCCAGCGCCCAGCTCAGCACTCACCTCAGGGAACTCCACCGACTCGTCAGGCTACCCCCATTGGCACCCCGATGAAATTTTCAGGAAAGAGTGCAAGCACTACTTGCTACAAGTGTGGGAAGATAGGACATTATGCAAATGTTTGCCCATAGAGAATTGCTACTACCCCAGTTCAGAACAAGCAGCAGACTCCAGGATCTGGCAAGGGATTCTCTATTGCTAGGGTTAATCAAGTCAACGCTAATGCTACTCCTGATGGGGCTAACATTGCACTTGGTATGTTTTGCATTAATGCAATTCCTACAACAATATTATTTGATTCTGGTGCTACACATTCATTTATGTCTGCTCGATATGCCAACACAAATGAGTTACCACTGAAAATTATGAAAACACCAATGATAGTAATTACACCCAAAGGGCCTGTTGAGGCAAATCATATGACACATAAATTGACATTAACAATTATGGGAAGAGAATTCGGGGCTACCGCTATAATATTAGAGGCAAGCAGCACAGATCTAATCCTTGGTATGTCATGGTTAAGAAAGGCAAAGGACATTATACACTGTGGTAGGGGTACAATAGAACTCACCAGCCCTAAAGGAGAAAGATTTGATGTTGAAATTACAGTAACTACCTCTACCAGACCTGCGACATTCTTCATAGATGTGGAGTTTGTTGGAAACAACATCCGTGTGGTTAGGGATTTTCTGGATGTCTTTCCAGAGGAGTTACCAGGGATGCCACCAGATAGAGAAGTTGAGTCTGTTATTGATCTCTTACCTGGACTGCTCCTATTTCTAAATGGCCATACAGGATGTCTGTAGAAGAATTAAAGGAACTTAAGAATCAGTTAACGGAGTTACAAAAGGCTGGGTACATTCGTCCAAGTTCCTCACCTTGGGGATCGCCGGTTCTGTTTGTACAGAAGAAGGATGGATCACAGCAGATGTGTGTGGATTATAGATCTCTTAATAATGTTACTGTGAAGAACAAGTATCCGTTACCCCACATTGAGGATTTATTTGATCAGATGAGAGGTGCTAGGGTATTCTCGAAGATTGACCTCCGATCGGGTTATCACCAAATGAAGATTAGGCCATCTGACATTCCCAAGACGGCTTTCTCGACCCGATATGGTTTATATGAGTTCACGTTATGTCATTTGGACTAACTAATGCACCGGCCTATTTTATGAATCTGATGAATAAGGTGTTTATGGAGTATCTGGACAGATTCGTCGTAGTATTCATCGACGATATTCTTATTTATTCCAAGAGTGATAGTGATCATGAGGAACATCTGAGATTGGTGCTACAGAAGCTATGGGATAATCAACTCTATGCCAAGTATAGTAAATGCGAGTTCTGGATTGATGAGGTGCCATTCCTTGGACATATCATTTCTAATGGAGGGATATCAGTAGATCCTACTAAAGTCAAGGAGATAATGGCGTGGAGCATACCCACTACAGTTACTGAGGTCTGGAGTTTCTTGGGACTTGTAGGATATTATCGACGATTTATTGAAGGATTTTCTAAGATTGCTAAGCCTATGACCTCGCTTCTGGAGAAGGGAAGAGAGTTCAAGTGGGATTCGAAGTGCCAAGATAGCTTTGATCAATTAAAGAAGAGACTAATGTCACCACCTGTATTGGTTATGCCAGATCTATAGAAGGGATTTGACATTTATTGTGATGCCTGTGGCCAAGGCTTGGGATGTGTGCTTATGCAAGAAGAACATGTGATTGCCTACGCGTCTCGTCAGTTGAGGAAACATGAGTTGAACTACCCCACTCATGACTTGAACTGGCAATCGTAGTGCATGCACTTAAGATATGGAGACATTATATTATGGGAACCAAGTGTCAAGTATACACGGATCATAAGAATTTGAAGTATATATTCACTTAGAAGGATCTCAACCTTAGGCAACACCGATGGTGGAGCTCATAAAGGATTATGATTTGGAGATTCATTATCATCCGGGCAAGGCAAATTTGGTTGCAGATGCCTTGAGTCGGAAGGAACACATTCATTCAGCTATTGTGGCCCAGCTACCTGATGAGATTGTTGAGGATTTCAGGAGACTTAACCTAGGGATAGTTGCTCACACTGAAGGAGTTACTATTGATGTAAAACCTACCTTGGAACAAGAAATTCACAAAGGTTAGGTTGGTGATGCTAAGATACAAGAGATCAAGGATCTTATTACTGAAGGTAGAGGTCCAAAATTCACGGAGGATGAGTAAGGCACCATATGGTTCAAGGACAGGATATGTGTTCCTAAGATTAATAGCCTTCGTGAGACTATATTGAAGGAAGCACATGACTCTGATTATTCTATTCACCCTGGTAGCACCAAGATGTATTAGGATTTAAAGCAGAAATACTGGTGGTATGGATTGAAGAGAGATGTGGCTGCACATGTGGCTATGTGCGATGTGTGTCAAAGAGTTAAGGCTGAACACCAGAGGCCAGCTGGACTACTGCATCCACTGAAGATACCCGAGTGGAAGTGGGAAGAGATTGATATGGATTTTATTACTGGATTGCCTTGCACCCCGAAAAGATATGATTCTGTATGGGTGATTGTGGATAGATTGACCAAAGTGGCCCACTTCATTCCTGTCAAGACTACTTATAAAGGTTCTCAGCTAGCAGAGTTATATATGGCTCAGATTGTGTGTTTACACGGTTTACCAAAGAAGATCGTGTCTGATCGATGTTCATAGTTTACCTCAAGATTCTGGAGAAGCTTTCATGAGAATATGAATACCAAGTTGAATTTTAGTATGACTTATCACCCACAGACTGATGGACAGACTGAAAGGACCAATCAAGTACTAGAAGATATGTTGAGAGCTTGTGCCCTTCAGCATGGACGAAGTTGGGATAAAAGTCTACCGTATGATGAGTTCTCATATAATAATAGTTATCAGGCCAGTCTGAAGATGTCACCTTTTGAAGCTTTGTATGGTAGGAAGTGCAGGACTCCTTTATATTGGGATCAGACTGGAGAAAGACAGTTCTTTGGGCCTGAACTTATTCAAGAGGCAGAAGAACAAGTCCGTATTATCTGGGAGAACTTGAGAGTAGCTCAACCAGGCAAAAGAGCTATGCTGATAATAGAAGAAGACCACTGGAATTTGAGGGAGGTGATCTTGTGTACCTCAAGGTGTCACCACTTCGTGGAATGAGGAGATTTAAAGTTAAGGGCAAATTGTCCCCTCGCTTTATTGGACTATTCATAATCTTTAGGCGAGTTGGGGAGATGGCATACCAACTCGAGCTACCTAATAATCTATCTAATGTGCATAATGTATTCCATGTGTCTCAACTTAAGAAGTTTCTCCGTGTCCCTAAGGAACAGTTACCAATGCAAGAGCTCAGTGTTCAGGGTGATTTGACTTATACTGAATATCCTATCAAGATTCTTGACACTTCGACTTGAGTTACAAGAAATAAAGTGATAAAGATGTGTAAAGTGCAATAAAGTCACCATGGAGAAGTTGAAGCTACTTGGGAGAGAGAAGAAGAGCTTCAGATAGAATTTCCCCATCTTTTCCCTAGTCCTTCCTAAATCTCGAGGACGAGATTCTTTTTAAGGGGGGTAGGATTTGTAATACCCAAATTGTATAAAAGGAGAAAAAAATTATTATTTCCTTTATTTTTAATGTGTGTTTTGAATCAACTTATCATCACATGTGAATACCATATTTGAAGACAAATAACTAATAAAAAGTTATGCCACTAAAATGTGCATCATGCTGGGTTTTTATTTTGTGTGCATTTTGTGATAGTATCAAAATAATGTAAAGAGAAATATGTTAATACCCCAAATTGGGATTTAGGAGAATTTGGAAAATAGGAAAAAGAGGAAAGAAAGAAACATCATACAATACAAAGTAAATTTAAGAAAAAAATAACTTATTCATATTTTGGTATGACCAATATGCATAGTCAAAATGAGTTTAAATTTGCACTTAATATTGAATTCAAAATTTGGATTCAAAAGAATTAAAAAAGAAAAGAAAACAAAAAAGGAAAAAGAAAAAGAAAAGAAAAAGATTAAATGGCGTTGGGCCCAAACCAAGTTAAGCGGCCCACTTCGGCCTCACCCGCACTCATCGCGCATCCCAGGGTCACTCTATGGTGCTGACAGCTGGGCCTCATGCGTCAGCCGTTTCCGCTTTGTTAATGGTCTCTGATTTGTGGCCCCACTGCCTAGCCTCTTCGTTGGCGCTTACACGTGGGCCCGAGGGATTGCTGCGCCGTCGACTTCCTTTGAAACAACCGCGTGAACATGTCGCAACGGCATCAACCACCACGCGCAGAAATCCTAGGCTCGACCGGGTTTACCACGTCGTGGGGATAACAACTCCTCCTTGGGCTCTTTGCAGTTCCTCATGCGCGACCCATGAACCGTGTTTCCCCCTACTACCTCCACTACCGGAATCAATCGCTTTGTCGAGTGCCTGAAGCACTCGGCGAAGCGTTCAAAACACTCGGCAAAAGCTTTGCCGAGTGTTACACTCGGCAAAGAAGGCTCGGTGAACAGTGCATCGGCAGAGCCTTCTTTGCCGAGAGCTTTTTATCGGGCACTCGGCAAAGATCTTTGCCGAGTGCCAGAGAGCACTCGGCAAAGAAAAGCAGCCGTTACGGCGTCGAGTGACGGAGACGGCGGCTTTGCCGAGTGTCCCCTGTGACACTCGGCAAAGAAGTTAGTTTTGCCGAGTGTCTTCCGTGCAGCACTCGGCAAAGAATCCATCTTTGCCGAGTGCCGCTTGGGACACTCGGCAAAGAACCCGCCAGGGAGGGTCCCCATGTCAGGTTCTTTGCCGAGTGTCCCAAGCGGCACTCGACAAAGCCGACCTCTTTGCCGAGTGCCAGGGACGTAACACTCGGCAAAGAACCTAAGCCGGTGCCCAGGTCTGTGCTCTTTGCCGAGTGTTATGACCCGGACACTCGGCAAAGAGCCTCTTTGCCGAGTGTAACACTCGGCAAAGTGACCAGTATATACCTTTTTAATTTGTTTTTTGTATTCCATCCACACAAACAGAAGATATCACATATATATCACATATATACATCACAGATATCATCACAGACATAAATAGCCAACACAAACATAAAACCGTCACCACAAACATAAATATCCATCACAAACATAAGTGTTCAACACAAGTATTAAACACAAACATAAGTCTCAAACGTCGCAAGCTCTCACATAAGTATCAAACACAGACATAAGTATTATACATAAGTTCTGAAGTCTAAAACAATGAAAACACAACACTCATGGAGGTGGGCGGTTTGACCGGGGCTGCGTTGGGCTGAACCCTTCCGGAGGGTTGTTGGATGCCGCCCCAGATTGGCCCTGCACAGAGAAGAGATTGCAAGTGTTATACCAGATGCATTACAAACATCTAACTACAATTTTGATACTCACAGGAGTGTGGAAGAGAGTAGGGTCAACTGGAGGGAACAATGGAGGTGGCGGAGGGATGCCCTGTGCGGCGCCAAGGCTCTGCATGTACTGGAACATCTCTGCCATCCTCTGATCAGCCGCCGCCCGCTCCGCCATTATCCTCGCCTCCATCTCTTGACGTTCCCTCCTCTCTTCTTCTAGTTGGGTCTGTAATATTACAAGCCAACGTTATAGTAACTCAAAGAGAAGGTATATAACTCAAGAAAGGACGAGTTACAGAAGCACTAACCTCGAGTTGCTATATGCGATGCTGTGAGCTGTCGTGCCGAGGTCGTATGGCTGGACTCGAGCCCGTGCTCCTTGCTCTCACCTGAGACAGAGTGGGAGTGGAGGACGAGTCATTGCCCCATCGGCAATCCAGTGCCGCCCATGTCTCTTGCCTCCTCCGACCCTCATGAGCACATCGGTGTCGATCGGCTCGGTGCTCGGATCATAGTCTGGGCCATGGACCTCCTGCGCCATGGCGGTGTAGTCATGGAGGCGGCTGTAGACGGCGGGGTTGGTGTAGGCCTCGGGCCCGTCATCCGGGTTGTAGGTGACGTCGGACGTCGCCTTACCCTTATGGGCCATAGCATAGGCCGAGAAGGTGGAGCAAGGCCTGCCACCATGTGACGCCGACTGCAACGAAAACCAACGAGATAGTTAGAAATAATATCTAACTTAGTGCTATATATCTAAATAAAAAAGGTGGCGTACCCATGCTTCGGCATATTGGCCCAGGCTCCGGCTGCCTTGGTGGTGGGAGGGGCCTTGCATCATCAAACGCCATTCCCGGCTAGCTGTGTGCGCCTCGTCCCACTCAGCCGAACACCACCTATCCACCATCTGCTCCCAGCACAGAGGATGTGCGGCGCACCAATGTGGAATCATCTGCAAAGTAAACACGTAAAGTGCATATCAGAAGATAAAATAAAATTCATGTATGGAGTACTGGTACCTAACATGCATGACTTTACCTGCAGGTACTGCTCCCTGGTCAACGACATGGTTCGGGCTTGAGTTTTGGTCACCTTCTCCCCAAGGACGGAGCCGTGGTAGGTGATGATGGCCTGGATGCGGGCCTCATAGTGCATGTCCACGACGAGCTTCTTACAGCTCGTGGTGGCCACCACATCCGCCCTAGCCTCGTATCCAGCATCGCATCTGAAGAAATCCTGCATACAAAAACGATGTATCCATACATTATTTCAAGAATTTGCAACGAATGCGACATATTTTACATTATACTAAGACTTACCCACAGCTCTTGCTTCACCTGCTCCGCCTTGTTATTGAATTCCCTGCCGTCCCGGTCTACTGCATCGGGGGCGACGGCGTAGTGGTCGAAGGTGAAGGCTGGGCCCGTCACTCCGGCGTACTCCACAAGTCCAGGGAAGTGTTCCCTGCACAGCAGGCCGAGGATGCCATTGGGGGGGCGACGATGACCCCCAGCATAATCCAAAACCGTCCAAGACCTGTCCAAGTGATAAATAAAAAGTATTAGTTTATATTATGATTTTGAACACATAATATGAACAAGAATGAAGAACATAAAGTTACATACCTCTCCCCTTCCGGCCGAATCAGCGGCCGTCTGTCCCGAAGTATGGGACGTTGAGGGAGACTCGCGGGGCCTCGCAGGTAGATGCTCCTCGAACTAGAGCTGCCTGAACCTGAGGCGTCCTGCTGCTGGTCGTCGTCGTCTTGCTGCTGGTCGTCGTCGTCCTGAGGCACCGCCTGCTGCTGCGCTGCCTGCTCTGCCTCGTCCTGCTGCGCTGCCTGCTCTGCATCGTCCGCCGTCCTACTCCTCCTCCCCCTCCTCCTCCTCAGGAAACCGCCCACCATATTTGTCCAACAACCTGCAATTAAGAGTAAACAAATAAGCACATATAAAAGATGTATTTAAAAACAGGTGCAAAATAAAAAGTCATATAGCATTACATCGATTAAAAATAATCTTCATATGTGTCGGGGTTAGCCGGATCATAACTCTCATCATCACTATCAAGCATTTCAATCTCCACACCATCGGAAGACGCAAGTTCGTCAGTAATGTCATTGCCTTCAAGGATTACTAAGTCATTATCATTTTGCACCTCATCATCCTCCTCATCAACAACCATTTCAATATCTACATCCATTCCGATAGCTTCGGTTAAGTCTATCTCAAATCACCCTTCTAGCCCATCTTTTTGGAAGAACTCTCCATCATATGTGTCCGGGTCTAAGTTGTAATCTTCATCATTAGGAACAGGTAACCTCCCGTGCGGCGATACCTTATACACAACATCCCAACCCTTAAGATGTTCTTTCGTTTGACACGCATATGGGAGATAATACACTTGTGTGGCCTGTTGGGCAATGATATAGACATCGTCTCCTGCTAAGGTGGAATCTTGTCAAATTTCGACTATCCCAAGATTAGAATGTGTCCGTCTCGTCACTTGAGGGTCAAACCAATGACATTTGAATATCACTGGAGTAAGAGGTTTGGAACCATAAAAATTGAGCTCATATATTTCTTCGATTCGTCCAAAATAATCGACATTGTCAAGGCCCGGCGTAAAGACCCCAGAACACGTTGTTTTCCGATTGGGCCGACTTTTGTCGTAGTGTGTTGTGCGAAAACAGTATCCATTGACGTCATACCCAGAATATTTCTTGACCCTATAAGAAAAGCCGTTGGCTACTTGTCTCAATTCGGCACTCATAGACGGATCTCTTTGGCCCTGCAAGTATTCGCAAGTTAAAAGACGCTAAATTGAGTTTAAAGACGTATCTCTTTTACAAACTAAGCACGTACCTTATGTTTGAACCAGGAAATGAAATCGGGCAACCCATTTCTCGCACCCTTTCTAAGAAGAGCGTCATATTCCTGTGGAGTGGGGTCCCTTGATCGACGCCAGAATTCATGAAGAAATTGTTCCATGTATGGCGTCACCTCTTCAAGGTTGGTCAATACGTATAGCATGATATGCCGCCACTCTTCATGTGTCAGGGTCTTGGTGGTCGAGCCACTTGCGCTTCCGAGTTGGCCTCGAAATATGCTAAGGTTCGATTCATTGTCGCCATCATTGTAACGAGGGGGTGGATTATGCACGCTCGGCAGTTTGTCACCATAATAAGTTGTTGTGAAGTTTGAGACCTCCTCTAGAATGTATGCCTCTGCAATGGAAGCCTCGATTTTGCATTTATTTCTACATTTCTTTTGAATAGTCTTTAGACATCTCTCGATTGGATAGCACCAACGTCCCTGCACGGGGCCCCCCATTCGTGCCTCATAGGGGAGATGAAGAATCAAATGCTGCATCGGATTGAAGAAGCCAGGTGGTAATATCTTCTCAAGCTTACACAGTAACACGGGGGCCAATCTTTCCAAGTCTGCAACCACGGTCCGAGATAACTCTTTTGCACAAAGCTGACGGAAGAAATAGCTCAACTCTAAAAGCGCTAGCCAGACATGCTCAGGGACATAGCCTCGAACCATCGCAGGAAGAATCCGTTCAATCCATATGTGGAAGTCATGACTCTTCATCCCTAAGACTCGCATAGTAGATAAGTTCACCCCCCTACTCAGGTTAGCTGCATATCCATCAGGGAACATCAACATCTTTATCCACTGAAGTACTTCCTTCCTCTGGGCCCTGCTTAGGACGAAATCGGCCTTAGGCCTTCTCCACGTCTTTCCGCCACTTGGCGGCTTCATCTCTAGTTTTGGTCTATCACATAACGCTGCCAGATCCACTCTTGCCTTCACATTATCCTTTGACTTATCAGGAATGTCGATAATTATTGCCCACAGTGCCTCGGCAACATTCTTTTCAGTGTGCATCACGTCAATGTTGTGTGGAAGGAGCAGGTCATCATAATAGGGGAGCCGAGTCAAGCCAGACTTATGTGTCCACATATGCTGCTCACCATATCCCACAAAACCACCTTCTGTATTGGCCACGAGCCCATCTATCTGTTGACGAATTTCGGCACCAGTCATCGTTGCAGGTGGGCGGTCTGTCACTACGACACCTTTCGTAAAGTTCTTGATGTCTAGGCGGAATGGATGGTCAGCAGGAAGAAATTGTCGATGTTTATCGAAGGACGAATATTTGCCACCCTTTTTCAACCAAATGAACCTGAGAGCTTCCTTGCAAACTGGGCATGGGAATTTACCGTGAACACACCAGGCACAGAATAGCCCATACGCCGGTAAGTCATGCATGGAGTACTGGTACCAAACATGCATTCTGAAGTTTGTCTTCGTAGCTCGGTCATATGTCCATACCCCTTCCTCCCAGGCACGTACCAATTCATCGATCAAACGCTCCATGTACACGCCCATTTTTTCCTCGGGTGTCCGGGAATTATCAACGACACGAATATATTCTGCCTTTGAAAGCACACACCAGGGGGGAGATTGATTGGGATAACAAACATGGGCCAACATGTGTACGGGGCAGCGCTCATTCCATAGGGATTGAACCCATTTGTGGCCAACGCAACACGTACATTACGAGCCTCTTCGGCTTTCTCACGGTGAATGTCATCAAAGTGTTTCCATGCTTCACCATCTGACGCATGCACCATCTTGTCAGGATTGTATCGTTTTCCATTTTTGTGCCATGTCATCTGTTTCGCGGATTCCTCTGTCATGTAAAGACGTTGGATCCTCGGTATGAACGGAAGGTGTCGTAGGATTGTCAAGGGGATGTCGAGCTGCCTCTTCTGTCCATCACCAGAGTCTACCTCCATAAACCTAGACGAATTACACTTGGGACAGTACTTTGCCTCCGCGTATTCTTTCCTAAATAGCACGTAGCCCTTCGGACAAGCATGAATCTGCTCATACGTCATCTTAAGTGCACGAAGTAGTTTCTGTGCCTCGTACATGCTCTTTGGCAGAACGTGATCATCCGGAAGCAGACTCCCAATAACCGTCAACAAGCCATCGAATGCATCTCTACTGATGCTGTACTGCGACTTGAACGCCATTACACGCCCAATGGCATCCAGTTGAGAAACCTTTGTCTGGCCGTGAAGGGGCTTCTGTGCTGCGTTGAACATGTCGTAGAACGCCTTTGCAGTCGGCTCTGGCTCGTCATCCATACATCCTCCCGTGTACTGTGCCTCCTGATAGTCGTTCAACATATCCGCTACCCCCGCATCCGCGTCATAATCCTCGACACGTTGTCTCAGCACCTCTTCTCTCGTACGATGCGCTTCACCATGAAATATCCACCGAGTATAGCCCGGCGTAAATCCATTCTTCCAAATATGTTCTACCATGGTCTTCTTTGGTTTTCTTTTCCGGTTGTCACATTTGCTGCACGGGCATGGGACTAGACTCGCTCCTTTAGCAGCTTCGCCATATGCCCGTTCCACGAAATCATCGGTCTTTCTAATCCATTCAGTGGTGACATCGTTCCTTCCTCTACGGCCCGTGTACATCCACTCACGGTCCTCCATCCTCTAACATATATAACCGAGTATAGTTTAATATAGACATTTAATGCATGTACACTACGTTCCTACCTTCTAATAGGTGACGATAGGTCCTAATCCCACCCGCGGTTGCGTAGATGGAGTTAGTTTCCATGCTCTACTCCGATCCGAGATAGAATTTCGGCAGCACCTCCCCGCTGTTCTCCGGATACACGTCCTGGCAGGGAGAGTGTACTGTCCGGAGAACAACAGGGAGGTGACGCCGAAACTCTATCTCAGACCGGAGTAGAGCATGAAACTAACACCATCGACGCAACCGCGGGCTGTCCAAAAAACGTGGACAATTCGAAACTGATACATTTGTAGATATGCAAAGATCTGCATATCTACACCGTATCACTTTCGAACGGGAGACGCCTAACTGGGTTAGGTGATCTACGACCATGATGCGGATGTAGAGGTTATACCTAGGGTGGCGGTGGAGTCAGGCTAGTGGGGCTGTGGCGGGTCGGTGCAGTGGCGACGGGACGCGGTGCAGGCAGACCCGCAGCGGCTAGGAAGACAAGTATCTTCTCTGTAAAAAAGAAACACAAGTCTGTTAATACAAAAGCCTAGCAACAGAAAATTTCGGCAGCACCTCCCCTGCACGGGGAGGTTTCGAAATCCTGCAAATAAAAGTATCAGCACGATGGCTGTCTTCCATGCATAATTCAACGGCACGATGGCCGGAAATCCATGCATAAAATGATAAGGACATTCAACCTACGCACAAATACCCTCATTCTCCTTCTCATTAAAAATGTGATTGTGTCTACTTTGATTACATTAATATAAACATGTCTACTTTGATTACATTAATATAAACATGTGTTTGTTCAAATTAAATCATCCAAATAATATTGTTTATTAACTAATACCAGTTCATTATCAACAAATGACCAAAACAGTTAAACATGGATATAAATAATATTGTTTATTAACTAATAAACACGCAACATATAAACATGCATAAATTCATGAACACCCATATAAACACGCATAATTTATACCTTCGGTGGCGGGCGGCGAGGCGGCGGCGCGACGAGCGAGCGGGTGCGGCGGGCACGGCCGCGAGGAGGGGGCAGGCAGACGGCGCACGGCGCACGGCCGCGGAGGGCACGGCGCACGGCCGAGGAGGGCACAGCGGGCGGCGAGGTGGGCACGACGCACGGCCGCGGCGGGCAGACGGCGTGGGGAGGCCGTGGCGGCGGGCACAAAGGCGCGGCGGCGGGCACAAAGGCGGCGCGGCGGCGCGGGCAGAGAGAAGGAAGGAAGAGAGCGTGTGAGAGAAGAGAAAGGAGAAAGAAGAACGGTCGGATAGTTATTTTCCTTCTTTGCCGAGTGCCAGCGATCTGGCACTCGGCAAAGATTTTTTTAAAATTGTAAAATATTCTTTGCCGAGTGCCAGATCGGCGGCACTCGGCAAAGAGTTCTTTGCCGAGTGTCCCCCGTTGCGACACTCGGCAAAGATTCTTTACTACCTCTTTGCCGAGTGCCACACATCTAGCACTCGGCAAAGATGGCTTTGCCGAGTGTCATCTCTAGACACTCGGCAAAGTACATTTGTATTTTTTTTATTTTGTCTCCCAAACTTTTTGTGGTATGTTCCTACACTATGTAGACCTACATGTATCATTTTGGGACAATTATAATAGTGTTTGAAATAGCTAGTAGATTTAGTTTGTTTATTTGAATTTCTTCGGAAAATTCAAATTTGAACTGCAGGTCACTCGAAACTTGGAAAACCGTGCATGAAAAAATGATATTCATATTATTTAGCATAAGTTACGACGGATTCCAGGAGCGGACCGAAAACTTCGAGCAACATGCTCACTAAACATGGCCGTGAACTTGCCATCCACATGTTTAAAAATTGTATAAAACACAAACAAAGTCAGAAAATCATGAAACTTGTCCACGTGTCATGATATCATATGTACAGGTTGTGATAAAAAATTGAGAATGTTTGGACAAAGTTGTGAGACACTATATGTAGAAACCTAAGAGAACTACACATGAAATCATAGAGTTTCAATGTGGATCTCTTAGGTTTGTACACATAGTGCGTCATAGTTTTCTCGAAATTTTTTCAATTTTTTATCGCAGCCTGTACATATGATATCATGACACATGGACAAGTTTCAAGATTTTCTGACTTTGTTTGTGTTTTATACAATTTTTAAACATGTGGATGACAAGTTCACGGCCATGTTTAGTGAGCATGTTGCTCGAAGTTTTTGGTCCGCTCCTGGAATCGGTCGTAACTTATGCTAAGTAACATGAATATCATTTTTTCATGCACGGTTTTCCAAGTTTCGAGTGACCTGCAGTTCAAATCTAAATTTTCCGAAGAAATTCAAATAAACGAACTAAATCTACTAACGATTGAAACTCTGTTAAAATTGTCCACAAATGATACATGTAGGTCTACATAGTGTAGGAACATACCACAAAAAGTTTGGGAGACAAAATAAAAGAAATAAAAATATACTTTGCCGAGTGTCTAGAGATGGCACTCGGCAAAGAGTTCTTTGCCGAGTGTCAACTAGGCGACACTCGGCAAAGAAGACTCTTTGCCGAGTGCCAACCATTGGCTCTCGGCAAAGACTGACGGCCGTCAGCTTTGGGACGGCCGCTGACGGCCCTTTGCCGAGAGCCCCCTTTGCCGAGTGTTTGACACTCGGCAAACATGTCTTTGCCGAGTGTGGACCTATACCGAGTGTCCTGCACTCGGTAAAGAGGCTCGTTACCGAGAGCCGAGCTTTGCCGAGTGCGGCTCTCGGCAAAGCCATCTTTGCCGAGTGCCCGAGAAAAGGCACTCGGCAAAGCGTCCGGCACTCGGCAAAGGCTCGGATTCCGGTAGTGCTCCTCGCGCGAGCTTAGTTCTCCCAGAACACCACCGCCTTCGTTTTCCTCGCCGCCACCGCGGACAGCCACCTATAGTGCGAATTGGACCCCAATTAGGACACCGGAGGATCGTGCGAGTCACGAAGTAGCCGTTCGAGGGCGCAATCGGATCGCGGTGACCAGAGACCGCGAGAATTCTTCACCGAAGTTCTGGCCATCCTCCACGTCGCCTTGGACCATAGCGCGGGTCTGCACCACCGGGAATAGAGGTAACGAAACCTTTCATCTAGTTTGCGAGTACCTCCGCTGTGCTTAGAACCTGGGAACCGGGGGTGTGGGCGACTGGTAGGCTAGTTCGCCTAGCTCCAGTGAGGGGCACCGCCGTGCGGATGCTGTGCTGCCAAACTGTCGGCTTTGGCGATGGGGTAGGTTGGCCACCGTTGGATCCTAGTTCAACGTGCGAGATTAGGTCAAACGTAACGATTTAGTGCAATGGACGGTGGACCGTTGATCTATGATCGTACGGTCGAGTGCCTTGAGCGGGATTCAGAAGTTAGTAACCGTTAGATCAATATCCTGGGGCTCTGGTTGCAGACCGATCTGTTGCGGCGATGATCTAATCAGAGCCGTTCATTTGTAATCATACGGCTCTCGGCGTTGGATACCCCTTCGTAGGGACATTTTACTTAAGAAACCTCGCACTTTCTGGAAAATAACCCGCCGTCCAAGGGGTAGTGTTCGCTGATTCTGGGATATTTTACGAGTTAAACCTTGCACTTTCTAGAATTTGACGCTCAGTCCAGAGAAGAATAAAAATAGAGAAATAAATATAGAAATTGGTTTTTAATACAAAAACAATTCAAGAAACTTGGAAATTCATATTTAATCCATTTGAACTCCAAATTGATCCAATAGAGTTTCTAAAATTTTGTAATATTATTGTTTATCACCTAGAGTCTCTGTTTTGACATGAAAACAGTAATAAAATTTATTTCTCACTTAATCATGTATCAAGCACATAAAACCTTTGGAAATTCATAATTTAAAATCCATAACTCAAAAATTAATGATTTTGTTCCTAGGTTCTTATTTTAATGTGTAGATTTTTATTATGTATTATGTTTACATGTTTGGTTAGATGTTAATTTCTCTTTTATACTATGCTTATTTGTATTGTGGCGAGAAGAAGTGCATGTGACTAAGGATCATGGTGCCCAGCAGATAGAAGTCCCTGAGCAGGAGCTCATTGAAGGCAAGTTGTGCCCTTGACCACTTTTATTTCCCAATAATGTTCTTTAATACCACTTATTCATGCATAGGTTTAATTTTGATGGGACCCAATATGTTACCCTAGTCTATTTTTCATTTTCCCTTGTTTACCCCTGAATCATTTGGGTAGTTATGCTATTGCTTTACATGGTTTTGGGTTAACATTTCATTATATCCATGTTCCAATTATTTTGTTATTTTATTTATGTTCATGTCAAGATCATTAATGTTAATTGGAACATGGAGCTTAACTTGAGAAACACGTGCCACCACAAGGGAGGAATGGTACCCCTTGGCTAACTAATTAGGAAAGCTAGTGGAAGACTACCTTACCCGAAAGGGGCAAGGGCAGTAGGGGAGTTGCATGTAGGGAGGTTCTCGGGTTGATTTTGCTGCGATGGCGTTCAGACTGGGATTCTTGCAAGTGCTCTTCCCATAAACTGTAGCAGGTTTTCGAAAGCTGGTGGAACTTTGTAAAGGCCTCGAAGTGTTGCCCTGCCTCGCTTCCTTAGTAGAGGTGTATGGGAGTCGCGACCCCTTGGCAGATGGGTAACATGACTTGTGGGTAAAGGGTACAACCTCTGCAGAGTGTAAAACTGGTATACTAGCCAAGCTCACGGTCATGAGCAGCTCGAGAATCTCACATGATTAATTTATGGAACTTAAATTCAATTTGTCATCTACATTGCATGGGATTATTTATTAATTTTGTTCTATTATTCTTATTATGGTTTGGTATTTACTTACACTTAGTAACTGCTAATAAAATTTGACCAACTTATTAAAAGCAATGCTTAGCTTTAACCTCTATTGTTGATCAACTTTACACATCAGATGAACTCACACCTTTGGTGAGTTCATGCCACATTATTCCCCACAACTTGTTGAGCGATGAACATGTGTGAGCTCATCTTTGCTGTCTCACACCCCCCATAGGAGAAGAACAGGTGGTTCAAGAGGAGCCACACAATGAGGAGTTTGATCTAATCTAGGTAGTGTCTCCTAGTTGATTTATTGGCGCTAAGGATGGATTTAGTTTGTTTTATATTTATCTTTTATTTTTGTAAGACTTTCGCTATATAATAAGTACTCTAATGTTATTGTGACATTTATCTCTATACACTCTGTTATTATATGTGTTGTCTTCTTTGGTGCATATATGAGATGCACTCGGCTTTGTTCCTTAAATCCGGGTGTGACACAGAGGGGCGTAGTTGGTGTTGACTCGGGTGGTTTGAAGGGTACGAACCATCTACAAGAGAAAATGTTAGCTTTGTTGAATTTTAAAGAGGTAAGGCTAATAAAATAATTTTATAAGAACGAAATTAGCAAGTTTTGAACAAACTAGGCTTTCCATTTCTAACTAGTCTAACAACCTAGGGTCAGCATAGCTTTGGTACCACTTCTGTCACACCCGATTCTGGGGGCAAAACCGAATGCATAGCATATGTGCGCCAAGATCCATTTTCCACACATATATTGACGTTACAAGTGTAGTATATCAAAAGACAATGCAATAAAGGCGTAAAGAGAGTAGAGTAGTCTTTATTACAACATCCAGACAATAGTATCTTAAATAGTATCATCAAAGTAAAGCCGAAATAACATAGGTAATCTCTCACAGGAAGATGACCGGCACATCGTTAGACTCAGTATTCATCAAAATCTCCATCAAGGTCTTCTTCATCACCCTCTGATCAAAATATTAGCAAGGGTGAGCTCACTTATTGTCAGGGCTCAGCAAGTTGGGGAAAAATTAATGCAAGTTTAACAAGGTGAGGCTAAGGTTAAGCGGTAAGCATTTTAGTTGGTCAATATTTTATTAGCAACACCTGTCTTACTAATAAGTGTGTATCCCAATTAAACAAAGGTATAAGAGTATAACAAAAACACTTAAGTGAAACCACTTAAGCAAACCATTGGCAGATCATCAGATCTCGATTTATTGTCCATCTTTAAGTTCAATTAGCATGTGAGGGTCCAGGCTACAGATAACCGTGAGCATGACTGACATATCAGTTTTACACTCTGCAGAGGTGGTACAACTTTACCCACAAGCCATGTATCCCATCTAGCCTATGTTGTACGGACCCTTAAACACTTCCAAGGTGAATGGCTAGGGATCCACTATGAGGTTTTCACAAAATACACTTAATACAAAGCAACCTGCCAAGGTTTCCAAGTCAGTGTGGAGGCCCTCTGGTCGAGGTACCTTAGCCAAGAATACGTCCCCATATTAACATGAGCTGCCACCACTGCCGCTCCCCCTCTTGTCCATATTTCAGGTAAGGTTGCTAGGTACTAAGCATATAAAGCTAATTACCAAAGCCAGAGGCATGATAGCAGTCGTGGTTGCACTGTTATCCTGGGTGGTCACTCCATGTTTCAATTAATATGAAATAATCTTGTTTAACCATCGGGTTAACACCATAATACCAATTTCATTTCCGTAACATTAATATCAATAATGACTGACATCAAAATTATCAAGTTGAGCGGTAGCACAAATTTGCAAAGCATAGTATTTTCCCAGGGTAATCAAGGAATAAAGTTGGTAAAACTAGGAAATCCTTAATTAGGCAAATCCCATCAAATTATGCAATATATCCAAAACGTAAACATTATTATATGCATTAATTGGGTATAAATAGAATATGCAGAGGGAGAATCCACTTGCCTTGCTCGAACGTGTCCTGCGGGTCGTCCTCAAACAAATTCAGATCCTCTATCACACAATCAGCTTCTAATAATGTCACACATTGCACATACAAAAATAATTCATACACCAATAATCATACACCATTCAACAAACAATAAAACATATATTATACAAATCATGCTTATCAAAGGAAGACATCCAAGATTAAAAGTTGATTCGTAACTATAATGTAAACCAAATCGTAAATTTAGCTTGAAGATTGGAAACACTAATTATTTCATTTTATTCCTTTTGGATAAAACAAGTGATACATATAACATGAACTAAATTCAATGAAATAACTAATCAGGTCTAAATAACTAATTATGAATAGTTGAGATATAAATTTAATTAACAATCTACGAGAAAAGATAATTAATCTATTAATTACTTTAATTTCATTTTAGGAACAAATGATACAATTCACTAATAAGGAAATTACGTTTAATAATATAAACTATTATTAAAAACAAATCAAACATGACTTGACCTATTTTAATATTTTACACAACTCTAATGTATTTTATTAACATTACTTACATACATACATATTTTGAAAAAAAAACTAATTTACATTTATAAACAAGGATGTGATTATTTATCTACATTTTAGTTAAGAAAACGTGGCCTAGTTTTTTAAGTTCTTATTTAAAAAACCATATTTAAACAATTATAATAACCATAATGTAAATTCAAATTTGGGACCAGAAAGACTACTGAAAAGAACTATTTATTACGCAGTTGAAAAGCTATTGAAGCAGTAATTATTCTATTTGGATCACAAACGTTCGCTTTATTTACACTAGAAAGTTCGCTGTATTTACACTAGAAAATTCTAACACAAGGACATATGCACGATTATTCATTGATTAAGAGTGTAGCAAGCAAAGTTCCATGTTTTTTTCATGGCACAAGAGCAGGGTAGAGCTGACCTTCAATGGCGGGGCTCCAGATTGCGACTGGGAAGGGGAAAACGACCCCATCGATAAGGAATCCAAGGGAGGTGCTCTATGCGAGACGGGGGCGCTGCGAGCTGAGCACATAGGCAGTAGGCAAGGCACAACAATGAGCGACGACACAGGTAGAGTCACACGAAGTAGCGAACCTAGGGGCATCGAGAGAGAGATAGGCGAGAACGGCTAGCGAGATGCGGTTTGATTTATAGTCCAGGAAGAGAGTAACGGACGCCAGTATGGGAGTAATAGGGGAGGATAAATTCTCACCGTCAATGGGCGGAAGTAACGGTCGGCGCTAATGGACCTTAAAGATGGGAGAGAGTGCGACGATATTAGTGGGGAGCGGTCAAGCTGATGACAGTGATGCTCCGACTGGGCAGCGCTAAGAGGCGGGCAACCGGTGCAATATCGCGGGCAAGTCGACGGCGGCGCGCTGCGACGCAGCGAGCAGCGTGTGTGCGATGCGAAGCTGCTGGGGAGAGGAAACAAAGAAAATAAGAAAGCTTCCAGCTGACCCACTTGCCATAGAGAGTAAAGAAAGGGAGGGAGAATGACGTGCGGGTCCTACTCGTATGAGAGAGATGGAGACTTTGGCTGCTAGTTTTGAGCAGGGCGTACGTGAGTTGTGTTTTTTTCTTTTTTTCTCAATATATATATAGATATTTAGATATTTAAATAATTTATAGATTATAATAAATTCCAAAAATATTATTTTATAAATAAAAGTATCCAATTTAAAGGAACAAGTTTTTTTTAGTTAAAAGTCTATTATTTAAATAAATTAGGCTCCAGAAAAGGAAATTAATAGAATGAATGTTTTTAATACCTACAAACAAAATTATTAATCTCTCGAAATGCATATATCTAGATCACTTATTTTAATAACTCATTATTATTTTTGTAAAATGAAACTTTCGCACCGAATTTAATCCAAATGTTGCATTTTTCAAATAAAATTTATGCCTCTGCGTGAATGCACTCAAACACTTGATTCAATTTTTTTTAATTTACCCTATTAAGTTTAGCGACTAGTAATGTGTTATTTTGATGGATTTGAGGTGTTACACAACTACACCTCAAGTTCCTCTAATTTTTCAGCTAAGGGAGTCCCATTCCAACCTCATGGTTGTACTGTTATCTAAGGTGGTTGCTCAATGAACAGGCCCTTACGGAGAGGTACTCAGGAAACAGCCTGAGTCCCCTAAAGTATCACTAATTCATCATCATAATCAAAATAACATCATCGTATCATAAATATTCGCATCATATTCGTTGATTAAAGTAGAGCAATAGCATGAAGCTAACCATAATAACAAAGTAAGTAGGACACAATGGGTCAGAGGACACTTGCCTTCACTAGGTTGCTGCTCAGAGAAGTCTCCGGCAACACACTAAGAAACCACGGACTGCTCGTTGTCTACGCAAAGCAATCATGCATTCAACACATTTAGGAAATGATAAAGGAACAGTACACCAAACATGTGCAATCAAGCGAATACAAGTATAATAGAAAAGTACAAACACAAAAGTGAAGTCTAGGTTCTAGGGTGGACTAATACACCTAGAGGTTTGTGATTCTCTAAGTACCGCTTATCTCAGGGATCATATAGCTTAACTTCACTTATCTTAATAAATTACAAAAATTATACCATAGATGGGTTCATACATTACATGATGTTAACCTCACCAAGTTAATCACCTAATTACCATTAGGGTTTTCCTTTTATTTTCCTATTAATAAATAAACCATCACTTACACTAACCTATAGTCTAGACATAAAATTAATACATGCATACAGTGAAAGGTTATAATTTATACAGATGGAGAATAATCTTATGAACATTGTGCAATTTGAATCACTCAATTTGGAGTTCATATGCAAAAGATATGAAATAAACAAATTTTGGAATTCAAAATACAGAATTAGGTCTATTTCTGCAATTAAATACAAGCTCGGGGTTCTTTCTGCAAGACCCCAAGGGCTCGGCTGCAAACTCTAGGGATGGTGGGTTCTATTTCTCGGAAGTCGAGGGTTCTTTTTAGAAAGCTAGAAACCAAAGGGTTGCGGGGCATCTTCAGCCATCCGATCATAGATCGACGACCGAGATTAGATCTAGTGGGTGGGCACGTGGGCGTGAGCACCTGACAGGCGGGGCTCGGGGCAGGTCAAGACACTGACGCGCGGAGCCAGCAGGTCAGCGGGCTCGGGCGAGGAGCAAACGAGGTCGGTGGCTCGTGCTTAGGCTCGGCGTGGACATGTGACAGGTGGGACTTGGGGTGGGGTGAGACACTGACGCGCGGGAGAGCGAGGCGTCCTAGCCACCGGAACTCGGATCAATGGTCCTGGTCCAACGAACCGAGCAAACAATTATCTAAGCCCTGGGCCAACAGATCAAGGATGAACGGCCAGGATTGGGCGTCAGGGGGTTTATCAGCTCCAGCCGACCGAGGGCGGCGCTTTTCGTTGTCACGGCAGCGCTGACGTAGGAGGCGAGGCAGACCGGGGTTTCTAGCAGTGCTTGGGTGGTCTGGGTAGCTAGAGGGGATGGGGATGACCTTGCAAACACTATGACGAAGTCCGTGTTGTGAGAACAGGCTGAGACTGGCAGATGGTGGAAGGGGGGCCTCGGGTGGACTAGAGGCCGCTCCAGCGAGCAATACCCGCGGTGGTGGGGAATAATCCAGAGCACTGAGGCCGGCATGGGCTTCGGGGAGAGGGTTCAAGTGCTCTACACCAAGGTTTGGGCTCGGGGAGGGGCTGCAATGGCCAGACGCCGTGAAGATCCGGCGGCCTGACGAGGGGCGATTTCGTTGAGCCGAAATTACCCACGGTGAGACCGAATTGGTGCAGAATAAGGGCGACGGAAGGTCACTTACCCAGAGATGGCACTCGGGGCAGCTTGGCACGGCGCGAGTGTGAGGGCTAGGATAGAGTGAATGAGAGGTAGGGCGAGCTGAGTGGGGTGCAGGGTCTTCACCTAGGCGCTTGAGCGACATGGGTGGGTCGTGGGGTCATGGGCATGGTTTGACCGCGCTCGGGGCACATGCCATGGGCGCGACGATTGCGGGGGAGGGGACGGGTCTGACGGGCATGGCCCGTGAGCCAGCAAAAGCGAGTGCACGCGAGAGCACAACGGCACTGACGGGGCGGTCCCACCGGGTAGAGAGAGAAGTGTAACACCCGGTTTTAAAGAACTAAGCCGGGTGCATCTCATACATGCGCCAAGAAGACAACATATACAATAACAGAGTGTATAGAGATAAATGTCATAAAACATCAGAGTATTTATTACATAGCGGAAGTCTTATTACAAAATAAAATAATAAAAGATAAAACGAACTAAGGATCGATGGCGCCAATGCCGACTGAGAAACGCCACCTAGATCAGATCGAGCTCCTCAGTGTTAGGCAGCTCCTCCTGAACCACCTGCTCTTCTCCTGTGGGGGGGGTGTGAGACAGCAAGAGTGAGCTCACATACGATCATAGCTCAACAAGTCGTGGGGAATACTGTGGCATGAACTCACCAAAGGTGGGAGTTCATGAAGTGTAAGGCTGATCAATGAAATAAAGGCTGAAGCTGAGCATTGCTTTTATAAGTTGGTCAAAATTTTATTAGCAGTTACTAAGTGTAAGTAAATACCGAACCATTATAATAATAAGTAAAAGTAATAACAAAATAATCCCAAATGCAATGAAATGACAGGTTAAGTTTAAGTTCCATAATTTAATCATGTGAGTGTCCGAGCCGCTCATGACCGTGAGCACGGCTAGTATACCAGTTTTACACTCTGCAGAGGTTGCGCATCTTTACCCACAAGTCGTGTTACCCATTTGCCACAGAGTTGATCAGACTCCATACACCTCTACCTAGGAAGCGAGGCAGGGTACCACTACGAGGCCTTTACAAAGTTCCACTAGCTTCAGACTACCCGCTACAGTTTATGGGAAGATCCAGTAAAGGGTTCCTGGCTGATAGCCATCGCAGCAAAATCAACCAGGGACCTCCCCGCACTGACCTCTCCCCTACTGCCCTTGCCCCTTTCGGGTAAGGTAGCCCTCCCCTAGCTTTCCTAGTTAATCAGCCAAGGGCGTCCCATTCCACCCTTGTGGTAGCACTGTTTTCCCGGGTGGTTCTCCATGTTCCCATTAACATAATGATCTTAACATGAACAAGGAATAATAAAACAGATAACAATAAATAGTATAACAATAAGTGATGAATATCTCTATACCCAAATCCACATAAAGCAATAGCATGTACTACCCAAAACTTTAGTAGTAAAACCAGTGGTGAAACAAGGTATAAAGATAGTCAAATCTAGGGTATCCTATTGGGTCCCATCAAAATTATCCTATGCAGATCATTATGAATAATAAGAACATGAATGGGTAAAAGAAGTGATCAAGGGCACAACTTGCCTTCAACGAGCTCCTGCTCAGCTGTCTCAACTTGTTGAAGCTCAGGTTCCACAGTGGGTTGCTCGTCTACTCGCATCAATACAATACATACATGGCATAACATAAATTAACATCACATCAAACATGCAAATAGAATATACAGTAATAAACTAGACATTAAAATAAGATTACAGGAACTGGAATCATCAAATTTGGAGTTATATATTTTAAGTTATGAATTTTCTAATGTTTTATGCATTTAATACAAGATTAAGTGAAAGAATAATTTTAATGTGTTTGTCATGTCAGAACAGAGGCACTAATGGGTAGACAATAATTTTATGAAAATTTAGGAACTGGAATGGTCTAATTTGGAGTTCATATGCATTTATTATGAATTAAACAAGTTTTAATCATTTATTTTTGCACTAAAAATTAATTTCTGATATTAATTCCTGATTTTTAAAGCTCTCTGGATCGGGCCTCATTTTCTGTTAAACACAGGGGGTTTTGGGTAAGAATTTCTAAGACTCAGAAAATCCTGGCGTGGACGGCGGGTTGGTTTTCTAGAAACATAAGGGGCAATCTGCAAAGTGCGCAACCCGAAGGGGTATCAATCAGTCCTGGCCGCCCGATCATCATCTAACGGCTGATATTAGATCCCACCCGCGCTGAGTCGGTAAGCGACGATGACCCTCGGATCGGAGATCGACGGTCGAGGGTGTACCACGCCTATGACTTAGCCTAGCCCTCAGATCAAAAACTTGCGGCGACGATTTTATTCCCGAAGCGGTACGCGAGCTTCTAATCACAGCCCTCCGTCATCAGATCAACGGACACGGCGCATCCGCACCCCTGATCTAATCCTGGCCCTACATCTAGATCCAACGGCGCACGAACCGTCGTCCACCTTCGTTCCCGGGGCAGACGCCGCGCCCTCCCTGGAACTCTCTCTCTCTCTCTCCGATGAACCACCGACGAGCTACCCGGCCCTCGCAAGCCCTCCCACGACACCGCCGGTCCCCAGCGGTGCATTGGCCCCGGTCCGCTCCCAAAATCCGATGCACACACAATGTCGCAGAGGGAGAAGCACTCACCAGCGATAACGCCGATATGGATTGCCCGCCGCCGAGGTTGATGCCGACCCGGCGTGACTCGCTTCGTGGCACCGCGGCAAACTCCCGACGACCACCCGGTGGTTTGGACGGCAGTGGAGGCGACGATGAGTTGGATCCCGCTCACCACGACGAGCGCGACGGAAGCGACCCGACGGCACGCGCGTGAGTATAAGCACCGTCGATCAACCGAGACGCCGAAACTAGGGGCTGGCTGCGACGTTGACTGGAGGAGCGGGGAGCACCACGGCGGCTTTTGTTGACGCGAGGTGGGGCGAGAGGTTCGGCCTCAGCTTTATGAAGGGAGCGACCGGTCGTCGGGCTCCGTTCATCGCGCGCGCTAGCAGCGGGAGGCCGTTTCGGCCGGTTGGGGAAGACGCTGACGAGGACGGCCCACGGTGCAGCGTAACCCGGTCACGACCTGGGCGCGGAAGGCGGCTGGCCAGTGGCCCCGGCCTGTCGGCGCCGCATGGAGGTGGTAATGGGCTGCGTGGATGAAATTCTCAGATGGGCCAGATTCGGGTACAAGGCCCAGTTAGGTAAAGTTTTCTTTATTCTTTTCTTTTTCCATTTTCCTTTCTCCATTTTCAAATCTAATTTGAGTTCAAGTTTAAATTCAAACTTTGTGAATAACTTGTCCTCAGTTTGAAATGTATAATTTAATAACATAAGTGTGAAGAGTGTTTATTCACATATTTATTTTATTTTATGTAGTATTTTTCTTAGTTCTTCCCTTCTCTTAATCCAAACCCTAATTTTCAAATTTAGGGTTTTAATTCTACTTCTAGCAATTCTTATATTATTATCTTTTAACATTATTGTTTTATTTTATTTAATGCACAAACAATCAAACTCCAACATGATGCAAATTTTTTTATCAATTGTTTGAATTAAACTAAAAATTTTTTGTATATGCTCTTTTCATGATGCGAATGAGACATACAAAATTGAGAACAACTCTCTCTATTATTCTTGGTATACAACCTGGAGTATTACAAATCCTACCCCCCTTAAAAATAATCTCGACCTCGAGATTTAAGAAGGACTAGGGAAAAGATGGGGAAAATCTATACGAAGCTCTTCTTCTCTTTCCCAAGTTGCTTCATCTTTACCATGGTGACTCCATTGAACTTTGCACATCTTTATCACCTTATTCCTTGTAACTCGAGTCAGAGTGTCCAAAATTTTGATAGGGTACTCCGCATAAGTCAGGTCATCTTGAACACTAAGGTCCTCCAGTGGTAGCTGCTCCTCAGGTACCCTGAGGCACTTCTTTAGCTGAGACACATGAAATACATCATGTACATCTGACAGATGATCGGGTAACTCCAGTTGATATGCAACTTCTCCCACTCGCTTTAAGATCAAGAAGGGTCCAATAAAGCGAGGGGACAACTTTCCTTTAACTTTAAATCTCCTCATACCACGAAGTGGTGACACCTTCAAGTAGACATGATCACCCTCCATAAACTCCAGGAGTCTCCTTCTGTTATCTGCATAGCTCTTTTGCCTTGATTGTGCAATTCTCAAATTTTCTCTTATCATTCGAACTTGCTCTTCTGCCTCTTGAATAAGTTCAGGCCCAAAGAACTGTCTCTCTCCAGTTTGATCCCAATACAGGGGAGTCCTGCACTTCCTGCCATACAAAGCCTCAAATGGTGACATCTTCAAACTGGCCTGATAACTATTATTATAAGAAAACTCTGCATATGGTAAACTCTTCTCCCAACTGCCACCATGTTTAAGAGCACAAGCTCTTAACATATCTTCCAGCACTTGATTGGTTCTCTCTGTCTGTCCATCAGTCTGGGGATGGTAGGCTGAACTAAAATTCAACTTTGTATCCAAGCTCTCATGCAACTTCTTCCAAAATCGAGAAGTAAACTGTGATCCTCGATCAGACACGATCTTCTTAGGCACTCCATGTAGACAAACTATCCGAGTCATATACAACTCTGCTAGCTTGGCTCCCGTGTAATTAGTCCTCACAGGTATAAAATGAGCCACCTTTGTCAATCTGTCCACAATTACCCAAATAGAGTCATATCCTGCTGGAGTGCGGGGTAGTCCAACAATAAAATCCATACCAATTTCTTCCCATTTCCACTCGGGTATCTTCAATGGGTGCAATAGTCCAGCGGGTCTTTGATGTTCAGCCTTGACTCTTTGACATACATCACACTTAGCCACATGAGCAGCCACATCTCTTTTCAGTCCATACCACCAATACTTTCGCTTCAAGTCTTGATACATCTTAGTGCTTCCAGGGTGGATGGAGTAATCAGAATCATGAGCTTCTCTCAATATAGCCTCACGGAGGCTATCAATTTCTGGAACACATATCCGATCTTTGAACCATATAGTACCTTGCTCATCCTCCGTGAATTCCGGAACTCTTCCTTCAGTAATAAGATCCTTGATCTCTTGAATCTTAGCATCACCAACCTGACCTTTACGAATCTCTTGCTCCAAGGTAGGTTCCAACTCAACGGTAACTCCTTCAGTGTGAGTAACAATTCCCAGGTTGAGCTTCTCAAAATCTTTTGCCAATTCATCAGGTAGCTGGACAACGAAAGCGGAGTGAACATGCTCCTTGCGACTCAAGGCATCTGCGACCAAATTTGCCTTGCCCGGGTGATAGTGAATCTCCAAATCATAATCCTTGATAAGCTCCAACCAACGGCGTTGCCTAAGGTTGAGATCCTTCTGAGTGAATATATATTTCAGACTCTTATGATCCGTATATACTTGGCACTTGGTCCCCATGATATAATGTCTCCAAATCTTAAGTGCATGCACAACGGCTGCCAATTCCAAGTCATGAGTGGGGTAG
The DNA here is from genome assembly GCA_029449295.1 of Zea luxurians. Classification (NCBI taxonomy): domain Eukaryota; kingdom Viridiplantae; phylum Streptophyta; class Magnoliopsida; order Poales; family Poaceae; genus Zea; species Zea luxurians. Next base: position 176,849 of record JAOPSE010000409.1, on the reverse strand, counting down.
TTCAATTCATGTCTCCGCAACTGACGAGAAGCATAAGCAATTACATGTCCTTCTTGCATGAGCACACATCCTAAGCCTTGGCCACATGCATCACAATAGATATCAAATCCTTTCTGTAGGTCTGGCATAACCAAAACTGGTGGCGACATCAACTTCTTCTTCAATAGATCAAAGCTGTCTTGACACTTCTCGTCCCACTTAAATTCTTTTCCTTTCTCCAGAAGCGAAGTCATAGGCTTAGCAATCTTAGAAAATCCTTCAATAAACCTCCGATAATATCCAGCAAGTCCTAAGAAACTTCGAATCTCAGTAACTGTAGTGGGGACTTTCCACTCCATTATCTCCTTAACCTTAGCAGGATCCACTGCTATTCCTCCATTAGAAATAATATGACCAAGAAATGGCACTTCGCCAATCCAAAACTCGCACTTGCCGAACTTGGCATAGAGTTGATTATCTCGTAGCTTCTGTAGCACCATCCTCAGATGTTCCTCGTGATCACTATCACTCTGAGAATAGATAAGAATATCGTCGATGAATACCACGACGAATCTGTCCAGATACTCCATAAACACCTTGTTCATTAAGTTCATAAAATAAGCTGGTGCATTAGTCAATCCAAACGACATAACTGTGAACTCATATAATCCATATCTAGTTGAGAAAGCCGTCTTGGGAATATCCGATGGTCTAATCCTCATCTGATGGTAACCGGATCAGAGATCAATCTTCGAAAATACTCTAGCACCTCTCATTTGATCAAACAGGTCCTCGATACGGGGCAACGGGTATTTGTTCTTCACTGTAACATCATTAAGAGATCTATAATCCACACACATCCGTTGCGATCCATCCTTCTTCTGTACAAACAAGACCGGTGCTCCCCAAGGTGAGGAACTCGGACGAATGTACCCAGCCTCTTGTAACTCAGTTAACTGCTTCTTAAGCTCCTTCAACTCTTCTACGGACATTCTATATTGCTTGGCTCCAATATTATAGCAGTAACTCCAAATTCTCTACCCATAATGGCCAATGTCAATCTACGTGTCATTTGATTCACCATAACAGGCCCTTTAGGTGTAATTACTCTCATGGGTTTTCTCGTATTGTCCAACACATTTGCACAAACCCAAAATCTCAGCATGACGCTTAATTTTATTAGCAACTCATGGGGACAAATAGACCTTTTTATTCCTCCTAAAATAGTATCATACCGAATTACTAACTAAAGGAACATGTAGATCCTACAAATAGTAGTAATTTACATATATGTTTATGTAGCTTGGTGGAGCCGGTGGTGGTGGAGATGGTGGTTGCTCTTGTTGTTGTCTCTCCAACCGTGATTGCCTTATTTCTTGCTGTATCTCCAGACGAGCCTGACGTATTTCCTCTCGTTCTTGTCTTATCTGGCTTTGCATTTCAGTCATCATGTCTGTCAATTGCTGTATTACCAGCCTTTGGGTTGCGATCACTTGTTCGGTTTCAACAGGTGGGGGATTTGGAGGATTCATTTCTGTTGGCTGTCGCGTGTTAATCTTTCCTTTCCTGGTATTGACCATCTGAGTTAGATACATAAGGTAAGAAAGAGCAGTAGACAAGGCAGATATTTACAAATCAGGTTACTTTGGGGGACTTATTAGCTAAGTAGATTAGTGTGTCACCTACTAAAGTTAATACAGTACCTTATAGTGGTACATGCTAAAATGCCCATCTATACTATTTCAATCAATCAAAGAAGCAAATCAGGCACTGATCATCAGAACAATCAACCAATATTTTTAATAGAGAAAATAGTTTTAATTTTTGTCTTAGGCTTCCTATCTCTTAAAAATGTCATAGGGGTAAGGATTCCAAAGTGTGAAATCCATCTTGTCTCAGAGTAGAAAAGGTAAGGATAATCAGAGTAGAACAGTAGAAGGTGAGACAGGATCAAGATAAGTGTAGAAAGAATCAGAGTAAGGTGAGTGTAGTATGAACCAGAATGAGATAAGTAGGTAAGGGTTTGTCCATTTCTATCTAGGTTTCGTCCTACAGTCAACATTTCCTCTGATACCACTTCTGTAACACCCGGTTTTAAAGAACTAAGCCGGGTGCATCTCATACATGCGCCAAGAAGACAACATATACAATAACAGAGTGTATAGAGATAAATGTCATAAAACATCAGAGTATTTATTACATAGCGGAAGTCTTATTACAAAATAAAATAATAAAAGATAAAACGAACTAAGGATCGATGGCGCCAATGCCGACTGAGAAACGCCACCTAGATCAGATCGAGCTCCTTAGTGTTAGGCAGCTCCTCCTGAACCACCTGCTCTTCTCCTGTGGGGGGGGTGTGAGACAGCAAGAGTGAGCTCACATACGATCATAGCTCAACAAGTCGTGGGGAATACTGTGGCATGAACTCACCAAAGGTGGGAGTTCATGAAGTGTAAGGCTGATCAATGAAATAAAGGCTGAAGCTGAGCATTGCTTTTATAAGTTGGTCAAAATTTTATTAGCAGTTACTAAGTGTAAGTAAATACCGAACCATTATAATAATAAGTAAAAGTAATAACAAAATAATCCCAAATGCAATGAAATGACAGGTTAAGTTTAAGTTCCATAATTTAATCATGTGAGTGTCCGAGCCGCTCATGACCGTGAGCACGGCTAGTATACCAGTTTTACACTCTGCAGAGGTTGCGCATCTTTACCCACAAGTCGTGTTACCCATTTGCCACAGAGTTGATCAGACTCCATACACCTCTACCTAGGAAGCGAGGCAGGGTACCACTACGAGGCCTTTACAAAGTTCCACTAGCTTCAGACTACCCGCTACAGTTTATGGGAAGATCCAGTAAAGGGTTCCTGGCTGATAGCCATCGCAGCAAAATCAACCAGGGACCTCCCCGCACTGACCTCTCCCCTACTGCCCTTGCCCCTTTCGGGTAAGGTAGCCCTCCCCTAGCTTTCCTAGTTAATCAGCCAAGGGCGTCCCATTCCACCCTTGTGGTAGCACTGTTTTCCCGGGTGGTTCTCCATGTTCCCATTAACATAATGATCTTAACATGAACAAGGAATAATAAAACAGATAACAATAAATAGTATAACAATAAGTGATGAATATCTCTATACCCAAATCCACATAAAGCAATAGCATGTACTACCCAAAACTTTAGTAGTAAAACCAGTGGTGAAACAAGGTATAAAGATAGTCAAATCTAGGGTATCCTATTGGGTCCCATCAAAATTATCCTATGCAGATCATTATGAATAATAAGAACATGAATGGGTAAAAGAAGTGATCAAGGGCACAACTTGCCTTCAACGAGCTCCTGCTCAGCTGTCTCAACTTGTTGAAGCTCAGGTTCCACAGTGGGTTGCTCGTCTACTCGCATCAATACAATACATACATGGCATAACATAAATTAACATCACATCAAACATGCAAATAGAATATACAGTAATAAACTAGACATTAAAATAAGATTACAGGAACTGGAATCATCAAATTTGGAGTTATATATTTTAAGTTATGAATTTTCTAATGTTTTATGCATTTAATACAAGATTAAGTGAAAGAATAATTTTAATGTGTTTGTCATGTCAGAACAGAGGCACTAATGGGTAGACAATAATTTTATGAAAATTTAGGAACTGGAATGGTCTAATTTGGAGTTCATATGCATTTATTATGAATTAAACAAGTTTTAATCATTTATTTTTGCACTAAAAATTAATTTCTGATATTAATTCCTGATTTTTAAAGCTCTCTGGATCGGGCCTCATTTTCTGTTAAACACAGGGGGTTTTGGGTAAGAATTTCTAAGACTCAGAAAATCCTGGCGTGGACGGCGGGTTGGTTTTCTAGAAACATAAGGGGCAATCTGCAAAGTGCGCAACCCGAAGGGGTATCAATCAGTCCTGGCCGCCCGATCATCATCTAACGGCTGATATTAGATCCCACCCGCGCTGAGTCGGTAAGCGACGATGACCCTCGGATCGGAGATCGACGGTCGAGGGTGTACCACGCCTATGACTTAGCCTAGCCCTCAGATCAAAAACTTGCGGCGACGATTTTATTCCCGAAGCGGTACGCGAGCTTCTAATCACAGCCCTCCGTCATCAGATCAACGGACACGGCGCATCCGCACCCCTGATCTAATCCTGGCCCTACATCTAGATCCAACGGCGCACGAACCGTCGTCCACCTTCGTTCCCGGGGCAGACGCCGCGCCCTCCCTGGAACTCTCTCTCTCTCTCTCCGATGAACCACCGACGAGCTACCCGGCCCTCGCAAGCCCTCCCACGACACCGCCGGTCCCCAGCGGTGCATTGGCCCCGGTCCGCTCCCAAAATCCGATGCACACACAATGTCGCAGAGGGAGAAGCACTCACCAGCGATAACGCCGATATGGATTGCCCGCCGCCGAGGTTGATGCCGACCCGGCGTGACTCGCTTCGTGGCACCGCGGCAAACTCCCGACGACCACCCGGTGGTTTGGACGGCAGTGGAGGCGACGATGAGTTGGATCCCGCTCACCACGACGAGCGCGACGGAAGCGACCCGACGGCACGCGCGTGAGTATAAGCACCGTCGATCAACCGAGACGCCGAAACTAGGGGCTGGCTGCGACGTTGACTGGAGGAGCGGGGAGCACCACGGCGGCTTTTGTTGACGCGAGGTGGGGCGAGAGGTTCGGCCTCAGCTTTATGAAGGGAGCGACCGGTCGTCGGGCTCCGTTCATCGCGCGCGCTAGCAGCGGGAGGCCGTTTCGGCCGGTTGGGGAAGACGCTGACGAGGACGGCCCACGGTGCAGCGTAACCCGGTCACGACCTGGGCGCGGAAGGCGGCTGGCCAGTGGCCCCGGCCTGTCGGCGCCGCATGGAGGTGGTAATGGGCTGCGTGGATGAAATTCTCAGATGGGCCAGATTCGGGTACAAGGCCCAGTTAGGTAAAGTTTTCTTTATTCTTTTCTTTTTCCATTTTCCTTTCTCCATTTTCAAATCTAATTTGAGTTCAAGTTTAAATTCAAACTTTGTGAATAACTTGTCCTCAGTTTGAAATGTATAATTTAATAACATAAGTGTGAAGAGTGTTTATTCACATATTTATTTTATTTTATGTAGTATTTTTCTTAGTTCTTCCCTTCTCTTAATCCAAATCCTAATTTTCAAATTTAGGGTTTTAATTCTACTTCTAGCAATTCTTATATTATTATCTTTTAACATTATTGTTTTATTTTATTTAATGCACAAACAATCAAACTCCAACATGATGCAAATTTTTTTATCAATTGTTTGAATTAAACTAAAAATTTTTTGTATATGCTCTTTTCATGATGCGAATGAGACATACAAAATTGAGAACAACTCTCTCTATTATTCTTGGTATACAACCTGGAGTATTACAAGAAGGCGAGTGAGCGAGCGGAACACGGTGCCGATAGGTGGGGTCCACATGTCAGCGGGAGCGAGCGCGCGTGTGGGCGGCTAGCTAGGCCAGGCGGGCCGAAAGGCTGAGGAGGGAGGGGGTTTGGGCTGCTTTTCCCTTTTATTTTATTCTAAATTTCCTGATTCCTTTTCCTTTTGTTTTTCTCTATGAAATTCAATTCAAATTCAACCACAATTCAAATTCAAATAATTCAAACATGTGCATCAAACAAAATAATAATTTAAGCTTAGCATGATGCAAAATTTCATGACTCACATATGTTTTGATATAGTAAAGAAATAATTAATCCCCTACAAACTAGACATAGCTCTAATAAAAAGGAGAGAGAAGAAATCTAGAGAGAGAGAGAGAAAGAAGATGTAACACATGAATTTGGTAGGCATTAGAGAAGAAATTTTATACCCCAAATTCAGCTTGTTACACTTTTATAGACGCCCGTGGCCTAGGTCAGCTTGAGGTGATGTGGCTGAACCGGATGGAAGCATTAGGCTAGGTCCCCTAGTTATTGGAATCCTAGGGCTCCAAATACATAAACTAATAACTAATATATATGTATATATATGTATTCCTATATATAGAAATAAGTATGTACATTAAAATGAGTGTTAATAGTAATATATATAAATGTCTTTGAAGACTTCTAGCTACTAAATATGTCTTCATTCTATATTCTCAATATAAATCACATTCGTCTTATGTTGGAACCAAAATATTTCATCCATCATAATAGAACTCTCTGTCTTTGGATAAGATCTCATTATTTATAAACCATATAAATTGTGTTGGAACTTGCTCTCCTGGGCAAGCGGATCCAACGGAGAGGTGGAAAGAGCGCAAGCAAAGTTTAACATGGGATGACAATTGCTCTGTTAATCTAGCCTCTCAAGGGCACTATACGGGGGTATTTATAGGTACCCGAGTGTCCAACGTCCCAAGGCAAGGACGTTTATGACCTCGGGTACCCGGACTATCCCCAGAATATTCCCATAAGGGGAGGTTACAGACCGTCATTACAGAAAAGCTATTACAGATGAGGCCGTAACATGCTTGTCCACGCGGGGCCGTTACAGTGGGCTGAATTCCGTGTGGGCCTCCGGGCGAGATGAGGACATAGGACTACCAGACTTCGTCGGAGTCTGGCCTTCGTCTTGCAATGGAGAGGACGAAGGGCAACTACGCCGATCATCTCGCCTTCGTTGGTGTAGCGAGGCGACGAAGGCTTCGCGCGAAGGGTAGCGTCTTCGCCTTCGCCCAAACATTTTCCCTCCAAGGGACCAGTTTGACTGAGTCATCTGGTGCCGAAGACGTCGCTAGATGGTGGAGACGCTGCCCTCGCTCGAAGTGGTCCCGCGGGGGTTTTTGAGGTGACGTTTGACGGACGTGGCACTGTTGGACTGCGGGTTTCCCGAAGCGCCGCGCTGTGTGTATAAAAAGGGCGGCGCGACTCGGTCTGACTCTTACCTTTGCATGCGCCGGAAAACCCTAAGCTTTTGAAACCACTCGCCCATTCGCCTGCTCTCCCTATTCCTCTGCATCGGAGATCTGGCCCGCGTCAAGCAAACCGCGCGCCACCGCCGACGGTACGTAGCGAAGTCGTCTTCTACCTCATCTGCCGCAAATGTGTCATCGGCCGATTCGTCGTCCGAAGATACCTCGAGCGATGTGGCGGCGGTGGAGTTACAGCCAGGCCACACAGTGGAGTTTGGTGTTTTGAGGATTTCCTCGATTCGCGTGCAGGATATGCAGCAGTTGGGGTATTTTGGGGATGGTGTTGGGCACGTCCCGGGGGCGAAAGAGATTCCCAAGCCTGAGGGCGAGTTAGTCGTGTTTGAGGCGTTCTTCATCGCTGGCCTTCGCCTCCTTTTGCATCGTTTTGTGGCGGAGGTCCTGCAGAGGTTTGAGGTCCAGGTCCACCAGTTGACACCTAACGCCGTGGTGGCCCTGGCGAAGTATGTCTGGGCGATGACTTCGTATGGTGGTCGGCCTTCCGTAGAGGTCTTCGCCAAGAATTACTATCTACACTGGCAAAAGAGAAAAGTTGGAAGTAAGATTGCACAGTTTGGATCGTGCACCTTCACGCCGAGGACCGGAAAGACTTCGGCAGAAGTCGTGGAATTAGTTCCCTGTGCTCGCAACAAGTGGGGCAACTGGTGGGATTATTGGTTTTATGTTTCGGGAAGCAAAGTCGGAGGCCTCCTAAGGCTCCCCACGGCTGTAATGTGCTCCCACTATTATGTGGCGTTCCCACTATTTGAGGTGGCGGAGGATGATGAGGACGAAGGGGCCCTCCGGTGCGCTGCCTGCATGAGCAGCGAGCGTGATTTGGTTGAGGAATTCATTGGTTATGGAGTGTGGCCCCTAGCGCATGGATGGGTGCTCGGCGAAGTATGCCCTCGCTAGATGCCTACTTTGGGCTAGCAGCTGGTGTGAAGTCCAGCCTTCGCTTTGGACCTGCGCTGCCGAGATCCAGCCGTGTTCGTTCGTGAAGTGGAGGATGGGGCTGTGAGGATTGTAGGGCGGTATGCGCCGAGGACGAAGAGTCTATGGAGTTGGGATATTCGTGGATCCAATGTTCGCTTGAATCGGGTCTTCGAGTTAAACCGTTTGCCATACGGTGGTTACCCTAGAGACGGCGCTGCTGTGGCTGTCGACCGCCGCAGGAAAAAGCCAGTGGCCATGGTTGAGGGAGGCCCTTCGCGGGAGGCTGCCCTGGCCATTAAGAAGAGGAAAATAGGTACTGCAGTTTGGGGGTTGGGGGTCTCTGATCGTTTTGCTGTGGAGTTGATGGGGACTTGTGCGGCGCTCGGGGGAAGGATGTCTTCGCCCGAGCTCTGGGAGTCTTCACCGTGAATGCTGAAGGTTACCGGGGGTCGATGGCCAAGGAACGTTCCAATTCCCTGGGCGGCCGGTGAGGACAAATTTACGTCTCGTTTGGCCCGTGAGATGAATATTTTTCCTTATGGACGGAATATTGCTGTTGTTGTATCAGCAGTGATGGACAAGGATCGTCAAGATGCAGCGCAGAAGCGCCGGGCGTTCACTAGGGTCGGGAACCCTAGTCACAAGGTGAAGAGGGCGCGGGGAGGCGCGAAGTCCACCGCCCCTGGCAGCAGCAAACTGCTGCCGGCTGCGAAGCCGGCCGTCCCCGGGCCTAGCAAGTTTTCGGCGGGTGCAAAGGCTGTTGCTTCCAGTGCGGGCAAGCCACCCTCGGCTGAGCCCCCGAAGGAGCGAAGGCCGCCATCGCCGGTGCACGCCGATGAAGCGGCGGCGGGTGGTGCCGACTTCGACACGGATATCTGCGTGGAGGATTACCTCGTTGGTGAGTTTTTTTGGGACTAGGTCTTGAACAAGGTTATGGTGCAGGGTCGGATGCGGGGTAGCTGGCTGTTGTCCTAGCTCCGGTGGCGGCCACTTCGCCTACAGTGGCGGTTGGAGCGAAGGGTGCTTCGCAGGACCCATGGTCCAGATTCTGCGCCAGCGGTGAGATTTCATCGGCCGCCGCCACTAAAGACGTGGCGGGCTCTGTGTCCCTATAGCTGAGGCATCTTGGACTTTGTTAGTTCGTTGTTTTTATGTAGTTGCGAATCTGATGGATTTTTCGTGGCAGGCGGCCGCCTTCGCCGACCATGTTGCATCGGGCGCCTTGACTTTGGAGTTCGCTGCTGAGAGGCAACGACTCGAGGGCAGGATCGAGTGCCTCCGAGCATAGCATACGGATGCTGTTCGAGACAAGTCAGCTGCGGAAAACAAGAGCCACAGGCTGATGGAGAGGTTGGCGGCTGCGAAGGCCAAGAAGGAGGATCTCAAGCGTCAGTTGGCAAAGGAGAGGAGGGACACAAACAGAGCCTATGCTGAGGCGTAGGCTACAAAAGCCGAGGCCAAACTTGCGCGGGCGGAGGCCAGTCTCGCCCACCAACGCGCCGAGGAGATGGATACGAGGCTCGGTGGCCTGCGTGACTGCCTGGACAAAATGGAGGCCTCGACACGCGCAGAGGTCGAGCAGACGCATACGCAGCTCGTGGACGCGTACTGGGAGCTGGGTGCATGGACCGCTCCCTTCGAAGCGCCCGGTCAGGAGGTAGGCCTCCGCTTCCTTAGGTGACTATAGGAGGAGCTAGAGATGCTCCCGACAATTGTGATAGGCCTCATGTCCTTTGCCTCCCTCATCACCTGTGAGGGGGCCGTGAATGCCTTGTCCCACGAGGGATGCGGGCACTTCGAGGTCTTCGACCAGTCGGACGAAGGCTTCGAGCGCGGAATCTTCTAGGTCGAGGACCCGGTGCTGAAGCGGTCAGCTGGGGCGCTTTTCGATAGGATGTGGGGCCCTCACGGTCGAGGGACTGTCTGGGAGAGGTCTGACCAGGCGATGGATCAGGTAAAGGTGCATCTGTGTGATTATATGTGTGGGTATGTGTGTGTATTTGTGTTGTTATTGAATGAATGTGCTATTGCTGTAGATGGCGCATGATGAAGAGGTCAAGGACCTCGGTGATCTGGACAGCACACTGCCCGAGGCATCGAAGGTGGAGCTGGCGCCGCTATCCGATGCTGGCGAGGGCCCCTTGGCGACCTCTGTGCCGACCGAAGCTAGCGACGACCCCATGCCGGCCACTGCGCCGATGGGTGAGGACGCTTTGAAGGTGGTGGGCAAACCAGTTGCCAAAGGCCCAGCGGCGTCAGCCGGGCCTTCGCAGGTGGCAGAATAGGGGCTAGGGCTTTCGGTGTAAACTTTTGTTTTTGTGATACTGAACCTCGGTTGCTGCGCAGGTTTCGAAGTTTGGGCCTACACAAGCAACCGCTGCTGGCAATACTGATTTTGTGGCGGCCTCAACCGTTGTGCCTGCCGATGATAATTTATTTGGCTCTAGATCTGAGTGTTTTGAGTCTGACGGTGAGTCTGGGAGCTCATTTTCTTGGACGGAGGAGTCCTCGGATGAAGGCTTGGATTATTTTGCTTTGTTAGATGTGGCCGCAGCGAAGTCTTCACCGCGTGTGGAGGTTGGCGAGGCTGCTGATCTTCCTAGTGCGAGTACTGAGTGTAGGCGGCGAAGGGTGGTGTCAAAACACAGTCTGGGTGAGTTTTCGTTAAGTGGTAGGCGCCGTCGTATGGGGATGGAGCGTGGCCGTCTTCGAGTAGACCAGGTTGGTAAACAAGAATTGCTGTCCTCGCCGTTTGGGGCGAGCATAGTTGAGGGGGATCTGCGAAATCTTTTTGAGGGTGAGGAATTGAGGATAATGCTGTTCAATTATAGGGAGATGGGTATCATCCCGAAGGTTGAGCCGATGTAGTATATGGTGCCCTCGCCATGTGTATGTAACTGTAACTTGTATTGTAATGTGGCCTATTGGCCGTTTTCGCACGCTTGTGCTGATCCAGCTGCATCCGTGGGCGACTTTTGCGTGGAGTGTAGATTGACGTACTTGCTGCTCTTGTCCGTGGACACCCTTAGGTGATTTTGGCATGTAGTGTTTTTTCGGCGAAAGACTTCGATGGCGTATTTTATTGTGCCTGTCTGGCTGCACCCTTGGGCGTCTTTCGCATGGAGCGTCTTTGATGAAAGACTTCGATTGACGCACTTGTTGTGCTGCTCCGGCTGCACCCTTAGGCGACTTTTGCACGGAGTGCCTTTTTAATAAAAGACTTCGATTTAACGCACTTGTTGTACTATTTTGGCTGCACCCTTAGGCGACTTTTGCACGGAGTGTCTTTTTAATAAAAGACTTCGATTTAATGCACTTGTTGTGCTATTCCGGCTGCACCCTTAGGCGACTTTTGCATGGAGTGTCTTTTTAATAAAAGACTTCGATTTAACGCACTTATTGTGCTATTCCGGCTGCACCCTTAGGCGACTTTTGCATGGAGTGTCTTTTTAATAAAAGACTTCCATTTAACGCACTTGTTGTGCTGTTCCGGCTGCACCCTTAGGCGACTTTTGCGCGGAGTGTCTTTTTAATAAAAGACTTCGATTTAACGCACTTGTTGTGCTATTCCGGCTGCACCCTTAGGTGACTTTTGCGTAGAGTGTCGCACGCGAGGGTAGTCTACGCTACCTGTCGTGGTGACTTTGGAGTGGTCGAATGCCGAAGTCCGTCGATGTAGTCTTTTTCGACATGTTGCGTCTGAGTTTTTGTTTTTGCGGGGGCTTTTGCTGGTATATTACATGGCTCCGCCTCGTTAAAAACCTCACCCCTTGGGAGGAAAAGAGTGCAGGCCGGAATAATATTGTTTGGTGGATTACAAGGGCGCGTGGGCCTTGAGGGTTAAACAAAAAATTTGCGGAGATTGTCAATGTTCCAAGAGTGCTCTAAGTCTTCGCCGGAGGGCGTTGCTAGCCTATACACACTGGGGGATGCCTTCATCTTGACGATGAATGGACCCTCCCATTTCGGCTCCAGCTTGCCCCGTGATTCTGTCCGGGTGGTCCGAACGAGTACGAGGTCTCCTTTGTTGAACTCTCTTGGGACGACCGCGTTGTCGTGTCAGGCCTTGGTTTGAGCTTGGTATTTGTTGAGGGCCTGCAGGGCGAGGACGCCGTCTCCGTCGATGAGGTCTTTGGACGTTGGTTCGTCGACGTCGGGGACCGCTGATGTGCTTGTTCGAGGCGACCCATGCTTTATCTCCTGCGGCGTCATGGCCTCCGATCCATATAATAGACAAAAAGGTGTGAATCTGGTTGCCTGGCATTCGATCGTGTTTCGGGCCCAGACCACTTCAGGTAGTTGGTTGGCCCATTTGCCCTTCTTGTCGTCGAGGAGTCTTTTCTTGATGGCAGCGAAAATTTTGCCGCTGGTGCGCTCGATGACGCCCTTGGATTGCGGATGGTATACTGAGGCGAAGGCAGGCTTGGTGCTGATGGAGAGGCAGAAATCCCTGAAGTCCTGGCTGTGAAACTGTTTGCCGTTGTCGACTGTGAGCTCAGACGGGACTCTGAATCGACAAACAATGTTTTGCCAAAAGAACTTTTGGGCGGTCTTCGACGTTATTGTGGATACTGCCCTGGCCTTGATCCACTTGGTGAAGTACTCGATGGCGACGAAGGTGAATTTGAGGTTCCCTTGAGCCGTAGGAAGTGGTCCGATATTATCCAGCCCCCAGCGTTGGAGTGGCCATGTGTGGGTAATCAGCTTGGTGAACTGCGAAGGGTTGCTCGAGCGGGGAGAAAACTTCTGGTATGCTTCGCAAGACCTTGTGACTCGATTCGCGGTATAGATTATTGCGAGCCAGTAAAATCCATGATAGATTACCTTGGCAGCGAGGGCCCTAGGCCCTAAGTGGGACCCGCAAGTTCCGCTGTGGACTTCGCGAAGGATTTGAATGCCTTCAGTTTCGGTCACGCATTTTAGCATGGGCTGACTGATCCCCTTTTTGTATAGCTAGCCCCCAACTAGTACGAAGTCCCAGCTTCAGTGCTTGAGGCGTTTGGCCTCATTGACGTCACTTGGGTGGTAATATCCTTGCAAGAACAGGGTTATTGGGGCCCTCCAATCTTCAGTCATGATGAGGTTGACGATGCGATGGCCTTTGGCGTCGTTGGTTACTTGTAAGCCTTCTGGGTTACGGATAGCTGGTGTGCCAATGACGTGGTAGAACACGTCGGAGGGCAAGGTCTCACCTCTGGCCGCTGGCTTAGCCAACGCATCGGCCTCTTCATTCCTGGCATGGTCCACATGTGTAGGGTGAAGCCCTTGAACTGTCTCTCGAGACTGCGAATAGCCGTGAGATACTTTATGACTGCGGGGTCTTTTGCTGAGTACTCTTTTTCGACCTGGCCGACAACTACTTTGGAATCTGTCTTGACTATGCTGGTGGTGACACCGAGCGCTCTCAGCTTATGAAGGCCCAGGATGACGGCTTCGTATTCTGCTATGTTGTTGGTGCATCTGTCAGACTCCAAAGCGAAGCTAAGGCGTGTTGCGTATCTGTGCTTGACGCGTGTGGGTGACGTGATAATTGCAGCTGCGCCTGCCCCCGCATGGCACCATGCGCCATCGCAGTGGATGGTCCATACCTTCTCTGGAGGCTCTTCTTGCTACCGTGTCAGCCCTGTCCATTTGACGATGAAGTCTACCAGGACCTGCGACTTGATTGCTGTCATAGGTTCGAAGGTGATGTGGTACCCAGAGAGTTCAGCTGCCCATTTGGCGATTCGGACGGATGCCTCCATGTTTCTGAATAGCTCTCCCAGTCCCCTATCCGAGGTGACCCGCACCTTGAACAACTCGAAGTAGTGGCACAGCTTGTGCGATGCCATGACGACTGCGTAAGAGATTTTTTCTAGTTCAGTCATGTTGCACTTGGAGGTCATTAGGACTTTAGAGACGTAGTAGACTAGACACTGCCTGGTCGTGCCCTCTCTGTCTTGCTCTTGGACTAGCGCTGTGCTGACTACATATGGCGAGGCCGCAATGTAGAGCAGCAGATGTAGCGAGGGGTCGGGACTAGTGAGAATTGCTAAGTCTGACAGGTGTTGCTTGAGTGATGCGAAGGCAGCCGCCTATTCTGGTCCCCACGTGAAGTCTTTCGCACCACATAGTGTCTTGAGGAAGGGTAGACTCCACTCTGTGGACCTGGAAATGAATCTGTTAAGGGCGGCTAATCTGCCTGTCAGACATTGGACATCCCTGGTTGACTGCGGGGGTGTCATGTTGATGAATGCTTGAATCTTGGTTGGGTTGGCTCGATCCCGTGGTGCGACACTAGGTAGCTCAGTATCTTCCCCTGGCGAACTCCGTAGACGCACTTCTCGGGATTGAGGCGAAGTCGTGCGTCGGGCATGTTTGCGAACATTTCTGCGAGGTCAACTAGGTGACTTTCTTTATTTTTGCTTGCGACGACGATGTCGTCCACATACGTCAAAATGTTGCAGCCCATTTGGCTCTCGAGCACCGTCTTGGTGAGGCAGGAGAAGGTTGACCCAGCATTCTTGAGTCCCTCTGGCATCCTAATGAAGCAGTACGTGCCGAAGGGTGTGATGAAGCTGGTGCTGGCCTTATCTTCCTCTTTCATGTATATCTGGTGGTAGCCGGAGAAGCTGTCGAGAAGGGACATGACATTGCAACCGGCTACTCTATTGACTATTTTGTTGATCCGTGGCAGCGGGAAATTGTCCTTGGGGCAGGCCTTGTTGAGGCTGGTGAAGTCTATGCACATGCGCCACTTGCTGCTTTTCTTCTGTACCATGACTACGTTGGTAAGCCACGTAGGGTAGGTGATTGGTTCGATGAAGTTGGCCTCCAGCAGGCGATGCACTTCGGCTTTGGCAGCTTCTGTCTTCTTGTCGGACATTTTTTCGCAGCCGCTGCTTTCTTGGGCGCACCGAAGGGTCGATGCCTAGACCGTGCTCGATGACGGTGCGGCTGACTCTAACCAGGTCAAGGGTGGACCAGGCGAAGACGTCCTTGTTTCTGGAGAGACAGGAGATGAGTTTCTCCTTGTCTTGCGAAGTTAGGTCTTCACTTATTATGACCGTTTGCTTAGGCGTCGCTGGATCGAGGGCAACTGTCTTCGTTCCGTCGTTGCTCTGTAGCTGTGCCTTAACTTTCTCGGCGGTGGCTCGGAGGGTCACTTCTGAGACTTCGCGTTGTGTTGTAAGGCAGTGTACGTTCCGTTGGCCTAGAACGAAGTCTCTCTCAATGTTGCGCACAGTCTATTGGTTACCATAAATTGTTATCACCCCTTGCGGACCCGGAATTTTCATGCATAGGTATAGTCCGTGAATGGCTGCTTCAAATTTATTGATGGATCCCTGGCCCATTATAGCGTTGTAGGGATAAACCATGTCGACGATGTCGAAGGTAACCTGCTCACTTCGCGCATTGGGTGCTACACCGAATGACAGGGGTAGTTCAATCTTGCCCACAGGGAAAGTGCCCTTGCCGCCGAAACTGTATAGGGGGTTGTCCGAAGGCTTGAGTAAGCTGTGGCTGATACCCATGTGGTCGAAAGGCGTGCTGGAAGATGATGTCCGCCTAGCTGCCGTTGTCAACTAGGACTTTGTGCAGGTCCCAGCCAGCCACGCTGCAGTTGATTACCATGGCGTCGACGTGAGGTGCACTGCGTAGATCAACATCTCTGGCATCGAAGGTTAGTGGCACGTGTACCACCTCGTTTGCACCACCGGGCCAGTGAGGACGACATGGTTAACACTCCGGTAGTGATCCCTCTTTTGCCGCTTCGTCTCGAAGTCTACGCTGGACCCTCCGGTGATCATGTGGATGACTCCGCGATATGGCTGATCGGCGAAGTCTTCCTGCTTTGGTGCTGGGGGTGATTTTGGTGGTGTGGGTTCGGGTGATGCGGAGGCGGAGGCGGGGGTGGAAGGACTTGTACTTCCTGGTGATGCTGATATGCGTGGTTGGGTGGGTGCTGGATATGGACGTTGTTGTATGGTTGTTGGTGGTGATATGTGTGCGCGACAAATCTTTGATTGTCGGCTGGTTGTGCCCGAGACATTCTGTCATAAGTGGCTTTTGTTTCTGGGCAATCCCTTGTTGGGTGTGCGTAGTCTTCGTCGTGAAACAAGCAGTAAAATTTGCGCGGTTGTTGCGCCTGTCCCCGGCCCTAGCCTTGTGTGCCATTACTGTAGCCCTGGGGGGATATTCCTGACGGCGAACGGCTTCGCCAGCCGAATGCTGATTAACTATGCTGTGCACCTGCTGCTGGTTGCCGCTGTCCCATCCGGAGTCTGACTGCGAAGGCCTGGTCCAGGTTCGACGGGACTGTGAAGGGTCCTTGGGCTTTCTCTGGGACTCGACCTTTCGCTGGTGTAGCTCTTCGGATCTGGCGTACTCCTCGAATAGCTGATTTAGCTCCTGGAGATTTTTGGGTGGGTCCCTGATGCAGTGACTGTATAGGACGCCAGCCCGAAGGCCGTTGATGGCGTAATGTATCACGATGTGGTCGTCGACCGAAGGCAGTTGTGACTTGAGAGTCAGGAACTTGCGGTAGTACTCCCGTAGGGTTTTCTTCTCTTGCTGCTTGCAGAGTGATAGTTCGGCCAAGGCGTCGATATCAGGTCGGTACCCTTGGAAATTGAGCAGAAACTTACCCCGGAGTCCTTTCCAGGAGTCGATGAACAACGGCAGCAGCCTGGTGTACCAGGTCAAGGCCGGACCTTTGAGGGCGATGATGAACGACTTGGCCATTGTGGCGTCGTCCCCTCCGGCCGATGCGACGGCGACTTGGTAGCTCATAATGTATTGTGCTAGTTCGGTGCTGTCGTTGTACTTTGGGTACGTTCCTGCCCTGAAGTTGGTGGGCCACGGTGATGCTTGGAGTTGCGGGGCCAGGGGGCTTCGCTCATCAAGGTAATTGATGCCTTGGAAAGCTGCAGCATGCGGGATGAAGGGCCCGCGCTGGGGTTTGAATAAGTCTCTAGCTGGCGTGTGCCGTTGGAGGGGCGGGCCGTGCTGCAGATGATGCTGGCCTTCGCTCTGCATGAGCGCGATCTCTTGCTCGAGCTCTCGGGCCCTTTGTTCCTTGTCCCGTATCATCAGGCGCACTTTGGCTTGCGTAGTGACACGTTGGCGCTTGGCCTCAAGGATGTCTCTCTGTTTTTGGAGGTTGCGGTTCTTGATGCGCAGGGCCTGTAGCTATAGCTATTCTTCGACTAAGATGCTGAAGCCTAGGGGTGGTTGCCCTCCGGAGCTGCAGGTGCGTATGGTGCCTTCGGGAGTGGGGTGTTCTTGGCGCTGTCTCTTGCTGAGAGCTTCATCTTCGGAGGCTTCTTGGTGGGTGTTATCTGCGAGGGCCCTGCCTTTTTTCTCAGCTAGGAGCGCCGCCTTTGCCGCTTCGTCGATGGATGGGGCTGCCTTCGAACTAGCTCTCTTGGGGGCCATCATGGGTGGTTTGTTCGTAGCACGAACGGTGGGCGCCAAATGCTGGAACTTGCTCTCCTGGGCATTCGGATCCAACAGGGAGGTGGAAAGAGCGCAAGCAAAGTTTAACGTGGGATGACAATTACTCTGTTAATCTGGCCTCTCAAGGGCACTGTACGGGGGTATTTATAGGTACCCGAGTGTCCAACATCTCAAGGCAAGGACGTTTATGCCCTCGGGTACCCGGACTATCCCCAGAATATTCCCATAAGGGGAGGTTACAGACCGTCATTACAGAAAAGCTATTACAAATGAGGCCCGTAACATGCTTGTCCACGCGGGGCCCATTACAGTGGGCCGAATTCCGCGTGGGCCTCCGGGCTAGATGAGAACACAGGACTGCCAGACTTCGTCGGAGTCTGGCCTTCGTCTTGCAATGGAGAGGACGAAGGGCAACCGCGCCGATCATCTCGCCTTCGTTGGTGTAGCGAGGCGACGAAGGCTTCGCGCGAAGGGTAGCGTCTTCACCTTTGCCCCAACAAATTGTTCTTCAATTTCTTAAATCATATCCAAGGGAGTATTTCTTATTTCATCTTTATTAACTATGGTTTACCAAAAAGATTAATAAACCATATTATTACATTAAACTAAGGTGCCGTTTGGTTCACATATTGGCAATGTAATGGGTAACCGATTACGTTAAATCATGTTTGTTTAAGTCCAACCGTAATCGATACCACACTATAAATGGATATCGCCTTATTCAAATTTGTTACCGCCGGTATTCGAGTGTGAATCATTACCATTACCATTTACGTTACATTTCATAAACCAAACGACACCTAAACGCTAAGGCATTTTATTACCAAGAAATCAACATTAGTACTTTAGAAATTGTTGACATACCTCGATATCTTTGACCACTAACTTGTTACATATGTATGCGTGAATAAATTCACAAACATAATATTTATATAGGTTGTTCACCTTTTTTATCAAACACTAAAATCGAGAAAAGTTATGGATTATTATTAGTGTTGGGGCCTACCTTGTCGAAGATCCTCAAAACGACTTACCTTCGATGTAAGCAAATGTGTTTTAGGCATATAAGTAAAGGACGAAGAACAATTTGGCCGAAGCAGCATACAAGGAAGCTTCGATTGTATGCACGTAAGTGCAAAGGTACAAGCTACGAAGGTGCAAAGCCAGCCTTGGCATAAGAAGAGCTTCGTGCATAAAATGACAAAGGGGAAGAGGTCCAAGACTTGAGTGGCAAGAAAGAAGAAGAGAAAGACAATGATACCCCTGTGATATTTGTAAACCATGCTTGTAAACATTGTGGGCATGTTTGTAATTCCACACAAATCTGTATCCCTCCCCTATAAATAGGAGAATAATACCATGCATATAGTACCTTTTTGAGGGCCTTAATAGCCTTCAAAGTATTTATTTGTGTAAACAAAAGGTACATTTATACTTTTAATGCGTAAGAAGAAATATGGAACAAAATAATGCTAAATCATACGAGATGAGTGACCCCTCTTAGCCAAAGGAGGTGTTTAGTACATCTTTGTACTGTTCACCTTATGTTCCACCGTACGTTCAGCCCCAACCACACGAGCCAAGGCTGCTTCAACCTTCGGCCTCAAATGCTTCAAGTAACCATATGATGAGCGTGTGGTCACCTTCTACTTCATTCATCCCAAGAACACCTCCTTATGATCAGGACCCTGCTGGTCATCCAAAATTTCCAGTACAAGACATGCAACAACGGATAGAAGGGAGGGATCCAAAGCTCGTACTGTTAACAACATGGTCCCAGAGACAAAGCATATATACTGAAGACCCTGAGGGGCTGGGTAAGCAAACCTAAAGCTGTTAAGGAAATACTTCTATGTATTTACATTTATTTGCAACCTTTTCATTCTGTAGTCTCATGTAATAATATATTGGCACATTTGGGTGCAACAACAGTGTTGAAATGAACTTTCATATGCGATCACCTAAGTAATGGTGAAAAAGCACCAAAGTCGTTCCTAAGGGAATGCAGAGCTCAAGTGTGATCACCTAGTAAAGGTGAAAAAGCTCCAAAGTCGTTCCCAAGAGAATGCAAAGCTCGTATGTGGTTACCTAAGAAATGGTGAAAAAGCTCTTAAGTCGCTCCTAAGGGAATGCAGAGCTTATATGTTATCACCTAGTAAAGGTGAAAAATCTCCAAAGGAGTTCCCAAGGGAATGCAGAGCTCAAGTATGATCACCTAGTAAAGGTGAAAAAAGCTCCGAAGGTGTTCCTAAGGGAATGCAGAGCTCGATTCAATCATCTAGTAATGGTCAGAAACCTTCGAAGTTGTTCCTAAGGAATCGAACAAACTTGTGTTTCTGATGCACTATCATTCTTGAGTGACTGCAATTACGAATTTAACATACACTGAAGATAGAGCTATGAAGAGTATCGCCTTTATAACATGTGAAAAGAAGGGAAGGTGTTTTTTGCCTTCGACTCAAAAAACATGTAAGACTTAAAATTTCACACATCACAAAGGCAAAGATTCAGTAAACCAAAGCGAAGATGTTTTATATTATAGTACATATGCTAAAGAGCTTTGAATGTTCATGCCCTTTGCGTCATAAATATTACAATAAAAGAATTTTTTTAAAATAATCACTATCTCTGCTCACTTCATCATAAATTTGTTCACAAATCTTCCAAACAATGTCATTTGTAGTTTTTTTCACTGCTTCAGCAGCTTCCGCTTCCGCTTCGGTAGTAGCTGCTTTAGCTTTGGGTTGTTTAAATTCAATCATCGCCTAAGAAGTAGAAACTTTCCAGTAGAAGTTAGAAGAGGATTGCTAGCATAGGCGCGAAGTAGTCAAGAAAAAGCAACAGGGAATAAAAGTACCTTCGGCTGCAAATTTTTCCAGATAGTTGCTGCCTTCTCAGCTGCCCTTCAAGCCCGCAAAAAGCTGGGTATTAGAAATTTGCATGCTTCGCAAAGGTAAAACGAAGGTAACTAAGTACAAACCTTCCCCTTATTTTTTATTCACTCTTCGATATAAATTTCTTTGCCGCCCTTTGACCATATATCAAATAAGAACTTTTTTGCCCACTCTAAAGCTTCGACAGTTGATCTTCTGATGCTATCCTTAGAAACTTTGAAGTTTGGATTAGTCCACATCTTTACATGACTGCATTCGGCTTTCAGAAAAACCAAAGCAGTGCTTCGGGCGCCTATCCATGCGAAGTAGTCCTCTCGTGCTCTTGTATGCTCGGATCTAGATCCATCGCATGATTGCAAATGTATCGCCATCTACAAAATTTCTCACTCAAGATTTTGCCCGAACTGAGGAGAAGGTCCTCTTCACCTCATTACAGCACCTGTTGGCCAAAGTAAAACAATTGATTTTCAAAATCTGATTTTTTTGTTGAGTTGCCTCAGATGATCCCTTTCAGCGGTAAGGTCTTCTATTTTCAACTTAGCAATCTCTAAGTTAATAGCTGCTTCAGCAGACTCTTGTCATATCTTATTAATTTCTGCATCGTGCTCTTCTTTTACATGCTTCATTTTAGCTTCAAGTAGTGCAAGCTGTTTTTCTCTTTTCACATGTCAAGCTTCGAGCTCTGAAACCTTACTTAGAGCTTTGTTCTTCTCCTTGGTCAACGTCCGAACCTCGCTTTGACTCTTAATGAAATCCTTTTCCAAAATTTTAAAAGCATTTTCTCTCTCTGCATAGTCAAAATGAAGCTCAGATGCTTCGGACCGAAGCTTTACAATTTCCTTCTAGGAAGCTTCGCCCTTAATATTTTTCCTGTTCTTTACAGCCTTGCTCAAAATTAGGCCTACAGAGTTAAAAAAAACAAATGTTAACCAAGTTATGCAGTATTCTAACAACCTGAAGTAGCAAAAAATTAACATGTCATACCTTCAAATGCGTGTAGGAGAGGCAATCCAAAAAATCTTGGGAGGGCTTAATTGATAATATGGCCTCCAGCTTTGGAAACCCTATGTTGTCCGCCATGTAGCGATATACTTCAGTCTCCAAGCAATCTGGGCAGCGATACAAATAATCCTCAGGCCCTCCCTCCAAGATTGTAGACCCCGAAGAGTACCCAAGTTGTCCAGCGACAAACACTTGATCAAATGGCCCTTTGCCTAGTGGTGTGCCATCCTCAATGGCATTTTTGGCATACTCGATTTCAGAGAGCCACTTCCCCTTTTTATCTGTCATTGGAGGCTTCGTAGAACTAGTCTTTTCCTTGGCCATTATGATCGCCGAAGGTATCACCGTTGGGGGCATTGTCTAGATCTTTGAATCCTCTAGTACCACTATAGCTGCAACATGTTGCATGATCTCCACTATTGGCACATTTATTGTAGTAGTGGCCTCGGTCGGTGCATCATCATCTTTGTCGTCATAAGAGAAAAACGAGCTCATCAATGGAGCTATGCATTCTTCGTCTTCCCCTTCACTGCATATTAAGAGCTCTGAGGCAGCGATTTCCTTTATTTCAGAAACAACTATTGCTAAGGGAGTCTCTTTAATCATAGGCAACCTTATAGTTTTAGGTGTCGCCTGCATTTGAATAAAAAATATGATAAAATTAGCAAGAATAGTATTAATGTCAAAATAACAAATTTCCAAATTTGTTTTACTGTTGTCTCTTCCGAAGCCTGAGAAGATGTTGTCTCGGGCTTCACCTTCAGAATTTTTCGGTGCTTGGTCGTCACCTTTAGTATTTGCTTCTTCCTCTTCTTTGTCTCTTGAACCGCATAAGGGTAGTCAGGATAAAAGAAGTTGATAGCGTCAAAAACATGATTCAATCGGCATTTCTTTTGTACCACAAAGGCCCTATACAACTCTTCGACTTCCGGTTTACTAAAGTTACCAAGAATCTTGTTACACTTCACTTCAATAGAACCTAACCATTAATCACAAGGCTCCCCAAACTCATCTTTGAACCTATAACAAAGTCTGACCAGCACAGGCTCCGCATTTGAAGCATCCTTCATGGTCATCATTGGCATCTCCCACTCAGTCCTTAATGGCCATGCTTTAAACACCAGATACTCTTGAACAAGATCCATTGTTCTGATATGCGTGCACGCAACGTTAAAAGCAACTATAGCGGCCTGAGCTTCGAAATCAATGTAGCAAGTCAATTTCTTGTACCTAAAGCATGTGTGGATGGGAGTTTGAATAATTCCCTTAATATCTTCCCTTTATTTCAAGTCATTCTTCATATAAAACCACTCCGTTGCCCACTCGTTCGGCCATTTGCTTCGTACGCAAGTGCAGGGAACATGACCCCCATTTTGATAAGCAAAATGATAACAACCAAAATTATTATGGAGACCCCTAGTCGCCTTCGTCTAAAAGTGCAGTTCATGAATTTGGCAGAAGGTTTCCACATTGGGTTCAACGCCTTGGCTTCGAACAACATAGATAAAGATTCCTAACCGCACTATAACGTTTGGAGTAAGATGATGAAAGGTATATATTAAACCTTTTCAAAATAGTGACTATCATCTTATGCAATGGGAATCTAAGTCTAGCTTTTAGAAAGCTTCAGAAGGCAACAACTTCATCTTCCTTTTGGCATTGGCACTAAATCATCGCCCCCTAGTCAGACACATTCAACGTTGTCAATATAATCAAAGCTAGTAAGTACCTCAATATGTCCTCCTTTAATCTTTGACTTTCCAAAGTCCACGTGACTTGCATCATAGGACGAATGATAGTATTTCCTCTACAATGTCAATATCATTGCTATCCTTAGATGGATCTGTAGCAGCAGCTTTGTATTGGGGAGTAGTGGCCTCTACTATCACGGAAAAATCTTCAACCTTCGACTTTGAGACATCTTAAGATGGTACCAGAGATAGTTTGGGGACATGTTGCTCTTTGGCCATTTCTAGCAAAGAAACCCCTTGCTTTGTGCTGGCTAAGGCTGGGTTGAAGACAACAAAACATTCGAAGCAAGCTTTGTAGGCATAAGTAAACTATTGAAGTAAAGAGTAAACAACAAATGTCATGCCAATGCCCAAGGGCATCGTTCTTTTTTTATGGACAAGTTTTAAATTTCAAACCATTATAGTCACTTGGTAACTAGACCCACTGGTTATGATCAGATTGGTCCATAAAGTAATATTTCATAATGAGCTTCGAGAAGGTGTTTTGAGGACCTTCGGTGCAAGGCGTCCGAATTGTGTATTTTTTGTGATCCAATCTTGTTATAAAGAACGAACTCATTCCATAAGGGGCTACTGTTGGGGGACTATCTTACCAAATGTCCTCAAAATGACTTACCCTCGATGTCAGCAAATGTGTTTCACACATATAAGCAAAGGAAGGGAAAAGATGAACTTCGACGAAAGTAGCATACAAAGAAGCTTCGGTTGTATGCATGAAGGTGCAAAGCCAGCCTCAGCATAAGAAGAGCTTCCTGCATATAACGACGAAGGGGAAGAGGTCCAAGACTTGAGCGGCAAGAAAGAAGAAGAGAAGGACGATGAAGCCCCTATGATATTTGTCAACCATTCTTGTAAACCTTTTGGGCATGTATGTAATTCCACATGAAGTTGTATCCCTCCCCTATAAATAGGTGAAAAGTATCATGCATTAAATACCTTTTGGAGGGCCTTGATCTTTGTTTGTCTTAGCCTTCGATGTATCTTCGAGCTATCATTCATTTAAGTGGAAGGTACATTTGTACTTTTAATGCGTAAGAGAAAAGATGGCATAAAAGAATGATAAGACAAATAACATGCTAGATGTGCAAGCTTCAAACAGTAGATTGCATATAGTTGATAGTTGAGGGGAGAAGGTTTCTATCTTATATCTCATGTTGCCTTATTTTTGATATCATATAGTAATCAAAAGCAAGTGACCAACAATTAGCAAATAACTTGCTAGATGTGCAAGCTTCAAACGTACATCAAGGTTTGCCCTAATCTTAAGAGTTTTGTTTAGGCCAGGCTGATTTTTGTGTAGCAGCTTGTATTCCTTGAATAATAAAAATGTGCATGCATGATTCAATCATTTAGAGGTTTGTTGGCTTAGGTTTAAATGGTTAAAATTGCTCATTGAGAAGGTTCACTATTTCTTGTAAGGCTTTAATTGGTTTTCTCAAGGAGTCAATAATGATATCTACAATGCCTTGCTCCATTGAGATCACCGGAAGTATCCAATCAAAGCTATAGAAAGGTTATAAGTAGGGAGAACAAATTAGAATACACATTTAGTTAGAAAAGGAGTGGCTACTAAAAGATAATAGACACCGACTGAAAATTGTTAGGAATAATATGTATGTATTGCATATAATGTTGCTACTGAAGAAACACGAGAAATAATTTTTAGATGTCTAGGCAATAGTCCTAAATTGTTTTTTGGTTAATATACACTGGGTCTATAAAGCTAATATTTAAAATCCCTTATTTATGGCATCATTGGATCTCTATCCTTCACGAAACGAAGTAGGTGTAAGAGAACTTTAGGTAGCATTGAATTTATATTATTCAATAGTGTACAAGAGAGAAGATAAACACTTACAGAACCCAAGTTTTGAGGCGAAAGAGATCTAGCACAATCTACTGGTATATTTCAAATACATCTTTGAAGTCTAGCCACATCATATCAGGGCCATTATAGTAGTGAGTCTTGTACACGCACAATAAATGAGGTCCTACCAATGGTTGACTTCTTCATGTACCAGTCGTGGAATCTACACATTTGCATTGTCCAAGGTAGTACCCTTGGTTGTACCATGAAGTTCACAATTAGAGCTTCATTCTTGGGCACGTTAGTGAACAACAGGGACTGGTTGAGCATGTTAATTCATTGTTCGATTCCGCTAAATGGAAAAAGCATGCCAAATCTATAAGTCATATAAGGCAACTGCCTCGAGCATGATGGTCAAGGATTCAATGTACCTTCTAATTGTACTCTCCATCTAATGGGATAGCTCCTCCACTTCTAGTGTATTCAGTATATACTCTATGGCGACTCGACCAGATTTATAAGAGATCAAGTATGCAAACTACTTGCCCCACAGTGATTACCTCACATTTGAGCCCATATAAACCCAGGGTCTAGTAAAATCACGAAGGATTTCAAAACATTTCCTTCGCAACCAAGATCCTAATGAACTGACAATCACTGGATCAAGTGTTATAACATTCCATAGAGTTCTTAACATATATCAGAGTGTCTAGAGTTATTACAATAAAGGTGGCACGCAGGCCCCAAATAAATCCAAGTAGCATTCACCGAAGTGACAAGTTTTTGCGGAAGCATTTATTTAACTAGTACCCACAACACCTGAGGGGTTTGAAGATACTGTGCCAACATTAGGATGTCAACCCACCAAAAGCATGAGACGAGAATCAGAAAAGCCTGCCCTGGGCTTAGTCATTTCCCTCAGCCGGGTATAAGCAGTGCTCGCAGTACCCGTAGTACATCTGACCATCTGCAACAAATCAATTGGTTTCAATCAACTCTTATACCTAATGCAATAATATAGGTAGGCAGTGAGTAAATTAAAATATTGCAAATATAGGAAGTTAGATGCCGGGGCTCGCCTTTCTCGAAGGCACTAGGGCGGTGATCAGGACACTCCTGAGCTTCAGCTTCGGTTTCACCCTCTTCCACGTGAATTCCTGGCAACTCCTCGACAATCCCCACTGGTACTTCCTCTTGCGATCCTATATGATGTATGGATGCGATATGATGATACATGAGGCTTAATGCGAGATATGTATGATGCGTATGGATGCATGTGATGTACACGTATGTCAAAATCGATCTACTACACGCGAGCTTCTACAAGATAGGCTACATTGTCCAAGAACATGTAGTCTGTCTTTTCTTGGTCGGTCATGACTCTCGTTTAAGGATTCTACACAACAACACAGAGGTTACGTTATAAGGCGCTTCGAAACACCTTACACCTATGGGTTTAGACACACTAAGCTATATTCTTCATTAAGCTTCCTTATCTTTTAGAGGTTAGATGCTTCCTAGCAAAAGGGATTTCTTTAACTCTAACCAATTCCGTAGAAGTAACCCCCTAAACTATTTCGAAGTAACTAGAATTTCTCCTAATACATGGACTTTTGGTATACCGCTTAGTTGGACTTATATCGAAACTACCATTTGACCACTTCAAAATTTATTATGAAAATTCTAACATATAATAATTCACTATCATTCTTTACCATAGAAATTTCAAAGGTTTTGGACCTATGTTTTTGACGACATAAAAATAACAAGAAATGGTGTAGAAATCAAATTGATCTACTTTTAAATACTAAACTAGTCAAACAATAAATACCATATTTTTCTTATACCCTACTGGGTCTAATATCACATCATAAAAATTTACACAGACAATTCGTTTATAATTCTTTTTCTATGGTTTTCTAAAGAAATCAGCCTTTTTGGTTTTTTCATTTATTATCCAAAATTTCTTTACATGACTGCTGGTTCAAATTAATTCCAGAGGTGATTATTGACACGTGGTTTGTCCACAAAAAGTTTCACATACAAATTTGCAGTTTTACTATTTATTTTTATTTTTCTAAGGAATCACTCATTTAATCTTTTAATCCATAACACAAATTAATCCATAGAACATAACCCTAAAATAATTATCACAATTAAGCAATACCTATAGGAACCTAACAAAAATTTGCATCATATTTTTCTAGCCTCGGATCTATTTATTTTATTACTTGTAAAGAAACTCGGTTTTCATATTTAAATTCAAATCGTGACCAAAATCATTCAAATCTTGACATGCAACATTTTTAAACTATAGATCTAACTTAGAGGAGTCCTACAAAATTTATTTCACAATTTTTTGGGTTCAAAAACTTGAGTTACGATTTTTCCAAGGTTCTTTGCGTATTAAACCAAGAAAGGAAAAAGGAAAACCACTTTGCATGAAAGTCACTTGGGTTTTGGCTATCTGCAGACTGCTTCTGCAGGGTCCTCGATTACTATTTGCCGTGTCTATGACAGTTCACAGAAAAACCCTTGGGTTTCTGCATAATCGTGCGCGAGATCCTATCTTCTTCCTCAGAACAGAGAGCGAAAGAGAGAGACGAGCGCGTTCGGTCAACGGCTTACCGACGGTAAGACGAATTGAGGCAGGGTCGAGAAGTAGCGGTGGTCGACGACGAACTCGACAGTGTTCTTGGCTTGAAGGGTCACGGACGGAGACGTCCGGTCCACACGCATAGGCGGAGACCGACGAACGGCGGCATCGACGGTGGTGCTCTGATCGTCCTTCGGCTCGGGAAAAAGGGTGTTTTCATTAATCAAGAACGAAAGTTGGGGCTCGAAGACGATCAGATACTATCCTAGTCTCAACCATAAACGATGCTGACTAGGGATCAGCGGGTGTTACTAATAGGACCCCGCTGGCACCTTATGAGAAATCAAATTCTTTGGGTTCCAGGGGGAGTACGGTCGCAAGGCTGAAACTTAAAGGAATTGATGGAAGGGCACCACTAGGTGTGGAGCCTGTGGCTTAATTTGACTCAACACGGGGAAACTTACCAGGTCCAAACATAGCAAGGATTGATAGACTGAGAGCTCTTTCTTGATTCTATGGGTGATGGTGCATGGTCGTTCTTATTTGGTGGAGCGATTTGTCTGGTTAATTCCGTTAACGAACGAGACCTCAGCCTGCTAACTAGCTATGTGGAGCCATCCCTCCGTAGTTAGCTTCTTAGAGGGACTATGGCCGTTTAGGCCACAGAAATTTAAGGCAATAACAGGTCTGTGATGCCCTTAGATGTTCTGGGCCGCATGCGCGCTACACTGATGTATCCAACGAGTGTATAGCCTTGGCCAATAGGCCCGGGTAATCTTGGGAAATTTCATCATGATGGGGATAGATCATTCTGATTGTTGGTCTTCAACAAGGAATGCCTAGTAAGCGCGAGTCATCAGCTCGCGTTGACTACGTCCCTGCCCTTTGTACACACTGCCCGTCGCTCCTATCGATTGAATGGTCCGGTGAAGTGTTTGGATCGCGATGACAGGGGCGGTTCGCCGCCCCCGATGTCGTGAGAAGTCCATTGAACATTATCATTTAGAGGAAGGAGAAGTCATAACAAGGTTTTCGTAGGTGAACCTGTGGAAGGATCATTGTTATGACCCTTAAACAAAACAGACCGCGAACGAGTCCCCCGTGCCGCCAGGCTCTGGCCCAGCACGGGGCCCCCCGACCCACCCTCAGGGAAGGGGGACCGCGAAAAAGAACCCACAGTGCCTCGGGCACCAAGGAACACTGTTGGAGCGAAGGCAGAAACGCCACCCTTCACCCGAAGTCTCCACCGCTTAGCCCCTGTCCTGACAGACAAAGCAGGCAGGGATACCCTTCGCTTCATCGGCACCAGAGACAAAACGGAGACCCTTCGCTCGATTCGGCACCAGACGACGACGCCTCCCCGCGGCGCGGCCTCGTTCAGCTCTGAGGCCCACATGAGATCTGGCCCATTGTAACGGGCCCTGCGTGGCCGCGTTTGTGTTACGGGCCTAATTTGTAAAGGCATACTTGTAATTACATCTTGTAACCCCGCTTTATGGGAATATTCTAGGGATAAACTAGGTGCCTGAGGGCACATGCGTCCTTAACGCAAGGCGCCGTGCACTCGGACACCTATAAATACCCCCGCACAGTGCCCGTGAGAGGCTAGATTAACAGAGCTTTTGCCATCACGCGCGAGTGCCCTGTTGCCATCACCATTCACTCGTGTTGGATCCCCCTGCTGTCGAGAGCAAGTTCCAACATTTGGCGCCCACCGTTCGTGCTACGAGACAACCACCCGCGATGGCACCCAAGAGAGCTAACCCGAAGGCTGACGAGGCTGCGAAGGCAGCACTGCTCGCCGCAAGAAAGGGCAAGGCCCTCGCCCTCACCCAATCCACCCACCAAGAGGCCACTGAAGACGACACCCTCCGCACCTGCGACCCTGAGGGACAACCCTCAGGCTTCGCACCTCCCTCAGACTTCGCACCACCGGAGGGCGCGGACCTCGCCGAGGACGGTGAGGTCCTCGGCGTCTCAGCAGAAGAACAGCTACAGCTGCGCGCCCTGCGCCTCAAGAACCGCAACCTCCAGAGGCAGAAGGAGATACTGGAGGCCAAGCGCCAGCGTGTGTCCGCACTCGCCAAAGTGCGGCAGATGATACGCGACGAAGAGCACAAGGCCCAGGAACTCGAGCGGGAGATTGCGCTGATGCAGCGCGAAGGCCACCTCGGCCCGCGGCACGAGTCATCCCTCCACCAGCGCGCACAAAACGAAGACACACGCGAAGGCCACCCCGGCCTGCAGCATGGGCCACCCCTGCAACACCGCGCGCAACCGGAGGACCCGCGTTCCCCCCAGCGCGACTTCACTTTCCCGCACGCCACGCCATTCCAAGGGGTCAATTATCTCGATGAGCGAAGTCCCCTGGCGCCTCACCTGCAAGTGACGCCGTGGCCAGCTAACTTCCGGGCTGGGACCTACCCCAAGTACAACGGCAGCACCGACCCGGCTCAATACATAATGAGTTACCAGGTCGCCGTCGCATCGTCCGGGGGGGACGACGCCACAATGGCGAAGTCCTTCATCATCGCCCTCGAGGGCCCCGCACTCACCTGGTTCACCAGGTTGCCTCCGCTGTCCATCGATTCCTGGAGAAGTCTCCGGGACAAGTTCCTCCTCAACTTCCAAGGGTACCGCCCGGACACCGACGCCCTGGCCGAGCTCTTGCTCTGCAAGCAGCTAGAGAGGGAGACCCTGAGGGAATATTACCGCAAATTCCTGACACTCAAGTCACAGCTACCCTCAGTCGATGACCAGATTGCCATCCACTATGCTATCAGTGGTCTTCGCGCTGGCGTCCTTTACAGCCACTGCATCAGAGATCCGCCGAAGAACCTCCAAGAGTTATACCAGCTCTTTGAAAAGTACGCCAGATCCGAGGAGCTCCACCAGCGCAAGATTGAGTCCCAGCGGAAGCCAAAAGATGCTCCACAGTCCAGCCGCACGTGGACAAGGACTCCGCAACCAGACTCCGGTCGAGATGGCCGCGGTCTGCAGCAAGTGCACAACATTGCCAGCCAGCAGCCGGCCGCTGACCCCCTTCGTCGCCAGGAATATCCCCCCCAGGGCCGCGGAAGTGGAACTCGCGGCAGGGGCCGAGGGCGTGCGCAGCCACCCCCTCCACCGCGCCGATTTTACTGCCTTTTCCATGGCGAAGACTGCGCCCATCAAACCAAAGACTGCCCCGAAGTGAAGGCCACCAGAGACAGAATGGCGAGGGCGCAGCTAGCCGACAACCCCAGAATTGTCGCGCATAATTACCAGCCACCCCCTCCACCATATATCCACGCTCCCGCCCCGCATCCACCGCACCACGCTTACCAACATCATCAGGAAGTACAAATCGTACATCCTCCGCCTCCACCACCACACCAGCAACAACAAAACATCCCCCATGCCCCAAAGCAGGAAGACTTCGCCGATCAACCTTATCGCGGAGTCATTCATATGATAACTAGGGGGTCCAGCACCGACTTCGACACCAAGCGGCAGAAGCGGGACCACTACCGCAGCATAAACCATGTCGCCGTCACGGGCCCAGTTGTGCAGACAAAGTGGTCCCACATACCGCTCACCTTCGACGCACGGGACGTCGACTTGCGCAGCGCCCCCCACTGCGATGCCATGGTTATCAATTGCAGCGTGGCAGGCTGGGACCTACACAAGGTCCTCGTTGACAACGGCAGCCAGGCGGACATCATCTTCCTCCACGCCTTCGATCGCATGGGCATCAGCCACAGCCTGCTTAAGCCTTCGGACAACCCGTTGTATGGCTTCGGCGGCAAAGGCACCTTCCCCGTCGGCAAAATAGAGTTGCCCCTCTCCTTCGGTGTAGCACCCAATGCCCGAAGTGAGCAAGTGACTTTTGACATTGTGGATATGGTATATCCATACAACGCCATCATGGGTCGGGGCTCCATCAATAAGTTTGAAGCTGCCATCCACGGACTGTATTTGTGCATGAAGATACCAGGCCCGCTAGGCATAATTACAGTCTACGGTAACCAGCAAATAGCGCGTAACATAGAGCGGGACTTCGTGCCTGGTCAGAGGAACGTGCACTGTCTCACGACACAGTGCGAGGTCCCTGCGCCGGCCAGCCCAACTGACAAGCAGCACGACAAGGCTCAGTTGCAGAGTCAGGATGGGACCAAGACTGTCCCCCTCGATCAGGCCACGCCCAAGCAGACAGTCACTATCAGCGAAGACCTTACTTCGCTTGAAGAAGAGAAGCTCCTCTGCTGCCTGGCCAAGAATAAAGATGTCTTCGCCTGGTCCGCCCTCGACCTGGTCGGAGTCAGCCGATCCATAATCGAGCACAGTTTGGGAATTGACCCCTCGGTGCGACCAAAAAAGCAAAGGCTCCGCAAAATGTCCGACGAAAAGACAGAGGCCGCCAAGGCGGAGGTGCACCGCCTCCTAGAGGCTAAATTCATTGAGCCAGTGGCTTACCCCACATGGCTCTCCAATGTCGTAATGGTGCAGAAAAAAAGCGGGAAATGGCGGATGTGCATAGACTTCACCAGTCTCAATAAGGCCTGCCCAAAAGACAATTTCCCGTTGCCACGGATCAACAAAATAGTCGATAGCGCGGCCGGATGCGAGGTCATGTCTCTCCTCGACTGCTTCTCCGGCTATCACCAGATATACATGAAGGCGGAAGACAAGGCTAGCACCAGCTTTATAACACCCTTCGGCACTTATTGCTTCGTCAGAATGCCGGAGGGTCTCAAGAATGCCGGGTCCACCTTCTCCAGACTCACCAAAACAGTACTCGAAGGGCAGGTCGGCAGAAATATATTTACATATGTGGACGACATCGTCGTCGCCAGCAAAAATAAGGAGGACCATCTCGCCGACCTGGCCGAGACATTCGCAAACATGCGAGATGCACGACTCCGCCTAAACCCGGAAAAGTGCGTTTTCGGTGTTCGCCAGGGCAAGATATTGGGCTACCTGGTGTCACACCGCGGCATCGAGGCCAACCCAACCAAGATCCAGGCCATCATCGACATGTTGCCTCCGCAGTCCGCCAGGGACGTCCAGCGTCTGACAGGCAGATTGGCCGCTCTCAACAAATTCATCTCCAGGTCGGCCGAGCGAAGTCTTCCTTTCCTCAAAACTCTCCGCGGCGCAAAAGACTTCGCCTGGGGGCCGGAGCAAGCAGCGGCCTTCGCCTCATTAAAACAGTACTTAACGGAGCTGGCCACCCTCACGAGCCCCGACTCCTCGCTCCCCTTATTGCTCTATGTCGCGGCTTCGCCGCACGCGGTCAGCGCGGCACTAGTGCAGCAGCAGACAGTCGAAGGCGCTGTCAGACAGTGCCCTGTTTATTACGTCTCCGAGGTCCTGACACCGTCCAAATGCAACATGACAGAGCTGGAGAAGATCGCCTACGCAGTTGTTATGTCCTCGCGCAAGCTGCGCCATTACTTTGAAGCATTCAAGGTCCGCGTCACCTCAGACAGGGGGCTCGGCGAACTGTTTAGAAAACCGGAGGCATCGGTGAGGATCGCCAAGTGGGCAGCCGAACTCTCCGGCTACCACATCAGCTTCGAGCCCAGGACAGCCATCAAATCGCAAGTCCTGGCAGACTTCGTCGTCGACTGGACCGGGCCAGTAACACAACCGGACCCGACCACAGAGAAGGTCTGGACGATCCATTGCGACGGCGCATGGTGCCATGCGGGAGCAGGCGTCGCTGCAATCATAACCTCACCAGTCGGGGTCAAGCACAGATATGCAGCACGACTCAGCTTCAATCTGGAATCTGACAGATGCACAAATAATATAGCAGAATACGAAGCAGTCATCCTCGGCCTCCGCAAGCTAAGGGCCCTCGGAGTCACCACTTGCATCATCAAAACAGACTCCAAGGTAGTTGCCGGCCAGGTCGAGAAAGACTATGCAGCCAAGGACCCCGCACTCATGCAGTACCTCACGGCCATCCGAAGTCTCGAAAGGCAGTTCAAGGGGTTCACCGTGCAGCATGTGGACCGGGCCAAGAATGAGGAGGCCGACGCATTGGCCAAGGCCGCGGCCAGGGGCGAAACTATGCCCTCCGACGTGTTCTTCCATATCATCGGCACGCCAGCAGTCCGGAGCCCCGAAGGGCTCCAAATAACCAATGACAGCGAGGGCCACCGTACAGTTAACCTCATCATGACCGAAGACTGGCGAGCACCCATTACCCTGTTCCTGCAGGGGTATTATCACCCAGCCGACATCAGTGAGGCCAAGCGCCTCAGACATCGAAGCCGAGACTTCGCTCTGATTGAAGGCCAACTCTACAAAAAAGGGGTCAGTCAACCAATGCTTAAGTGCGTCACCGAGGCCGAAGGCATGCAGATTCTACGTGAAGTCCACAGTGGCACGTGCGGCTCGCACGCGGGGCCGAGGGCCCTAGCTGCTAAGGTGATCCGCCAGGGTTTTTACTGGCCCGCAATGATTTGCGCCGCGAATCGGGTCACTCGGTCCTGCGAAGCCTGCCAGAAGTTCTCTCCTCGGTCAGGCGGCCCTTCGCAGTATACAAAGCTGATCGCCCACACATGGCCTCTCCAGCGCTGGGGTCTCGACATTGTTGGACCCCTGCCCACCGCTCAGGGGAACCTTAAGTTCGCCTTCGTCGCGGTCGAGTACTTCACCAAATGGATCGAGGCACGGGCTGTCTCCACAATAACATCAAAGACTGCCCAAAAATTCTTCTGGCAGAACATCGTTTGCCGCTTCGGAGTACCGTCCGAATTAACAGTCGACAACGGCAAGCAGTTTGATAACCAAGACTTCAAGGATTTTTGTTTCTCCATTGGCACCAAGCTTGCCTTCGCCTCAGTCTATCATCCGCAGTCCAACGGGGTCGTGGAGCGCGCCAACGGGAAAATCTTCACAGCTATCAAAAAAATGCTCCTCGATGAAAAAAAGGGCAGGTGGAGCGATTTTTTACCTGAGGCAGTCTGGGCACTAAACACGACTGAGTGCAGGGCGACCGGGTTCACTCCCTTCCGTCTTTTATACGGATCGGAGGCCATGACTCCACAAGAAATAAAGCACGGGTCCCCGCGAACAGTCCCGTCAGCCGTCCCAGATGTGGACGAGCCAACTTCAAAGGATCTCATCGACGGAGACCGTGTCTTCGCCCTACAGGCCCTGAACAAGTATCAAGCCCAGACCAAAGCATGGCGCGACCATTCAGTCACCCCGAGGGAGTTCAGCGAGGGGGACCTCGTACTCATTCGAACAGCTCGGACGGAGTCCAAGGGCAAGCTGGAGCCCAGGTGGGAGGGCCCTTTCATCGTCAAGACAAAAGCCTCCCCCAGCGCTTAGAGGCTCACAACGCCAACCGGCGAGGACCTGGAGCACTCCTGGAACATCGACAACCTCCGCAAATTTTTTGTTTGATTCCTCAGGGCTGTCTTCGCCCTTGTAATTCGCAAAAACAATCTTGCACCGGCCCGCACTCTTTTCCTCCCGGGGGGTGAGGTTTTTAACGAGGCAGAGCCATGTAATATATGCGTAAAAAATCCCCCGCAAAAAGACATGCGTCGAAAAAGACCGCGATGACGGTCTTCGACATTCGACCACCACGAGGTCACCGCGAGGCTAAGCGCTAGCTACCCTCGCGTGCGACAAATCCGCGCAGAAGTCGCCTAAGGGTGCAGCCGGATTAGCACAACAAGTGCGGAAAAAATCTAAGTCTATCGCGAAGACTACCCGCGCAGAAGTCGCCTAAGGGTGCAGCCGGATTAGCACAACAAGTGCGGAAAAAATCTAAGTCTATCGCGAAGACTATCCGCGCAGAAGTCGCCTAAGGGTGCAGCCGGATTAGCACAACAAGTGTGGAAAAAATCTAAGTCTATCGCGAAGACTACCCGCGCAGAAGTCGCCTAAGGGTGCAGCCGGATTAGCACAACAAGTGCGGAAAAAATCTAAGTCTATCGCGAAGACTATCCGCGCAGAAGTCGCCTAAGGGTGCAGCCAGATTAGCACAACAAGTGCGGAAAAAATCTAAGTCTATCGCGAAGACTATCCGCGCAGAAGTCGCCTAAGGGTGCAGCCAGATTAGCACAACAAGTGCGGAAAAAATCTAGGTCTATCACGAAGACTATCCGTGCAGAAGTCGCTTAAAAGTGCAGCCGGATTAGCACAACAAGTGCGAAAAAACCGAAGACTATCTGTGCAGAAGACACTTAAGGGTACACCTGGACTAGCACAACAACGGCTGAAACGACAACATCAAACCATCCACGCCAAGACCAACTATAATCAAGCCAACACAGCGCAACAAAACAAATCAGTGAGCACACAATGCCTTCGCACACACACATGCACGCGAGGGCACACAATTCCACCATACAAGCCTATACATACACAAGCGAGGGCACCACACTCTACATCGGCTCAACTTTAGGAATAATGCCCATCTCTCTATAATTAAATAACATTATCCTAAGCTCCTCACCCGCAAAAAGACTTCGCAGTTCCACCTCCCCTGCACTCGCGGCGGTCGGCACAAACAACAGTTCCTGCCGACCAACCCCGCTCACACGAAGCCGAGCCCGCTCCTCCGCGCTAACCCTACGTTTTGCAACCGCCCTTCATCGACGGCGCCCGGTGCTAGGGCCCGGCACGTCCGGCGCGTCCGCGGCGTGTGGCGAAGCCTCCGCCGCAGCCACGTCCAAGGCCGCAAAGTAATCCAAGTCCTCCTCCGACGACTCCTCAGTCCACTCAACCGAGCTCCCGGAGTCGGCAAAATCAAAAAACTCAGATGCAGACCCACTATATTCATTACCACCTTCCGCGGTCGAAGCCGCCAAAAACTCAGTAGCAGCGGTTGCGTGCGCAGGCCCAAAATCTTGAACCTGCGCAGCAACCAAAATTCAGTACAACATCCAAAATTCCCCAACCCTAAACAACCACTATGCCACCTGCGAGGGCCCTGACGCTGCGGGAGCCTCCGCCGTTGGCTCCGCCGCCACTTCCGCCATTGTTTCCACCGCCTCCGCCGCCGGATCTTCGACGGTCGGCGCAGCTGCTGCAAGGGCATAAGGAGCGCCTTCGGCCACCTTCGGGGGCAGGTCTTCAACTGTCGCAGCAGATGTGGGGGCACCTGGTGCGTCTTCCGCGGTCTCCGGGGTCGGCTCCGGGTCAGGCCGGGTGCTGTTCAATGCTCCGAAGTCGTCCACCCGCTCGCCTCGCTCCGCCTAAAACAAAACATACAAAAGTCAGCAAACACACGCACAGGCCACATCCAGCAAACGCCGAACAAACGACAACGTTACCTGGGCCCGCGCAGCCTCGGCCCGCTCCCTGACCACATCACCACCATACAGACCCCACATCCGGTCATAGAGGGCACCGGCGGACTCCTTCACCACGGGGTCTTCGACATTATAGATATCTCGCCCAAAATCTTCATCTGCCTGGTCGAAGGCCTCATAGTGCCGGCACCCTTCGCGAGAGAGTGCGTTCATCGCCCCCTCGCAGGTGACCAGGGAGGCGAACGACATTAATCCCCTCAGGACAGTGGGGAGCTCCTGCAGCTCCTCTTGCACCCATTCCAGACAGCGAAGCCCGGCCTCTCGCTCCGGCACCACGAAGTCACCGGTCCGTGCACCCAGCTCGCGATATGTGGCCATAAGCTGTGTGCGCGTCCGTTCGGCCTCCATTCGCACCGCGGCTTCGGCCCCCTTCGCGCGGCTCTCCAGAGCGGTGAGCCGCTCCCGCAGGTCTTCGGCGAGATCCTTGGCAAGATTGCCTTCCGCCCGTGCCAGCCTAGCCTCCGCCTGCGCGGCCTGCTCCTTGGCGATGGCCTCGTTGGCCTCCCTCCTCTCCCCCGCCAGCTGGCGCTGGAGGTCAGCCTTTTCCTTCTCCAGGGCGGCCACCTTGTCCGCCAGTTTACGACACTTGCTGTCGGAGGCCGACTTCTCACGGACAGCGTCAGCATGTTGCGTCCGAAGTGTCTCGACTTCGGCAGACAAAGCTGCCGTAAGTGCCCCCGACGCAGTACGGCTGGTGAAGTCAGCCACCTGCAGAGCACACGTAAGGCCATGGCCGTAAAAAATATATATATATATATAATAGCTCGGCGGACCTGACTCAGTGCCTCCGTCGCCTGACTCAGCGCCTCCGTCACTCCTTTCAGCCGGCGGGTCGCCGCGCCAGCCTCGTCCCTGACCAACGCGAGGGCCGACACCTCGCCTCCGGCGCCAAGGGTCCCGTCCCTTGCCTTCAACGACAGCGCAGCCGTCGCGATTGCCGTGGCAGGCACAACTATAGCAAGCCGGCCCTCGTCCGACCCTGCAACGCATCAACGAGTAAAAAAAAGAGAGAAAAAAAAGAGGCGGCCGAATGACTTACCCCCAAGATAATCGTCCACACTAATATCGGTGCCGAAGTCGGCAACGCGTTTGCCCGGCGGCGGCGACGTTCGGGCCGCCTTCGAAGCCTCCGCCACTCCGCTGGCCGGCGGCACCACCTTCGTCAGTTTGGAGACTCCGGCGCCCGCCGTTGTCTCCGGCGCCTTGCTGGGTGCAGCGGCGCCCGCCTTCGCCGCCAGCGGCGGCTTGCCTCCGCTGGAGGCCGCAGCCTTCGCCGTTCCCCGCTGCCTTTTCGGCCGGGCTTCGTGAATCCTGACAGTCGCCTGGCGTTTCTGCGCCGCCCCTTGGCGATCCTTGTCCATCACTGCCCACACAACAGCACCGATATTTCGCCCGTAAGGAAAAACTCTCCACTGACGAACCATACGAGATGTAAAATAGTCTTCCTCAGCCGCGCAGGGGATAGGAACATTTCTAGGCCAGCAGCCCCCGGTAACCCTCAGCATCCGAGCCGAAGACTCCCGGAGCTCGGGCGAAGACATCCTCTCCCTCGGGGCCGCACACGTCCTCATTAACTCTCTAGCAAAACTATCAGACACTCCAACTCCTCCCATCGCAGTACCTAATTTTCTCTTTTTTGAGGAGGGGGCGGCCGCCAGCGCAGGGTCGCCTCCAGTCTCCACCGCCGGCTTCTTCCCACGGCGGTCCGCTTCGTCTTGACCAGGGTAGCCGTCGTACGGCAATTGATTTAATTCGAAGACCCTGTTCAAACGTTCATTTGACCCGCGAATATCAAAGCTGCGCTGGCCTTCCGTCCTCGCCACGTACCGCCCCACGAGCCGCACCGCCAAGTCCTCCGCATCACGCACAAAGGCGGCCGGGTCACGGTTTCGCAAATTCAGTGCAAAGGCAGGACTTCGCACCACCCTTCCCCCGTGAAAAGGCATCTGGCGAGGGCACACTTCGCCCAACGCCCAGCCGTGCGCCAAGGGCCAGACCCCGTACGCCACGAACTCTTCAACTAAATCACGACCACTGCTCTGGCCGGCGGCGCACCGAAGGGCCTCTTCGTCTGCATCCTCTTCTGCCACTTCAAAAGGCGGATACGCAGAGTAATAGTGAGAGCACATCTCAGACACGGGAAGTCCTTTATGGCCTTCGACAGTAGCCTCAGCAACGTAAAACCAAAGCTCATTCCAATTGCCCCACTTGTTGCGGGCGCACGGAACCAACTCCACTACGGGCATTGTGGTCTTGCCGGTCTTCGGTGTGAATGTGCACGACCCGAACTGGGCAACACCGTCCTCAACCATCCTCTTCTGCCAATGCAAGCAATAATTCTTCGCAAAAACTTCAACCGACGGCTGTCCGCCGTACGAAGTCGTCGCCCAGACATACTTCGCCAGCGCCACCACGGCGTTCGGTGTCAGCTGATGTATTTGAACGTTGAATCTACGCAGGACTTCGCCAACAAACCGGTGCGCAGGCAAGCGGAGACCGGCGACGAAGAACGCCTCGAAAACAACCAACTCACCCTCCGGCTCGGGGACTTCCTCCGTCCCCGGAGCACGAGCGACTCCGCCGCCAAAGTAGCCCAAACGCTGCATATCTTCAACGCGGGCCGACGTCATCCGTGACACACCAAAATCAACAGAGTCGCCGGCACGCAGCTCCTCCACCATCACGCTACTCAACGTCTCCTCAGACGAGGCGGCGGCCGGTGGCGTGGCGTCAGCGGAAGAAGAAGAGGATGGCATTGCTACGTACCGTCGGCGGCGGCGGGCGGTCTGCTTCACTCGAGCTAGAACTCCGACGAGCAACGGGAGCAGTAGAAGAAGAGGAGCAGAAAGACGGCGGGCGGCTAGGGTTTTCACGGAGCGCGGAAGGCAAAGTTCAAACAGCGCCGACCCCCGCCCCCTTTTTATAGGCAGGGCGCGGCTCCTCGGGAAACCCGC
Source organism: Zea luxurians (assembly GCA_029449295.1). Lineage (NCBI taxonomy): Eukaryota > Viridiplantae > Streptophyta > Magnoliopsida > Poales > Poaceae > Zea > Zea luxurians. The sequence goes on along the minus strand of JAOPSE010000409.1, from coordinate 137,226 downwards.
AATCTGACAGGGCGCGACGCCTCGGAAAACTCGCAATCCAACAGTACGATGTCCATCAACGGTCACATCAAAAACCCCCGCGGAACCACTTCGAGCGAGGGCAGCGTCTCCGCCATCTAGCGACGTCTTCGGCACCAAGTGACTTTGTCGAACTGGTCCCTCGGAGGGCAAATGTTGGAGCGAAGGCAGAAACGCCACCCTTCGCCCGAAGTCTCCACCGCTTAGCCCCTGCCCTGACAGACAAAGCAGGCAGGGATACCCTTCGCTTCATCGGCACCAGAGACAAAACGGAGACCCTTCGCTCGATTCGGCACCAGACGACGACGCCTCCCCGCGGCGCGGCCTCGTTCAGCTCTGAGGCCCACATGAGATCTGGCCCATTGTAACGGGCCCTGCGTGGCCGCGTTTGTGTTACGGGCCTAATTTGTAAAGGCATACTTGTAATTACAGCTTGTAACCCCGCTTTATGGGAATATTCTAGGGATAAACTAGGTGCCTGAGGGCACATGCATCCTTAACGCAAGGCGCCGTGCACTCGGACACCTATAAATACCCCCGCACAGTGCCCGTGAGAGGCTAGATTAACAGAGCTTTTGCCATCACGCGCGAGTGCCCTGTTGCCATCACCATTCACTCGAGTTGGATCCCCCTGCTGTCGAGAGCAAGTTCCAACAAACACCATTACTACCTCATGCCCTGCGGAGCGGTCGGCCCGACTTCCGCTCCTCGGGCAGCAGTGACACCTTAATCAACACGACTCTCGGCAAAGGATATCTTGGCTCTTGCATCGACGAATAATGTAGCAAAACACGATACTTGGTGTGAATTGTAGAATCCCGCAAACCATCGAGTTTTTGAACGCAAGTTGCGCCCGAAGCCTTCTAGCGCAGGGCACGTCTGCCCGGGCGTCACGCTAAAAGACACTCCCAACACCCCCGCGCGGTGAGGGACGTGGTGTTTGGCCCCCCATGCTGTAGGGCTAGGTGGGTCGAAGCAGGGGCTACCGACGAACTGTGTCAGGCGTAGCACGTGGTGGGCGACATCAAGTTGTTCTCGATGCAGCGTCCGAGCCCAACACCACTCAGACCGCGACCCCAGGTCAGTCGGGATTACCCGCTGAGTTTAACCATATAAATAAGTGAAGGAGAAGAAACTTACGAGAATTCCCCTAGTAACGGCGAGTGAACCGGGAGCAGCCTAGCTTGAGAATCGGGTGGCCTCGCCGCCTGAATTGTAGTCTGGAGAGGCGTCCTCAACAATGGACCGGGCCCAAGTTCTCTGGAAAGGGACGCCTGGGAGGGTGAGAGCCTTGTCTGGCCTGGACCCTACTGCACCACGAGGCACTGTCAACAAGTCGGGTTGTTTGGGAATGCAGCCTAAATCGGGCGGTAAACTCCGTCCAAGGATAAATACAAGCGACCGATAGCGAACAAGTACCGCGAGGGAAAGATGAAAAGGACTTTGAAAATAGAGTCAAAGAGTGCTTGAAATTGCAAGGAGGGAAGCGGATGTGGCTGGCGACGCGCCCTAGCCATATGTGGAATGGCTCCTGCTGTTCCGCCAATCGGCTCGGGGCGTGGACCGTTGTCGCCCGTGCCGACGGCCAAAGCCCGGGGGCCCCAGGCGCCCCCGGCAGTCATCGGCGACGCGGACGGTATCCACGTGCCCCTTGGGGCGCAACGCCGCTACGACCAGCAAGCTCCCCATCCGACCCGTCTTGAAACACGGACCATGGAGTCTGACATGCATGCAAGTCAACGGGTTCAGAAACCTGGGATGCGCAAGGAAGCTAAGGAGCGGAAGGCCCTCACGAGCCGCACTGCTGGCCGACTATGATCTTCTATGAAGGGTTCAAGTTGGAGCACGCCTGTCGGGACTCGAAAGATGGTGAACTATGCCTGAGCGGAGCGAAGCCAGAGGAAAATCTAGTGGAGGCTCGAAGCGGTACTAACGTGCAAATCGTTCGTCTGACTTGGGTATAGGGGCAAAAGACTAATCGAACCACCTAGTAGCTAGTTCCCTCTAAAGTTTCTCTTAGGATAGCTGGAGCCCACATGAGTTCTATCGGGTAAAGCCAATGATTAGAGGCATCAGGGGCGCAACACCCTCGACCTATTCTCAAACTTTAAATAGGTAGGACGGCATGGCTGCTGTAGTGAGCCGTGCCACGGAATCAGGAGCTCCAAGTGGGCCATTTTTCGTAAGCAGAACTAGCGATGCGGGATG